>JANAVB010007200.1:3525278-3840278 GCA_029216955.1 Iris pallida | reverse complement strand
ACGCACACGTTCTTACGTGGCTGCGTGTATTTTTAGTCACGCTCACGTTCTCATGAGCGTGCGTGTATTTTTAGTCACGCTCACGTTCTCATGAGCGTGCGTGCATTTTTAGTCACGCTCACGTTCTTACATGAGCGTGCGTGGATTTTTAGTCATGCACACGTCTTTACGTGTTAGCGTAGATTTTGAGTCACGCTCACGTTCTTACATGTTAGTGTAGATTTTTAGTCACGCTCACGTCTGTACGTGTTAGCGTAGATTTTAGTTACGCTCACGTCTCTGCGTGTCTGCGTGGATTTTAGTCACGCTCACGCACTGTGCATGCCAGCGTGAATTTTGAGTTACGCTCGCGTCTTGCGTGCGTGCGTAAATTTCTTGTCACCCTTTTCACGCTCACGAGTGCGTGCGTGAATTTCTTATCATTTTCCACACTCACACTGTGCATGCCAACATGAACCATTTTTACGCTCACTTCGACTAGACTTGTTGGCGTGACTTGTTGGCCTTAGTATAACCTACTCAACTTGGCGTGACTTCTTGACCTGGGTGTTTTTATTTGTCCTGTAATTATTTATTTAATGATGGCATGATAATTCTTCTATTATATCCTTACGCCTTTGCATGAATTTCTTGATAAATCATGATATGTTAAATTTGTTAAAATGGATTGTTATGTGGAATGCGCCTTGTGTCCTGATTGATCCATGGATACCCAGTATGACTAGAACTTGACCTTGAGAGTTGTAGACTCGACCCATGTAATACTAATTGACTTTCATGCCTTGTCACCATTGATAGTAATGGTTATCTTGACTATAATTGATCATGTGTTCCTAGTTGGAACTAAGAGACTGGCTAGTCGTCTTATTGAATGAAATGAATGAGACACGTTCATGTAATGAACTATTGCAACCGACTGGCTGATCCCGAATATTGACATGCAGGCACATGCAGGCTTCAAATTATTTATTTATTTAATTATTTATTTATTTTACAAAAACAGCATGTGTACTTTATGGTCAAGGCATGATTACTCCGTGGTTAGATTTGATTGTTACATCACGCTATGTAAAACCTACAACCTAGCCGCACGGGTATCGTTGTAGAGTTGCGCATATCGTACCCCGTACGGAAGTACTCATTTGAATGACCATGATCTACGGCATGGAACTTCACTCAACGTAAAGACCATTAAGTCAAATAAAATAACGATAGCATGGAGAGAATGGATTCCCGAGTTCTTACATGGCAGCCCTCTTGGGACTATTAAGTGCCCGACAGGCCGGCTGGTTTCCACAGATACTGTAAATCTGTCACACGGGCAGGGAACGGTATCTGCTTATATTATTGTACATACTATAATGGCGGGCGTCCCGCTGGGACTCGTCTAACTACATGATTGGCGCAATTGATTGACTGGATAGACTAGCCTTGCTCGCACATAGTAAGAACTGAGGAATCCCTATTTGCATAATTCCAGGATAACTTGGGACTCACAATAGCAAGCCGTAGTAGTTGACTGGCCGTTCAAGATGATTTTTTTGTGTACTGTACCTACTCTGTTGCCTAACTGAGATGATCAGAATGTCAGGACATGACGGGCTAACTTTTGTCCTTGTTTGGTTGGGAGGTTGGTTCGAAGTGTCGTGATGTTATGGGAATCCTAGTGGAAAGCAGAGATCTATTATTATATTATCTTACTTACTAGTTTATCCTTCATATCGTGCTCTCTTGTGGTACTTGCTATTAGAGGTCTAACCTCTCTGGTTTTGCATGGCCAGATTTAGAGCCCGTCCCCGAGGATCCAGCTTACTTCTACCTCCAAGATGGTCAATACTAGGGGAATGATCATAGGAGGACACGAGTGGGTTTCTTTACTTCACCACTCGTTTTGTCATTTACTTTATACTTAGCCGTTTGGCACCGACATGTTAGTCGGATCGTCTTGTACTTGCTTTTACATGATTGTAATTAAGTCAGACTGCAGTTGATAACAATTGTGTATATGTTACTATACCATCTGGCTATGTTTTGTAAAGCCAGATCTCAAGAACATTTTGACTGAGCGTTTGGGACGCCTTACTGCTTCATCTTACATGTTCTTTATTACTGTTTCTTATTTGAATGATTGAGACAATAGATGCAAAATGACCATAGTGAGACTTTTATGTAGTATGCACCCCATCGTCTGGTTAGACAGCATTGATAGTATTATACGGTATTCATCTATCCGTAATACGTAGCTGGCTGAGTCATTCTCCCTCTCTCCAGTATTCTGGTTCTGGGGCGTGACAGGGTTTTAGTGGTGGCCTATGCAGGTCTGATTTCAGACTTGTGGGGTATTTTGATTTATAGGATGTCTCAATCATATGTGTTTCCCCTTGATCTCATGATTCGTTATTCTCAATCCTGCTTGACATTCCAGTATCCTTTGACTTCATTGATCCTTTATGTCCGGTTGTTTGATTGTTCTCTTGTCCCTTTTCTTAGAGGTACTTCGTCCGCATCGGTCAGAGCTGGACAACAGCAGGAGCAACATGGGCAACCTGACCAGGTTGGTCAGCAATAAGGGCCAGTACTAACTCAGGAGGCTACTCAGAAAGAAGTGATAGTGGAAGCAGCAGCTGGATCGCAGTATCCGGATGTTCCACCACCACCAACAGTTCCACCTACCCAAATGGACACACCAGCCCTTCTGAAGATCATGAGAGGAATGATGGCTACTCAGCAACATCAGATGTTGGCCCAGCAACGCATGCACACTCAGCTACAAGAGCAGAATATGCTACTCAACCAAGGATTGCAGACAACATTGGAAAGAGGGGCAAGGCCAGATTCAGGAGCATCAGCCAGGTTTTGCAAGTACAACCTCCGCCGTTTCGAGGGCACGGAGGATGCCATCTCAGCAGATACATGGCTTAAGGATATTGAGGCTATCCTGACAACAGCTAAGGTACCGGCAGAAGAACGTGTGGATCTAGTGAAGTTATTACTTCAGGATCTCGCACGTGATTGGTGGAAATCAGAGGAAGTAGGCATCAGACGTCCTATGGCTTGGGACGATTTCACTACCAGATTCAAGACCAAGTACTATGGGGTTGTGGCGCAGTTTGAGCTACAACAGAAGTTTATCAGCCTCAGACAGGCTGGCAAGACTGTAGATGCTTATGCAGCGGAGTTCTGCAGATTGAGTAGATTCGCCCCAGAGATGGTACGACAGAGAGCCAGAGGGCCATGAGGTTTCAGCAAGGGTTTCATCTTGAACTCTTGCAATTGATAGAGGGGCACAATTACCAAACTTTTGATGAAGTATTGACGGCAACTCGAAGGCATGAGATCACCATTCAGAGGCTTGCGGTGAGGACTGGGGGTCAGAAGAGATCCCACAGTCAGATTGAAGGAGGAGGGGGAGCAGCGCCCTGAACAACAGCACCATCCACTGGCATTCGTATCCACGATGTGGCGATACGAGGACCAGCACCACCACCCAGGCAGCAGCAACAGCAACAGAGGAAGAACCAGCAACCCCCGACGGGCTGCACTTATTGTGGGAAGATGGGGCACACTAGAGATGTGTGTCGAACATTGAATGGACTGTATCTGATATGTGGAAATCCAGACCATCGGGTTACCACATGTCCCATGAATTCGAGGTCAGGAGGACCAGGGCAGCAGTTTCCTGCTCTGCCAGCACCAGGGGCAGGCCAGTATCGAGGACCAGCAGTGGCAGTAAGGCCGTTGGCACAGCGTCCGCAGGCTCAGATGTTTCGGCAGCAGGGACCACCGATGCAGCAACACCAGCATAGACCACCCCAGCATCATCAAGGAAGGGGCCAGCAACAACATCAGGCTAGGCCACAGCATGGAAACCAGCAAGGAGGTCGAGGGCAAGCATTCACTTTGTCCTTGGAGGAGGCTTTGGCATCGGGAGATGTTGTGGCAGGTAACATTCTCGTCGCCTCATATCCCGCAGTAGCATTGTTTGATTCGGGAGCATCCCATTCATTTATATCTGCACAATTTGCGATACGACTAGGAATGGAGTTCGAGGCATTGCCAGGGAGGTTGAATATACTCACTGGTAATGGACTCGTAGGGGTTAGTAGAGTTATTTTAGCGTGTAGTGTTGTAGTTTGCGGGCATTCCTTACCCGCCCGGTTGATAGAATTTTCTGTTGGAAATTTTGATGTTATCTTAGGCATGGACTGGCTGAAAGACAGTCATGCGACAATAGATTGTCGTAGAGGGAGTGTATCTTTTGATATTCCAGGCATGGAGCGATTCACCTTAGTCAGATCAGAGGCAACTCAGCAAGAGCAGGGAGTAATAACGGCAATGGAAGAAGTTCAGATTCCGAAGGTAGTTGAAGAGTTTCTAGACGTATTTCCCGAAGAACTTCCAGGTCTACCACCGGTTAGAGATATTGAGTTCAGTATAGAATTGGCACCAGGAACTAAACCGATATCAGATCGAGTTTATAGAATGGCGGATTCAGAGTAGGCCAAGGTATACCAGCATATAGAGGAACTGAAGGAGAAGAAGTTCATCTAAGCTAGCGTATCACCATGGGCAGCACCAGTGGTACTTGTGGGGAAGAAGGATGGGTCATCCAGATTGTGCATTGACTACAGGAAGCTTAATACGGCAACAGTGAAGAACAAATACCCATTACCCAGGATCGACAATTTATTTGATCAGTTGAGCAAAGCTAGAGTTTTCTCCAAGATAGATCTTCGTTCAGGGTACCATCAGGTGAGGGTTCGGAAGGAAGATATTCCCAAGACAGCATTCAGGTCGAAGTATGGGCATTATGAATTCTTAGTAATGCCGTTTGGTTTGACCAATGCTCCAGCAATATTCATGGATTTGATGAATCGTATCTTTATGCCATACTTAGACCAGTTTGTCGTTGTGTTTCTTGACGACATACTCGTATACTCTGCTAGTGAAGAGGAGCATGAAGACCACCTCAGAAAAGTATTGCAGGTTCTGAGAGAGAACCAGTTGTATGCCAAGCTCAGTAAGTGTGAGTTTTGGTCGGATCACATTTCATTCTTGGGTCACATTATATCAGGAGCTGGAGTAGCAGTAGATCCCAGGAAGATAGAAGCAGTAGAAAGTTGGCCAGTATCCAAGACCGTAGCAGATGTACGGAGTTTCTTGGGATTAGCAGGATATTACAGAAGGTTTGTGTCAGACTATGCAAGGCTTTCAGCACCCATGACCCGCTTGACCCGGAAGGATGTACCGTTCGTTTGGTCGGCAGAATGTCAGGCATCATTTGAGGCTTTGAAGCAGAAGTTGATATCAGCACCTATTCTTACATTGCCAGTTGGACCAGGAGGTTTTACAGTTTATTGTGATGCGTCAGGTAAAGGACTTGGATGTGTCCTTATGCAACATGGGAAGGTGATAGCGTATGCATCTAGGCAGCTTCGGGACCACGAGAAGAATTACCCAACTCATGATTTGGAGTTGGCGGCAGTAGTGTTTGCTCTGAAGCTATGGAGGCATTACTTATATGGTGACCGAGTGGAGATGTACACAGACCATAAAAGTCTGAAGTACATTTTTACTCAGAAGGAACTGAACATGAGACAGAGAAGATGGTTGGAGTTGATTAAGGGTTATGACGTGGAGCTTCAGTATCATCCAGGCAAGGCGAATGTAGTAGCAGACGCTCTCAGCAGGAGAGGCGGCACATTTATGTTGACAACACAGAGGCATATCTTAGAAGACCTTCAGGAGATGGGCATCGAAGTTATACTTCCTAGTGATACAGGAGTTCTAACAAGTCTGCAAGTTCAATCCGACTTGGTAGGCAGGATCAAGGCAGCTCAGGCACAAGACCCAAGGATTCAGAAGCTTAGGGCAGAATGTGAGTCAGGACTCAGGAAGGAGATGAGAATTCATGAAGATGGTACACTTAGGTTTGGATCACGTCTATATGTGCCTAGTGGAGATATCAGACAGGAGGTTATGGCAGAAGCTCACAGTTCTCAGTATTCTATTCACCCTGGAGGGACCAAGATGTACCAAGATATCAAACAGCATTTCTGGTGGAACGGGATGAAGAGGGAGATAGCTAGATTTGTTTCCCGTTGTTTGGTATGTCAGCAAGTGAAGGCAGAACAGCAGAGGCCAGCTGGATTATTGCAACCGCTTCCTATTCCGGAATGAAAATGGAAACATATTACAATGGACTTTGTGACCGGTTTACCGAGATCACCAAGTGGTAAGGACGCTATTTGGGTAATAGTGGACCGACTTACGAAGGTAGCACATTTTCTTCCTTTCAGAGTAGGACAATCTACGGAAAAGTTGGCAGAGTTGTATATGCAACAGATAGTCAGGCAGCATGGAGTCCCTGTCAGTATTGTGTCGGATCGAGATACCCGCTTTACATCACATTTCTGGAAGAGATTACATCATAGTCTGGGTACCAAGTTAAGGTTTAGCACGGCTTACCATCCACAGACGGATGGGCAATCAGAAAGAACGATTCAGACTTTAGAAGATATGTTGCGAGCTTGTACTCTAGATTTTGGAGGGTCTTGGAAGAGTCACCTGCACTTGGTCGAGTTCTCATACAACAATAGTTATCAAGCTAGTATCCAGATGGCGCCATTTGAAGCATTATATGGTAAGAAGTGCAGGTCACCGCTTGCATGGGATGATATCGGAGAGAGGAAGATGTTAGGCCCAGAAATGATTGTTCAGACGGTTGAAGTGATTAAGGGAATTAGAGAGCGACTTCGAGTTGTGCAGGACCGGCATCGTCATTGGGCGGACCAGCATCGTAGGCCGTTACAGTTCTCTGTTGGGGACCACGTATTCTTGCGGATCTTACCTACTCGTGGGGTCATTAGATTTGGCGTTCGCGGAAAATTGAGTCCGCGGTACGTGGGCCCATTCGTTATCCTTGATCGGATAGGCGATGTTGCTTATCGTTTATCCCTCCCACCTTCGTTACGAGAGGTGCATGACGTATTTCATGTATCTCAATTACGTAGGTATGTATCGGACCCAAGCCATGTCCTCGATCATTCGGAGCTGGTTGTTGGTACCAACCTGTCTTACGAGGAACAGCATGTGTCCATTTTGGACCGAAGAGAGAAGATACTCAAGAACCGAACAATTAGTCTTGTCCGTGTTGCTTGGGGTCATCACTCCTTGGGAGAGTCAACGTGGGAACGTGAGGATGATATCCGATCACGGTATCCACACCTGTTTGACTCACAAGGTATATCTCTTTCTGTATACCTTGATTGTCCTGATTCTTCATGCTTATCACCTTATGGGTAAAGCTACTTGATATCATGGATTGATGAATTTACATATATAGTACTTGCTTTTTGATATGGTAAAATGATTGCTTGCTCACTAGAATTGCTTGTATTAGTTTAGCTCTGATATTTCTACCTGCTTGGATTTGAAATTCCGAGGACGAAATTTTTCTAAGGTGGGTAGAGATGTCACTCCCCGTTCCCAGAATGCGTATTTTATACATGTACAACTCATGTATATTTATTTAGTATTTATCATGTATTATCCTGTATTTAAATTCCTTTAATTTCATGTTAATTAATTATCTGCTCTTTAATTTTCATGTTAATTATTTCCTGTATTTTATTTCTGCATTCTATTTTCTGTATTTTCTTCCTGCTTTTATTCCCTGCTTTGGTCTTATTGGGTTCGGCCATGGAGGGTTTTCGGGTTTATGGTGGACAAACCCGGCCCATAACTCCCACCTACCACCCTTCCTATTTAAGGCTTCCTTCTCCTTCTCTCTCCTCATTACTTCTCTTCACCATTACTTCTTCTTCTTCCTCTCATCACTCTCTCCACCAACCCAACAGCAGGCAAGTGCAATCTTGCTTCTTGTTTGGAGAACCATTTTTATGGTTCATTTCTCTTCCTCTCATGATCCTGAGAGAGTTTAGTTCTTGGCATTTTTGATTTCTATGGCTTGTTTTCTCTAGATCTAAGTTGTTGTATTTCGGTTATTCATGGGTTTTGATCTCCCAACTTAGCGTGTCTTCTGGCTGGGAACTTCATTTTCTGGCTGGGATGAAGGCTGAGTCACGCACACGTTCTTACGTGTCTGCGTGTATTTTCAGTCACGCACACGTTCTTACGTGGCTGCATGTATTTTTAGTCACGCTCACGTTCTCATGAGCGTGCGTGTATTTTTACTCACGTTCTCATGAGCGTGCGTGCATTTTAAGTCACGCTCACGTTCTTACATGAGCGTGCATGGATTTTTAGTCACGTACACGTCTTTACGTGTTAGCGTGGATTTTGAGTCACGCTCACGTTCTTACATGTTAGCGTGGATTTTTATTCACGCTCACGTCTGTACGTGTTAGCGTGGATTTTAGTCATGCTCACGTCTCTTCGTGTTTGCGTGGATTTTAGTCACGCTCACGCACTGTGCATGCCAGCGTGAATTTTGAGTTACGCTCGCGTCTTGCGTGCGTGCATGAATTTCTTGTCACCCTTTCATGCTCACGAGTGCGTGCGTGAATTTCTTATCATTTTCCACACTCACACTGTGCATGCCAACATGAACCATTTTCATGCTCACTTCGACTAGACTTGTTGGCGTGACTTGTTGGCCTTAGTATAACCTACTCAACTTGGCGTGACTTCTTGACCTGGGTGTTTTTATTTGTCCTATAATTATTCATTTAATGATGGCATGATAATTCTTCTATTATATCCTTACGCCTTTACGTGAATTTCTTGATAAATCATGATATGTTAAATTTGTTAAAATGGATTGTTATGTGGAATGCGCCTTGTGTCCTGATTGATCCATGGATACCCAGTATGACTAGAACTTGACCTTGAGAGTTGTAGACTCGACCCATGTAATACTAATTGACTTTTATGCCTTGTCACCATTGATAATAATGGTTATCTTGACTATAATTGATCATGTGTTCCTAGTTGGAACTAAGAGACTGGCTAGTCGTCTTATTGAATGAAATGAATGAGACACGTTCATGTAATGAACTATTGCAATCGACTGGCTGATCCCGAATATTGACATGCAGGCACATGCAGGCTTCAAATTATTTATTTATTTAATTATTTATTTATTTTACAAAAACAGCATGTGTACTTTATGGTCAAGGCATGATTACTCCGTGGTTAGATTTGATTGTTGCATCACGCTATGTAAAACCTACAACCTAGCCGTACGGGTATCGTTGTAGTGTTGCGCATATCGTACCCCGTACGGAAGTACTCATTTGAATGACCATGATCCACGGCATGGAACTTCACTCAACGTAGAGACCATTAAGTCAAATAAAATAACGATGGCATGGAGAAAATGGATTCCCGAGTTCTTACATGGCAGCCCTCTTGGGACTATTAAGTGCCCGACAGGCCGGCTGGTTCCCACAGATACTGTAAATCTGTCACACGGGCAGGGAACGGTATCTGCTTATATTATTGTACATGCTATAATGGCGGGCGTCCCGCTGGGACTCGTCTAACTATATGATTGGCGCAATTGATTGACTGGATAGACTAGCCTTGCTCGCACATAGTAAGAACTGAGGAATTCCTATTTGCATAATTCCAGGATAACTTGGGACTCACAATAGCAAGCCGTAGTAGTTGATTGGCCGTTCAAGATGATTTGTTTGTGTACTGTACCTACTCTGTTGCCTAACTGAGATGATCAGAATGTCAGGACATGACGGGCTAACTTATGTCCTTGTTTGGTTGGAAGGTTGGTTCGAAGTGTCGTGATGTTATGGGAATCCTAGTGGAAAGCAGAGATCTATTATTATATTCTCTTACTTACTGGTTTATCCTTCATATCGTGCTCCCTTGTGGTACTTGCTATTAGAGGTCTAACCTCTCTGGTTTTGCATGGCCAGATTTAGAGCCCGTCCCCGAGGATCCAGCTTACTTCTACCTCCAAGATGGTCAATACTAGGAGAATGATCGCAGGAGGACACGAGTGGGTTTTTTTACTTCACCACTCGTTTTGTCATTTACTTTATACTTAGCCGTTTGGCACCGACATGTTAGTCGGATCGTCTTGTACTTGCTTTTACATGATTGTAATTAAGTCAGACTGCAGCTGATAACAATTGTGTATATGTTACTATACCATCTGGCTATATTTTGTAAAGCCAGATCTCAAGAACATTTTGACTGAGCATTTGGGACGCCTTACTGCTTTATCTTACATGTTCTTTATTACTGTTTCTTATTTGAATGATTGAGACAATAGATGCGAAATGACCATAGTGAGACTTTTATGTAGTATGCACCCCCTCGTCTGGTTAGACAGCATTGATCGTATTATACGGTATTCATCTACCCGTAATACGTAGCTGGCTGAGTCATTCCCCCGCTCTCCAGTATTCTGGTTCTGGGGCGTGACAATATTAAAAAAAACTTTATTTTCTTGATAATGGACATCATTTACATGACTCGATTACATCTTGATGCCGTACGGGCTTACAACTTGACTCAAAACGAACGATGATGAGATAGTCGTTCCATATATTAAATCCCATTTTATACAACCAGTATTTACAAACCGCCTGGAATGATAGGGAATCGCGCCATCTTTCTTGAAGTGATATAGAGACTTCAAAAGGGGTTCAACAAAAGCCTTTGGCACGCAGACGAACCTTCAAAAAAAGAACGTCGTATTGCTAGCTGGCGCGTTCCACTTGATTCGTAGCACTTGTGGAGAGCGAGAATCAGTACATTCACATGTAGTGGTGGGTTGATAATTTAAATCCAAGCTCTCATTTTTTCAAGGAGTTTTGTAAAACAGGTTATATACTTGGTGATCTTTCTAACATCCTGATGAATATATATATATATATATATATATATATATATATATATATATATGAAGTTAAAGAATTACTTTTCTTAATAATCTTCTATTAGATTAGATTATTCCTGATCGAGACTAATCAAAAATCTCATATTCCCTTGTGAACCCGAACTTTTTCATATCGACCCTAGTTATTGGACTATTCGAAACATTGGTAGATCAACACACCATCACCAGACAAGATACCTTGCCACTATATTTTGATTATTTACTATCAATTCAGCATATTTATTTTTTATTTATTTAATTGTCTATTTATTTTATATATTAAATTGTGCTTTCAAGTCATGCTTGAATGTAAATGGTTGTGTTAGTCATGTTTATGTACTTTTAATTTATTTTATGCATATTGACCTAGAGTTAAGAGACTATCCTATGTTTATGATACATCATTGGCCTTGACACCTATGTACCACGAGTCGCGAGTCGCATATAGATTCGGACTTGCGTACCTACTGATCATCGGTGCATACAGGCCGTACGATAGGATATAATTGCTAATAGAATTTTCATGATTAGTAGACTTAGCAGTATTATGGATATAAGTTGTGGATACAACATCGATAGGCATGGGGTAGGGAGGACATTTCCTTAGCGTATGGACTACTACGCATATTACCTTATTGTGACCATACGCTCCACCGGAGATACGGGTTGACCACCCTGGATTTAATTGCATATATGGCCTCCGATGTTCGATGAACATTATGCTCTTAGGTCCCTTGTGTCCAAGTGGGGACTATGCCAATCATATTTATAGCCAGACAGCACATGCGTTGAAGGTTTATTCTTAAATTGCATATCCACATGGTATGGTTAGGTGACCTTTATCCGTTCTGGTATATGTACTTTTCTATATGATTTATGTACTTATTCCTGATCATGGCATGTAACAGTGTTTTGTCGTGGACTAGTGTGTCATCCATTGTCCTTTTTTGGTTGTAGGGTGGTTCACTGCTTCGGTGATGAAATACTAGACTGTGTTGTTATCCGGATTATTACTGAACAGTTTATATTCAGTTTATATGATATATTTTCTGTATCTTGTTACGTTCCTCTAAGGACCCGATGATCGCTTCAGGCATAGATGATCGACATATCCCGAGGAGTACGGTTCCATGCTAGAGTCTTCCTTGCGGACTATATGACCTTCTCCTATATGATGGACCTATTTAATTGTTATTTTTTATCTTATGTATTCCAATCTATTCTTTAGATTCGCTTGGTAATGGATTTGTCTCCACCTAGCTATCATTTTTCTTAAAACACTTATGCATCAATTAGTCGATTTATCTTGATTGATGTTTCTTGTATTTATGTGGATGAGATATAGTGTGGCCATGACTATTCTATTCATGATAAATCTACAATTTACAGCTTATGTATATTTATTATACTGCTGACATATGTTGTCGTTTTCTAGTCCTACGAATTTTGGGACTGGGGCGTTACAATGTGCCTGCCAACCCTCCAAATGCAAGTTGGTCGCCTCCAGCAGATTAGCACACTCCATGTTACTGGCGTACGAGGTTGTAAGAGGCAGGTCCAGGTACCTGACAGGAAGTTCTCTTTGCTTGATATGAGGAGCTGCTGGTCGAAAATGAGATGCATTCCTCTACTCTAGACATCCACCAGTCGTTGAAGCCCAAATCTCCCATAAGATGGCAGAGGAAATTGCGATTCACTGTATTTTATGCCTTCCGAAAATCTAGCTTGATACAACACTTGTTACTTTCCGGTTTGTTGAAGTCCCGAACTAGTTTATGAGCCAAGAGATAGTTCTCCGAGATTAGCCGCCCACGAATGAACGTTGACTAATTTTATGAGAAAAAACCCATCCATAAGCACTTGCATTCTGTCACACATAATACTTTATCATCTTATATATGAAGTTACAACAAGCTATAGGTCAGAAGTCCGCCAGAACCGAAGCCCCTTCCTTCTTCGGATCAAAGCACTACAACAAATAAGGCCTACAATAGCAGTTTTTCTATAGCGTTCAAGTGTCCCCGCTATAGAATGTTATCAACAATAGCGTTCTTTCTACAGTACTATAGAAATATCTATCTATAGCGTTTTATGAATGCTATAGAATCTATATCATTCATCTATTGCTATGTCTGTATGTCAAAGCAGATCTCATGTTCTAAAAAAAAATTCGAGCGCCTGGACCCGCTTAATTTTTTGGGTTTCGTTCGAAAAAAAATTCAATCTGCTCAAGAACCCCTCCCCCATTTCTCTCGTACTCATCCTATTTTCAACTTCCAACTCCCAAACCCTAACCCTAACCCTTCTTCCTCTTCCGCTCGAATTTTTTTGACCGAAATACCTCCTTCTTCTTCTTCCTCACGTGTCTTCCGCTGCCCCCCTCCCTACCGTGCAACCCTGCTGCCCTCCTCCTCACCGCACGTGCTTCCGTCCCACCGCATGCCGGCTTCACCACCACCTTCACCACACCACCACCTTCACCATTACGGTTAGGGTTTTAATTTGTGTGTGATGCTATTAAAATTTGTCATGTGTGTAGAAGTACATGCTGTGGATTCTTTTGAAATTTATGTGTGATGCTTTTAAAACCCCCCTTTCTCTTTTTCCTCTCCCTCTTTCCGCCTCCGTCTCCTCTCACGACCAAGGCGAATGCACGCTCACCGTTTTAGGTGACTTCAAGTACTACTAGGAGGGTTTCCCGGAGGTCCTATCGGTATTGGCTAAGGATGAAGAGATTGGGGACAAGTTCGATATGGCATGGTGAAGGAAGTATGCCTCAGGCGTATTCCATGATGTCTCGGAGGCAGCAGGTCAGATACACCCTACTGAGGTTTTTCGACTTGTAGAAAACATAGAAAAACTACCAAAATTGGTATTTAAATCCCCTCATCTCTTTTTGCAATTTCCCCCTTTCTCTAGGGTTTTCTCCTACCCTCTCATGGATCCCTCTCTCTTTCTCTCTCTCCCAAGGTCCTGATGGGAGACACCCATGCAACTACGAGGAAGAAGACGCCGAGAGTGGGGGATCTGGGGCGGGTGGCGGGGATCGTGATAGTGCTATCAGAGATGGGGATATGAGGGAAAGGAGGGACCTGAGCGACGCGAAGAGGGGCATGACGGAGATGGTAGAGAGGTTGGTCAGGGTTCTTGTGGAGGACCTCAGGCTCAACCGGGACAGGGACCATGGTGGGGTTGCCGAGTTTCGGTCCCCGCCAAAGGTGTCCATTGCCGATAAGCTAGGGCACACCAAGAAAAAGGTCGAATCTCTAGTACTTTCTGGCTGCTTCAAATCTAGTGCATGTTCCTGAACATTTTTTTGCAAGCTCCTCACTGAAGCAATCACAATTCAGTGAAGCACAGCCCATAGTTGCTTCCATGAAAGAGTCTACAGAGTCCTCTTCAGTACCATCGCCTCACATGCAGAAAATAAACATCTTAGATTGGATGCAAGATTTAATAGGTCACCTCATATGACACAAGTAGTTCGAGGTACTTGCTTGCAATTTGCTCTCATTCTTTTCGTTTTACATGTTATCAACAATAGGTTCGAGTCTACTTGATGTTTTTATATAAATATACATCAATTTTTACTACTGTATCTCAAGAATCAACCATCTAGTTTGTACCTAATATCTTTCTTTTACATTAGATTTATAACTCTACATTCCATGTGATGATTTTAAGAACTACATTTGGAGGAAAGTTTGGTATGAAAATTTTGCATGCCATCCACTTGTATACTTATACCTATATTAATGTTGAATTTGTCAAGGATTGGACTTCTATTTGCAAGTTTTACTAGTAAGTTTCACTTAATATGATATATGTCGCCTTTAAGATACTTTTGTTTTATGAAGTCCACATGGATCCAATGTAGTCACCAACCAAGGTCACTTGCATGAAGTAAATTAACTTCACTACTGCATTTTTTGTAGCACCAGCAAATTGTAGTTGTGTTAATTTTGTTAGTTATTGACCTCACTTGACTTGGGCCCTGTTATATCCAAGTTTTATATGAAGTTTTAAGAGGGCGTAATTAGTCTTCCTTTCTAGTGTTTTATACATCCAGACTAATGCACATTTCTTTAAACTGTAGGTAATACTACCTGCCAAACCCAGCAAATTCCATACTACAATCAACTTCCGCGGTTAATAATCTTGATCAAGCAAAAAATTTACCAGATCATGCCCAGGTAAACTCTGATGGTATTTATGTTGTAAATGTTGTAGTTTTCCAATCAACATTCTAAAGTCCATGGTGCACCATCCAATTTGCTAATTGGAAATCAACCTTATCAAGGCTTAACTTTCGTACACCGATCTGCAACTCAAAGGTGTGCTTAAGGCAGCTGCTATCAATGTTTTTGGTCTGGAACTCCTTCCTGGAGAAATTGATTAATTATATTAATTTTTATATGTATATCTTGCCCTACCCTTTTAACTTTTTTTGCTTGCTGATCCACTCTCTTCATTAGCTTCAATTGGTGAATTTCTCTGCAATGTTATAGATCAGTTGATGCACCTGCCTTTGGCAAGTTGCCTTCACAGTTTTTCAAATTGTTGGTGATGGCTTAATATATTTTCTTAATCTTTTTTGTAGCAAGCAGTATCAGGATCGGGAGGGAATAAAGCTAATGTTGTCGGACGACATATGATGAGAATGCAATCACAAATGCTGTGGATATTTATGACAGCTTTAGGTTTTTGATTTTGTCTCTTCTTATATTTGACTATATCTATTTTAATGAATTTGCAGCTAATCCATCATTCCATTTTGAAATTGTTCAGTGGTTTCGTGCACTTCTTGGCTTCGAATAATGACTGGAGTTCGAGACTTGGACATGGAAAAGTTTCAACTTTCCAAACATCTCCGCTTTAGTTGGCCATTAATGTAAGCTTTCTTATATTACATTTATTTTGGGTAATTGGTTAGGCATCTTAATTATGGATTACCTCACAAAGCTAGATTTATGTGACAACTGAGTACATTTAACTAAACTGTATAAAGAGACTACAAATTCTCGCTATTGTAATGCATTATCTGCAGCTACCTGCTGTTTTCTCCTCCTATTATTACTACAGCTTCAGTCTACAGTGATGTGGCATTAAACAGATAGGTATGTAGGATCGGATAGGGGATTTGGATATTTACCTGTGTGTATGTCTGTGTACTGTAGAAGATGCAAGCATCTGCTACAGGAAGTAGCAGCAGAATTGCATTAATAGTATAGAAGTTGCAAATAGCAGTAGAAGTATCTGTGTAGACCAACAGGTATTTGTCTTGGATAATCCTATGGGCATCAGTTATATGCATCAGTTTTCCCAAGTACCGTATCCAAGATACGGCCATGTGGTGCATTGTTGGTCTGTAGAAAAATAGACACCCGGGTATTTGAGTTTGAGCACTCGAGTCTGTATGCCTTTTGTTTTCCTTTTGGAAACCCTCAAATTATGTCCGTCTTTGCCCCCTTTTGTATTTTAAACTTCCTTAAATTCATCTCACAACAAGGGTGCTACCAGAATATGTACTTTTTATGGAGTTTAATGTTTTGCGAGGCCACATACAAGGTGTACAATTCTTGACTGCCTGTGTTCTGCTTCTTATTTCATATTTGGCATATTTACCGTGACTCGATAACCTGAGAAGCATGTCATTTACATGTGACAAAAGCATTCTCTTAGATGCTAGATAGAAAAATACAAGTCTGGTGCTTAATTCTTAACTGTTATCCTGTGTAGCATATACATCACTTCAGTGAAGAGGATTCCATTTTTGTAGCTTGATTGTTTAAATGTCCTCTTTTGTTCTCATCGCAAGCTGCTTCTGAACTTGTGAATACAAAGTGTGGGTGTTTCTTCATATGAATTAATCTACATTTTTGCTTATTAATTTGAGAAGTCAAAAGAAATTATACATTCTAAATGGTCACAGAAATGCTTCCTAAGAGAACACAAGCACTCCCCTCGGATATGCCTGTTACATACAAAATATTCTCTCATTGCCAGGTAGAAACTGTGCTTGCTTGTATTTTCTTTGCTACCACATATTGGTTAGACTGTACTTAAATAGAGGAGCTTCTCAGAGAACTCATCTCATTCTGAGCTTAGTTTTCATGTAACCATACCATAGGTTATGCTGTAATTAATTTATTTAGGTACTGGTGAGTTATATATATATATATATATATATATATATATATATATATATATATATATATATATATATATATATATATATATATATATATATATATATATATATATATTTACTGATGAGTAATATATAGTTGTTTAATTAGCATGATAATATAGTTTAGCATTGACTGCAAACATATAATTTTATTTCATTTTCTATTGGTGCAGGGCAGGGATGTGTATATAAGCTAGAAGGAAAGAGTCGATCGAGCTACATTTTGGCCTAAAGATATTTTGTATGGAAATGGAATAGTTTACTTGAATTTTGGACTAGCATTAGGTTACAAACATTTTGTACATCTTAGATTCTCTTTACATGAAAATTTTATTTTGGACTACTATTTCGTTTACTTTAGGCGTACAACAAATTTTTGTACCTCTTGAATATTTTAATGAAAAATGTATGAATTTATTTATTTTGGTAAACCTTTTATATATCTTGATTGATCGAAATGGAAGTTGCGATTGAAATTGTTGAAATCAAAATTGCGGTTCAACATGAATTTTATGATGCACAGGTTAATTGTATGTGATACAAAACAGGTTATTCATATATGAAATTTTACAGCATATTTATGGCACTCATAATGCTATAAAAATCGACAGCATTCAGAAACGCTATAATAAATCTACAGCATTATAGAACGCTATGCACCATCTACAGCATTCATGAACGCTATTATTCATCAACAAAATTCAAGAACGCTATAGACCATCCACAACATTCATGAACGCTATAATCTATCTACAGCATTCATGAATGCTATAAACCATCCACAGCATTCATGAACGCTATAATCCATCTACAGCATTCATGAACGCTATAATCCATCTACAGCATTCAAGAACGCTATAATGTTATAGCGTTCACATGTCTTGACATACTATAGCGTGGGCAATTATAGCGGACAGAATATGCTATAGAATGCTTTCTATAGCGTTTTGTGCATGCTATTGTAGGCCATATTTGTTGTAGTGAAGTCAGAATGGTGTGATTCAATGAGAAGTTTTCCAGAATGAAAAAAAAATCCCGCAATGCAGCAGTAATTGGACGCTTTAGGGTGTGTTTGGTAGGAGGAAAAAGTGATAGGAAGAAAAATATATAAGGAAAAAGTGGGAGGAAGGAAATATTTTCTCTTGTTTGGTACGAGGAGAAAAGTGGATGGAAGGAAAAGTGGAGGGATTGGTTTTTTCTCATAACCTAAGAAAATCAATCATTCCAAAAGTGGAAGAAAAAGTGCATACCCATCTTAATTTACAATTATACCCTATAGAAATTATATTATTTTAAAGTAGTTCAATAAAGTCAAATGGTAAATAAATATTGTTAGTTAAGGATATAATTGGTAAAGTATATATTTTTTATTTTTATTCCTTCCATTTTTTTTCCATATCAAACAAAGAAAAATATATCACTTCCATTTTCCTTCCATCCTACCAAACACAAATGAAGGAAATAGTTTTTCCTTTTCATATGTATAAAAAATAAATCTTTTTGATTTTCCTTCCTTCCACTTTTTCATCCTTCCTACCAATCACAGCCTTAGCTCTTTCAGTGGATTTGAAAAAAAAAAATTGGCGGAGTAACCAGTCGGGCCCAGAAGATTTGTTAGTATCGGCCTCCATGACGAGCCCCTCAACGACTCCTTTGCCGTAATATGTCGGCGCAGGGCAGCATTCCTCTTCTAGACCTGTGACCAGCCTCTTGCACACAATTTTTGGGAAAAATGGCCAAATGGTCGCTGTGCTAGTATAGGTCATAGTAGAAGTCTGTCGCTTCTTTCGCTATGTCCTTCTCGGCTGTAACCTCCTTTCCATCTGCTCCCACGAGCCGTGCTATGTTGTTCCGGTGTTGGCGTGCTCGAGTGACACCCCATAGAAGAATTTTGAGCATCTATCGTCTTCCTTAAGCCATTGCTCGTTGCGGAAGAAGGATATCCTCTTGAAGTTGAAGTTTATTTACTTACTCCCGCAGCAGTTTTTGGTGCTCGAAAGCGTCCCCACCTGCAGCGGCCAGTTGGACCTCCCGCTGAGTCTCGGCTAAGGCCCGCTCCTTCTCCTGGAGGTTAGAGATTAGAGTAATGCTACAATTACAACCAAATACTAACAATCCTTTTACAACCTTTATCTATTGCTGACATGTGGACCTCAGCAAATGGATGAGTGGTTGTAAGCGGATTGTAAGAATTTGATAGTAGACTTAGCATTATTGTAGAGATTAACCGATTTTTGTTCCAGCTTTTAGAGCTTCAATTCGACATTTCTCAAGGTGGAGCACAGCCGGAATTGGTTAGTGCGAACTCCTCGTTACCAGCTTGGTTACGCCCCTTGGTTACGACCCTGGTTGATTCCGTGTTCTGTTCCAACATGTACTAAAAAACATCTTTCGTTGTGGGACACTTCACGATCTTGACCAAGAAGATAGTAAAAGGAACCGGTTCAACACAGTACCAAAAATGTAATCTCTAGCTCGCTTGCACTCAACTTCAACCCCGAAATAGATTCTTGATTTATACACCAAAATCAAAAATAAAATAAAAATAGTGGTGACAAACTAGCTCTCCATAGAATACATGTGACATTTTTCTTCCTTTCGGAAGATCATACCCGTTGAATGTGCTAAATTTACTACATTTTGACAGGTGCTTCTGCAGCAAGTACGTAGGCCAGCTTAACTGTAATCCGACAACGCCCGGCTGGAGAATTATTGTCAAGCTTAAGGATAAGCACCGCCACGACCAGTACCAAAAAAAAAAAAAATTAGACCGAAAGTTTCTATTCATTTGGAAGTTTGGTGTGGCCTACAATTCATTATTTTCTCTCGGGGCGGCACGCTCCAAACTATTCCAAGAGCATCATATGACGTCAGAATAGAGTTCATTCGAACGGAATATATATATAGTCGATGATATTAGTCTCTCGAAGACCAAGACTCACTCCCAACTTGGCAGAAGGGAACAAAAGTTCTAGCGGGGAAGTTAGGAGAGTCAGCTGTACTGGTCAGTTCAGTTGTAACTTGTGTTACTAAAACCTAGCTTTCTACTGGTTTAGTTAGTAGCTGAAACATGCCATTTCGCCACAACTCTGACTTAGCGGGTAGGGATTAACATGATTGGATTTTGGACCGTGAACCGAATCAAGATTCGGCGGTTTAAAAAAAAAATCCGATTCAGTTCTGAAATTTTTTTTAAAAAAAAAATCTTTCAGTCTAGATCCAAAACCAAATATCGAATAAGACTTATACAATTATTAAATAACTTCAATTTTATGCATATTTTATGATTTAAAATGTTTATATTTTTGTGTATATTATAAAACCAATAATTATATGTATGTGTTTTAAAATCCAACTTTGATAATTTAGTTAGTATAACTTTGAAACACAATATATATATATATATATATATATATATATATATATATATATATATATATATATATATAACCACATGATTGAAATAAATGTGTGGTTGAGATTGTTTGGTGCAATAATTGATGCAATAAGTTTGGTGCAATATCCCTCCCCTATATATATATATATATATATATATATATATATATATAATTTTGTGTCCGACATATTAAACAATAAAGATAGTCCAACCGAACAAATCAAATAAACCAAATGAATTATCGGTTTGGTTCGGTTCGGTTTCGATTCTAATTTGATTCGGTTTTGATTTTAAATTTTTAAAATTTTGATTTATTCGATTTTTATTATTTTGGTTCCGTTGAAACAGAATAAATAGAAGAATCACCCCCTACTTGGGAGAACTATGTCAAACTGATGCTTCACTCCTGCCTGTACCTAAACTGACAATGCTGAATAACATCAGTGCCTGGTTCTACTAGGTTAAGTGAAGCTCATCATGCTGTTGTAATCCAAGACTAGCTGCTGCTGCTGCTGCTGCTGCTGCTGCTGCTGCTGCTAGTTGTAGTAGCAGCAACACATATAGACAAGAGATTTTTGTGGTGATCGATGGACCGTATGTGCAACTACAAGTCCACCGTCTCCCCCCTTAACTTCATAATGTATAATTAGAAATTCTCATGATAAAGTTACATGCCTTCCCTTTGCCCATGTCATAATGGACCATGTGTTGGTGAGATCGCAAGATCTCACCAGCAGCATTGCTTGGAAGACACTCAAGAAAACAATAAGGGTTCAATGGGTCGCTATATTCAAAATCTATACGCTTTAAAAATACTCAGATTCAAATTAGGATTTGGATTATAATATTTGAACTCGATCAAAAATCGAATTGGACTTGGGTTCATATATCAGATTACCTATAGAACCCGAAATCCGACATTATATATATATATATATATATATATTTTTTTTTTTTTTTTTTGAAGCAATGGGTACTTGTGGCGAACTCGCCTCCACTGAGGCTCGAACTCCCGACCACTTGGGCCGCATGCATCTCTCTTAACCACTAGGCTAGAGGTCATTTGCATATATATATATATATATATATATATATATATATATATATATTTTGAAGCAATGGGTAATTGTGGTGAACTCGCCTCCACTGGGGCTCGAACTCCCGACCACTTGGGCCACATGCATCTCTCTTAACCACTAGGCTAGAGGTCATTTGCTATATATATATATATATATATATATATATATATATATATTGAAAGAAGGTAATTCCGAAAATCGATCTCCTGACCACTCGGACATATATATATACACACTTTTTAAATAAAAATGTTTAAATTAACCTATTAATTTCTCAACCCAAACTCTTCAACTCCTTACTCTAAATTCTATTTTAGTTTATATTTTGTAATAATGAGGTACATTAGAGATCGATAAACCCAATGGACCTGATCCAATCCGAAGAATTTGGGTACTTATATTCCTCCAGACTCGATCTTGGACTCATATTCCTCCAGGCTCGATTTTGGACTTCATATATTGAATCCGAGGTTGGGTTGAAATTTGGCTCGAACTAAGAGTTGGGTTCGAGTTGAGCTCAAATCCAACCCAACCTGCCTAAGTTGCACCCCTGACTTCATGCATGGGGGTGGTCTTTGAGGGTACACTTTTGTTTTTTTTACTTCACTCGTACTTTTAAAACTACTCATGCCACAGCGACTGCCACTTCCAGTGCAGAGTGTATTTAATTCTAACCAGCATTCTAGTTATTCAGTCTTCTGCTCTCATCATGTACAAACAATATAAGGAGATTATCATCTGTATTCTGCAAAGTTCGAAAAAAGCTGCATGATATAATAAGAGAGAAACAATATAATTTATTTATAATAAATTATCAAATGCATGGGACTAGCCTTATTAAACATATATTTTTAAAATTCTACACACATACGATTGGGAGGTTCGAATCCTGCCACACTCTCCGGATGTCCGCTCCACTAGTCTTATTGAATATACGGATCGCTTGATCGATGTCTATATGAACACAGAAGAAAGACTGCAGCTCTCTTTTTTAAAAAGGATAGGCTTTAGCAAAACGGAATATTCAAACTAAGGAGCCCGTGGTCAAATTTGTAATCGTTTTTTAACACAGTTTATAGATATTTGTAATCGTTTGAGAGGGAAGGAAAGGAATCGTCCGTTTGACCACGGGCTCCTTAGTCAAACTAAGGAGCCCGTGGTCAAATTTGTAATCGTTTTGTGACCTGTGTTTGTAAGCTATGGAGCCCGTGGTCAAACTAAGGATAGGCTTTAGCAAAACGAGTCCTAGGCCCAAATCTATAGATATTTGGCTCGTCCGGCTCATGAGTTGAATCATTTATACATGTTATACACTTTATATCATTATTCAGTTAGCGTGAAATGGATATTGGATTAGGTTCTAAATTAATATTGATTTATGACAATATTTAACTTGCTTATCATGCATGTTGCTAATTAAAAAACAAATCAATTTGGGTCGAAGTTGTTTAGCTCATAAACGAAGTTCAATTTTAGATTTAAGTTTGTCAAGAATTCAAACTAAACTAAACAAAAGACCACGGCATTTATTTAACAAGCACGAGTTTGCACATAGATCTCTAAGTCTCATATTTTACAGGTTTTGTTAACATGTGTCCTAAAGACACATATTAAGGATAATTAAAACTTAATTTTTTATATTAAAAATTGTGATCGATATTTAATAAATATTAAAAATTTGTATCGAAAAATGTTATCAAGATCCAATAAATTAATTTTTTAATGCAATTTTTTTTTTCATCAAGTTTTGATAATACATATCAATGCAAAAAAAAAAAATTAATGTTTATTTGTTGTTGATCACAATTTTCAAAGTAAAAAATTAAGTATTAATTATTCTTAACATGTACTCTTATGGCACGTGTTAACAAAACCTATATTTTAAATGGATGAACTAAATTTTGCTCACACTGGACCCTTGTTAGCAATTCGGCAAACGGAAAAAATTCGGGACGACAAAAGTACGAGTATAAATCAGCTCAGTGCAAATAAAATACGTTCAAAAATTCGGTCAAATATTCAAAAAATAGAAATATTGAGGTTAGAAACTTCACATTCTTAAATATATTGTCAAATTTGGTTAATTAAACAGGTTTCCACCGCTTTTTTTGTGCCAAATTTTTTAATAATTAATACGAAACACGTTTAAAATTTCACATGCTTAAAATTTACGTACTGGTTTAGATCTGTCAAAAGTATGCAAGTATCATATGTTTCTGAAAGATACGGAAAAATTCGTTTATAATACGAGTTTTATTCGGGTGATTGCTAACAAGGCACTGGACAACCAATTTAATTTATTTGGAACTTAAAATACTTGTCTCTGGTTAGAACCCACAACCCTTGTTAGCAATCACCCGAATAAAACTCGTATTATATGTGATTTTTTTCGTATCTTTCAGAAACGTATAATACTTGCGTACTTTTGACAGATTCAAATCAATACGTAAATTTTAAGCAGACGAAGCTTTAATCGTGTTCCGTATAAATTGTTGAAAAATTTGGCCAAAAAATAGTGGTGAGAACCTGTTTAATTAATCAAATTTGACAACATATTTAAGAATGTGAAGTTTCTAACATTAATATTTTTATTTTTTGAATATTTGACCGAATTTTTGAACGTATTTTATTTTTATTGAGCCGATTTATACTCGTATTTTTGTCGTCCCGAATTTTTTTCGTTTGTCGAATTGCTAACAAGGCCCACAACCAACAACCAAGGAAGAGAATGTCATCTGTGTCTGCCACTTAAGCTAGAGGTAATATATATATATATATATATATATATATATATATATATATATATATAAAATGATCTCTAGCCTAGTGGTTAAGAGAGACGCATGTGGTCCGAGTGGAGCGATTCCAGAAATAATTTACCTGGTTCCAAAAAAAGGTAAAAAAATAAAAAAGTAAATATATATAATGTTTTCCTTCATTTCATCTGCAAGAAGAAATCCTACATCCTTCTTTTGTATATATCTTTTGGGATTACTAGCTAGAAGCAATTTCTCTCAGCAAGTCTTCAACTCTCTCTTATCAAAACCTAGATTATTTCTCTTTCTTGTTTTTTTAGAGTTGAGGTGGGGACCAAATCCAATCCTCCCCAATAACACAATAGTTCCATATATTGGAACCTCTTATAAGAGCATTAATAGTAAGTCTCATCCCAATTTATATAGGCTATTTATAAGGACACATCAAAAATTGATCAGGACTAGCCAAAAGCAAACTTTGATTTATTTACAAGTTTGCCATTGAAAAAATTATTCAGGGCTAGCCAACATGTGAGTATATAAGTCAACTTTTTTTTTTTTTTGCTCTCCTCTCTTTCCTCACAAGAAGAAGAACAAGAACAAGAACAAGAACATCAATTTTTCCAAACCTAGTTAATTTTGATTTTTTGCTCTCTACTAATTTCTCGGATCTCTTTATCCAAACCTTAGTTTATTTTTCTTCCTCTTATTTGGGCATTATGGATGAAACCCTAGTTGTAGAAGAAATTGAGTTATCAAATCTATTAGTCTATTAACCAATTTTTCTTTATTAATAGAAGAATTGTGCATGAAATCCTAGTTGTAGAAGAAAACTATGAAAGAAATCCTAGTTGTAGAAGAATTGGATTTACACCAGGACTGCCACAATTTCTGACAGTCGTAGAAGTATTGAGGACTGCCAGAAATTGTGGTAGTCTTGAAATAGACTCGATGTACAACAGGACTGCCACAATTGCTGGCAGTCCTAGAAGTACTGAGGACTGCCAGAAATTGTGGCAGTCATGAAAGGGACATGCTCTGCAGCAGGACTGCCACAATTTCTGGCGGTCCTAGACATATTGAGGAATGCCAGAAATTGAGGCAGTCCGTACAGCAAGTCCCTTTCAGGACTGCCACAATTTCTGACAGTCCTAAAGTCAAAATTCTCGAATGAAAAAAACATGTTAGGGTTTATTTCAATCTTGATAATAGAGTGAAATATACATTTTAGGATTTATTTTCATGCATTTTTTGTGAGGAAAAGAGTATTTAAGCTTTATTTTCATGCATTTTAGGATTTATTTAATTTTTTGGGGCCATCGAAATTGGAATTAAGAAGGAAACTAGGATTTTGATGAAGATGGTGATGATGGAAATGGTGGAGAAGAAGAAGAAGAAGAAGATGAGAAAAAACTAGGGTTTTGATGGAGATGTGAGAATGGAAATGGTGGAGAAGAAGAAGAATAAGAAGATGGATAGAAGAAGAAGAAGAAGAATAGAAGATGGATAGAAGAAGAAGAAGAAGAAAGTTAAGATTTTGGAAGAGAGAGAGTGAAATTTAGAAATGGGAGTGAAATTTGGGCTTTGGGGGGTGTGGGGTTTGGACAACACCATGAGTAGAAAATTTGGATAGCCCCAATAAATTCTTCTCAAACATTGGCTAGCCCCAATCCTGACTAGTCCTGATCAACTTTTGATGTGCCCTTATAAATAGCCTTTATATATTATTGATTCATAATATAGGAGTCAATTTTGTAGAATAGCAAATTAAGTTGAATTAGAGCCCCACGATAATCTCGTTCCAGCTAGATGAGCTATAACACGGGCCTTAAATTATTTTACATTCAGAATTGTAAGAAACTCATTTTCTAGCATTTTGAGCTCAATCTACTGTTGATGCTCGAAGTGCTTTAACAAGTTTCATATAACGTCCAAAGTATATATGCCACCTTATAAGTTTGTGAAAACTAGTAAGCACTTATAACAATAAATCAATTATCACCTTTTTTTTATTGTTTTAATCTTTTTATGTTCATGGCATGTGTATTTGTTTTCAAATTTTGCATGATCTTCTACTTTTATAAACAGTAAAATGAAATAAAATAAATGTCTTGTTTAGACAAGAATATTTTATATTCGAGTGTATGACTTCTATATCTTAGTTATATAACTATATTTTGATTCTAGTTCGACCCGTAGATTTTATACATAATTTGGAGATGAAGTATATAAGCTAGAAGAGAGAAAATAACAAAGGATATGAAGTAACAATTTTATTACTTGTGGAAAAAAAGAAAGAGACATAGACAACAGAATATTTTTTTGGGTCCTTTCTCCAAACCGGATAATGGCTATATAAGTCATCCAACTGTCTAGAAGGGAATTCAAATCCAAGACCTACTTGTGGGTGTCCCCCCGCACTACCTCTAGACTAATGCCCTAGCTTTGATGGAATTTTAACAAAGATAAGAAAGTTTGTGTGAAAGATAACAATAACGAAGAAAGACAGAAACTTAATTTAGATTGTACTTGTTTGATAAAACGTCCATTTTAGAAACGATCATTAGATGAGTATTTCAAAAATATCTATTTGAACGTTCTAAAATAAAAACTGTTTAATTCGTCATTTGCATTTGAAATCAAATGGAGGCCCCTAAAAAATATTACTGCAATTCAAACTAGCCGGTAAGTTAGGCAGGCAGGTCTACTTGGGAGGGGCGAAAAGGTCGAAAGTTTTTATATAGTCAAAATTTATTGATGGTAAAAAGAAAGAAAAAGAAACTGAAACTTTGTAAGTAATTCACAAAAGTTAGGGGATCTATCAATAATATATAAATCTTGAGTGAATTCACAAAAGTTACGGGACTCAACCATTCGGGTTCGGGTACCGTGTTAATCAACCCCGAGAGGATCCGAACCCTAACTGCAAATTCGTACATAACATATTTTTTCTTCCATTATTCTTCTTCTTCTTCTCTTCTTCTTCTTTTCTCACATAAAACCTAGATTTCTCTTCCTCAGAATCTAGGGTTTATTGACCTCTAAATCAATGGCGGACGAGAGCCACTTGAAGAATTGGGTCTCCGACAAGCTCATGTCGCTGATGGGCTTCTCGAAGAACGTGCTCGTCCAGTACGTCATCGGCCTATGTAAGGATCCCCACCAACCCCTAATTTCTTCTTCTCCCCTCATAATGTGCTCCTTCTTTATTCTTTTTGTTCCTTAAAGTCTATAATTTGTGTGTTTTTTTTTCTGTTGACAGCCAAGGAATCCTCTTCTCCGGGGGACCTCATGGCCCGGCTCGTAGACTACGGCCTCTCCTCGTCGTCGGAGTCGCGGTCGTTCGCGCAGGAGCTGTTCACCAAGGTCCCACGGAAACAGTCCGGCCCGAGCGTAAGCTCTCTTCCAATCTATGCTGCATGAGCACGACAAGGACACTGCACTTGTCTTAAGAGCGTCTATGCGTTCTAGCTTACAATTATATATATGAATTAAGTATTGGGAGAATTGTGGAATTAGCTAATTTGTAGGGATTAGGAGCTTTATCAACAGTATTTTTTTTTTACAAGGAATTAAGAAGGTTTGACTGAAATTGAGGAATTATAATTTCTGGGCGTGCCAAAAATTGCGCCTTTTGCAGGAATTAACCGTAATTTCTGAATTCCTATTTGTTAATTCCAGTATGAAAACGGTATTGCACAGAGAAGTGTTTGAACGAAGAATTCAATAATGGAGGAATTAGCAAATTTGCGGGCATTCGGGTTTCTAGTTCAACTTACAGCCTAAGGAAAAAAAAAGGAGGAATTGGGAGGGTTTGGTCAAAATTGATGATTCACAATTCCTCGGTGTGCCAAAAATTGCGCCTTCTGCAGGAAATAACATTAGATCCTCAAGCCCTCGTGCTAATTATAGTATTAAAACGTGTTATATATATATATATAGGAAGCATGAAAACTCCAAAAATTGGTCTCAAATACATGTATTGGACTCTCTTCGTGTTGGGCAAGTCCAAAATGCACTAGGATGCACCAAAAAATGTCCTGTGTCTGTGTTGTGTCATGTTTGCGTACTTGCAAATAGGGGTCACTGTTGTAATTAAAGTCTTGGCACTATGTCTTCTTCATTTGATTTATTGTTAGGGGTTGCTTATGATGCTGTATTATGTTTGGGGACTAGGTGCGTCCATACAGATAAAAAGTTCTTTGATCGTTAAAGAATAAAGTTTGGTTATGTACAATTTGTTGTTTGTTTGGTTGTTCTATTGTTGACATTTGATTAAGGAGGTCATGGATAATCCTTGATTTGTCGGATCATATCCTAGCGGACTTTCTAATCCTTTAATCTCCCTTATGGCCCTTGCATTTGTTCCATTAGTTTCTCCCTTGTGTTGTCTCTATTGTTTTTTGTGTTTTAAAAGTTTATAATCAAGGAAGGTAGTCAAAGACGCAAGGCGCACACGAGGCACAAATGGTCCATATCGTCCGAGGCGCAAGGTGCACTTAAGGCGGCGCACGTCTGAGCGAAGCGAGGCACAAAAATAATAAAAATTAAAAATATACATAAATAAATAAATAAATAAATTAGTAATGTAAGAAATAAAACCAAATAACATATTAAAACCAACAAAAATATGTTAAAACATAACCAAGTTGACTAGCAGAGCAGTAATAGCAGTATCAGTCAACAGAACTAACAAGACTTTGTATTTTTCATACCACGTTTTTTTGTACATTTTAGTTTTTCTAGTTCAACTGGAACCAACTTTGACAATCGTAAAAAGAGCTCTCCCCCTCCCACTTGTATAAGGTAAGGATTATTTCCATGCCTCAAAGTTTTGTGTGTATATATATAAACCATAAGGCGCGCCCTGAGTGCACATGGAGAAGGGCACCTCTCCTCGCCTAGTGAGGTGCGAGACACAGCTGCTGCGCCTTTCTGCGAGGCACGCCTTTGACTACCATGTAATCAAGACAGTGCAGTTTGTCTTTCTAGCTTAGCAGTTGTGGTGTTTTAGATGCTTGCCCGGGTTAAAATGATCTTCTACTAATATATAACATATATAAATTTAAGACCATACTTTTCATGTTCAGTGTTAATGTCTGTAACTAGAAGCTGTAATATCGTAAATATTTAAGCTTGTGAAATGAAAACTTAGGATTAAATGCGGTGGCGTGTCTCATCAAAGTTCACAATAGTAACAGAACCAGAATCGAATGATGGAATATTTATTCTTGTCATCATTGATCCAATTTATGTGTTCCAGAGTTACCAAAAAGAGGAGAGAGAAGCAGCAATATTGGCAAAGAAGCAAACTAGCTACAGACTTCTGGATGCTGATGACGAGGATGATGATTATAACCAAGTTCCAAGTAGTGGTGTATTTTCTCAGCAAGGGAAAGCTATTGTTCGCCAGAAGCGCTTTAGGAAGAAAGGAGAAAGCCGTGATAGTGAAGATGAGGAGGCATATTATTGCAACTCTTTTCACTTTTATTTCTTATTGTAGGCTGTCACGCCAATGCTTCTCTTAATGGTTTCTTACTCCATTTGACTTGAATATTTTGTTGCAGGCACCCTCAACTAAAGAAAATGAACGACGTGTTCGAAGGCGAACTTCTGAATCGGACAACGATGCCGACGATATAGAGGTAAGAGAAGAGTTCTATTAGTATTTATCATATTATGAACAATTCGTTCCTTCAACTCTTTTTTTATTCAACTGTATATTGTATATCATTATGAAGAAAAGACTAGCTATATTGCACATGATTCTATTTAAAGTAACGGACAAGACTAAAGAAAAAAACCTTGATTTTTTAATGATTTTCTTATCCTGTTTCATTCAACAATTTGTCTTCAACAATAAAAACCTTAAAAGTTGACACATTATTTAGAAGTTTTTTGGCGCCTTGTTGCCAATTGCTGCTAAAACTTTAATACCCCGTCAGAAAGATTTCACCATCTGATCTCCATCAACAATGCCAGGAGTTCATTGAGGGCATTGCATTCATTGTTCTTAGTTTGGTAGTATATCGGATTATACTAGCTGGTGTAGCAGTTTGTTCACCAAATGAGAAAGGTATTTGCTAGTACAGTATTGCGTCATCTGAGATGCAAAAAGTATGTCAGAAAAGTAGGGAAATGTTGGCCTACACACACAATTATATATATATATATATGGACATGCAAATGACCTCTAGCCTAGTGGTTAAGAGAGATGCATGCGGCCCGAGTGGTCAGGAGATCGATTCCCGGTGGGAGCGTTCGCCATAATTACCTTCTTTCAATATATATATATATATATATATATATATATATATATATATATATATATATATATATGGACACTAAAGGCCACATGGATTGACTGAGGCAAATGCCAGATTTTTGTGTGCGTATACTGTCTTAGATATTGTAGTAACATTATGTACTTGGGATTGGGCAATATCCTATTCATTGCACAACGAGATCTTGTCCATTTTGCATCCTAGTATAGTTTGACTAGCATACGAGTATGTGCTCTATTTATAAGTAGACCAGTACTATGAGAATAAGAGAAACTTAGTTTATCTTTGCATTAGGACATAGTTAGCTGTATTGTCATGCTTTTCTTTTCCATTAAGGAGTTGAATTATTCAATAAACATGAAGAATGCTACCGTGGAATTGAGTAATATGCAAGTTTGTTAAGGCAGCATGAGGGCCAGAGGGGCCTCAAGACTACAATTAAGGGAATATATATAGGAGAACAACCTCTCTCCCTTGTCCACATCAATGTTATAGGAATTCACCATATAGGTGATGAACCGCGTCCCTGTTCCAACGTAGAGAACTGGTATGTGGTTTCCATGTTCCAAGATCTAAACTGGTGACCTAATATGTGAGATGTGTATCGAGAGGGCACTATCTTTGATATTTCTCATGTGAGATTAGAGGAGCTATGATGGCATTGTTTGGAGAATGAGAGCTTTGAGGCCCTTGACACTCAAGAAAAAGAAGAAGGCTCACTATCTTGAGACGTAGTTCTTTTAGTTAGTTTTAAATAAAAATAAGAAACGATGACTTAGTATATCTTTTGAAAAAAAATTTATTGCTAATAAGTTTGCAAATAATGAACTTATTTGGTTTAAATTTTGATCGTAAAATATATTGTATTGCATATGGGTCCCTAAAAGATGTTCCTATATTCCGGTTCAACATACCGCGTTCGGATAAGTGTTCCTAGGCAGCCTACCCCCAACGTACCACATATCGGGATCCCAACATACCGAATACCTGATCTAGTTCTGCGTGCCGAAGCTTTCCATGTTCCAGGTAACCTTGGTCCACATGCATTTGGGATGCACTTATCCCATTCTCCCCAGATCATAGTTACAATGAACCGAGATTGATTACAGATAAATGAAGAATGAGAGGTGACCAGTGTTGCTACTGCTCCAGATTTTTGCTAGTACTAGTGGTTCTTCTTCGATAGATGCCAAACTAGGTTATTGCCGTTGCTCCGGATATCGTTTCTCTATAGGTGGATTGAATAGGTTAGGGGGAGCTAGACTTCTAGTGTAGGTTAAACTGGTCTGGGTTCGATTCTGTTTAACGCTTATAAACTTGAAGCTGATGTTGCTATCAAAATATAACCCCATGTATTCAGTCTGTGTCCTACCATTAAACCCAGTTTGGTCTTGGATCTGCAGAAGCATATCCCCGTGTCTAGCATATCTATATTTGATGCATGTTGGGTACAGACACAGAGGTCTTGCAAAGTTGTCCTTGCTTTTGAGCACGGAGGTTACATGTTGCAAAATAAACCCTAAGGTAGTTCTTCCACCCTGTAATGAAGAATCTTCATCTAGTTTCTAGAGGAATTATCTTTTAGGATAGACACCAATTACTACAAACGAGAGGGGCCATAATCTTGTTGACTTCATGATTTAGTGTGTGCTTTCAGTTATAAGTCTTCTTGGGCAGCATATTCTTCTGCCTGTGCTAAAGCTGCTTTTAAGATGGGAGAGTGGGTCTTTTGTGAAATTTGGACTTTGCAAATCTTGATTTACTTATCAGCTTCAACTTCATTCTCTCTTTTTCTGTTAGCCAAAAATGGTGCGATAATATTAAAAACTGTGGATTCACATGATCCTCATTTCATTACTTTTTTGTACGGTTCAGTGCTTATCAAATTAATTATAATATGAATCATATGATTAAATCACTCATCAGCTTATCAGGCAAACACCATAAACCTTCAGGGGAGTTCATCTAGCTTCTATAGTACACATTCTATATCTTTTAACTGATACCATTGTTTTTTAAGATAATTTTAAGGTCATAGTACTATGTACATTTGGCATCATTGTTAATTGGCTGAAACTGCTGATCATCGACTTGACATATATATATATATATATATATATATATATATATATATATATATATTACTGAACATTATAGTTGTAATCCCAAATGCAATGATTGAGTGCCTTGTTATTTCTGTGTAGTCTGAGGAAGCCATGTTACGTGATCAAGAAGAGAGAGCACAACTCGAGAGGAATATAAGAGAAAGAGATGCAGCTGGAACTAGAAAGGTTTACTCGATTCTCATGCATAGGTCAAATTAACTTTACTTTTATCAATAATTCAGTAATATCCTCCTCCTATATTCTATTCCACAAACTGACCTGAGTTCTTATAGGTCTTATACATTCCTAGAATTTGCTCTGTTTTTAGTGGTAGAACCTATGTTTCTTATTGATCCCTCTTTTGAAAATGGATCATTTGTTTTAGGATAGTTGGGGTCAGTCCAGTTAATCTCTCTTTTTCTCTTTGTTTTTGCTTAAGGTCACCATTCAATGCCTGCTTTATATATAACACTACTTTTATTTTCAAACAAGCTTTAGATTTCTCTTTTTTGCTGATGCGCATTTACTTTTCACTTTAATTTAAACTTATGTTCTGTGTTTACTTTCTGTTGCCTTCATTTTATTTTTGTTCACAGTTTACATTACTTCCCCCATTCAATTGGAGTCATGGAATTTAAGAGTCTAAAGTCTTGAATGTCCAATCTACGAACCCTGAACTTGATTCAGAATTGTATACCCCTGGCTTATGTATGCATATATGACATTAAGGTATACCTCAATCACAAAGTAAACATTGCAATTTATTTCTGGGAATGTTGGATTTGTCATTAACGTTATTCAGAAATGAAAATAGTCTCTCCTTGTAATTGGACTTTCTTCATTTGGCTTTCTGTATTTGTTTGAAGATCATCTCTTTTGAAATGGAGAACAATCTTAACCCTTATTATTGTCTCTCTTCCGTTCATGACGGTCACATGCATCCTCTAATGTTATTACATCTTCAATTATGAGATATCATCACAAGAAAAGGCTAAGTGATATCCCATACTTTTCTTTGGTAGGCTGGTTTTGATATGATGGGACATGTTAGATTATTGTGACATTTTTTCGCGATGAACCTTGTATTCTCTAGATCAACTTCTGCTCATGTTTGCACTATTTACTATACATGATATGATTTGAATATTTCCTTTGTTTCAATTGGACTGCTGTTTAAATTACTTATGGCCTCATTTGTTTGGTTCTTACAGTTAACCGAGCCAAAGTTATCAAAGAAGGACGAAGGTATTGCCTGTGCATTTATATTGATTGCTCCTTTCTGAGGTAATTGCCCTTACTCTATTTATTTTTGTATATAGAGGAGATGATTCGGAGATCAAAAGCGCTTGAGGAGGATGATACCTCTAGTCTAAGGTTTGTTATTCTCAAATTTCATTTTTGATCGGTTTTCTTTTATTTGTAGCAAAGCTCTAATCCTTTGTGTTTAAAAGTAAATTCATGTTTTTCAATGCAAGTCAATTTATTCCAAATTATGATGGGCTGATGTGGTACATGGATTTCATTTGGTTCCTTGATTTGGTGGAAACATATATAACTGTAAAGAAATACTTGTCCTGAGAAAGGGTGTGAAAAGCCATTTAGATGTTTTCAATTCTATTAAATAAAATGAAAATTTAGAATAGAGAACTTTCTAGGATTAATGAAGATGTTCTGAAATATTGTCAGGGTTAGAGCAGAGAACTTTTTGGGTTTAATGAAGCATTAGTATTGTAAGTAGGTTTAATGAAGCATAATATTGAAATATTGTCATGGTTTGAGGGATCTTCAACAAATGGTATATTGAATCTTGCCATTCTAACTAAGCAGCAAGAGGTATCAAAAAAGGGGAAACAAACGTCTGCTTGAGAATTTTCAGCACAGACAGAGAGATAATTGATTGTTACTATTTTGATAAATGATTAATACAACAACAAGACAACAATCATAAATACTTTATCCATTTTTTTTTGGGATTGGCTATTTTAATCCTTTCTTCCATTAAACTCTGTTAAGGGTCATTTCCACTGTAACATTAGCAATATCAGATTGCTAATCTTTAGTCAATTTGTTTTTGTATTTGATGAGGGGTTGGTTTACATGCGGATAATTTTCTGCTATTTTGATGTCTTTAATAAATTAAAAATAAATTAAATTGATTGGAGATTCATGTTTTCATTATTTTTTTGGCAGAAAAGTTTCGAGGCAAGTGTATCTACAGAAAAGGAGGGACCAAAAACTTCTAGAGATAAGGTATGGATAGATGCTACTAATAAACTTATCCTTTTGTTACATTTATTGTTTGATTTTATTAGAATTCCTTTCTAATGGAAACTTATAATATGATTATTTCTATAATTGATCCTAAACTGTCTTATGTGTTATCAAATACAGGGATGATATAATTGACCATGAGTACATCTTTGAAGGTGTTAAGCTGACAGAGGCAGAAGAGCGTGAATTGAGGTAATAGATTTTGTAGTTTACACTTCAAGTAAATTACTACTCTCAGTCATTCTGCCATAGTGCTGCCTAATTATGCCTTCTTTAGATGTTACTGTCTTGTTTCTTTGGGTACTAATATTTCTGTTGAGGTTTTTGTATTCTAGAGTAAGTTAGAAGAATTCAAATGATAACTCTTCCGGTAGATACTGATGTGTCGGCATTGAAGCCCCCCCCTGATGGAGATTGTGGATCTCCTACTTCAATTGGAAAATCCTAGTCATAATTTTTCTTTGGCCATAGGTTTTGTCCAATTTCGTACATATCCCATATGTTGTATTGAGAAAACGTATCATCCTTCGAATATATGGTGTCATGGAGGAATAGAGCCATGACATCACTAGATCATTCTCTTGATCCCGCTTTCCATAAGCGGGGCAGTCGCTGCGGGTGCCTTACTTTGCTGGTCAAGTACCCCTTTTCCTTTGTCACCAATGAAGAGTAGTGCCGACCTAGCCCACTCTTGATAATTGAATCATATTATATTATTTCCTATAGAATTTGATTCTTAATTTAAGCAGGAACATTACAGTAACAAAAAGGCAGAAGCTGTGATACCAAATGGCCTTTTCCTACGGTTTCCAATGTAGCAAAATTTGTTGACTATGCGTGGCCAAAATTTTTGGCAAATGTTAAAGGCCACCTCCTTTTTACTAAGGGCAACCCTCCTACTAAGGGCAACCATGCCTTTGTATTTTTTTTACTAAGAGCAACCTAAAGTTCACAAGTTTACTAAGGGCAACCATGGTTGGTCTCTCTCTTCCTCTCCTCGAGCTCCTCCTCGAACTCCTTCGCCTCCTCGAGCTCCTCCTCCGCCTCCTCCTCCTCCCGCAGCCCCCTCCTCGTCTCTGGTGCAGACCCACCCCCTACGTCAACTCCGGCGACGACCGCGGCGCCACAGTCGCCATCTCCACCATCAGCATAACCACCACCTCCGCTCCATCCCTTGTTTGCTTCTAGATCCGCCAGCGCCGACCTGAGGGACACCTCACCGACCTCTATGCTCCGTCCAGAAGCCGCGACGCCTCCAGCGGACTAGCGCGAGCGCCGAGCCCCCTGGCCTCCTCGACGAACCTCGCCGTCAACTTCGTGATTCGTTCAGATTTTTTCTCCCGCAGCACCCTCCTCCTCCTCCTCCTCATCCTCCCGCAGCCCCCTCCGCAGCACCCTCCGCCCACCACCTTCCGCAGCAACCTACAGTGAGTGCAGGGCTTGCCTGCAGTCCTGTCTTCACTTTGGACTGCAGGCAAGCCCTGCAGTCACTGTAAGTTGGAAATTTTAAAAAAAATCTAGGACTGCAGGCAAGCACTGCAGTCTTGTGTTCACTTTGGACTGCAGGCAAGTCCTGCAGTCCTCGATTGACAGAAGCGGGATGGTCCTTACTGTTTTCAAAATGGCAAACTTGTAATTTTTTTAAATTTTAAGTTGGTGGCCCTTAGTAAAAAGGGGGTGGCCTTTAACATTTGCCAAATTTTTTTATCATCAAATTCATGCCAACTGCAGTTAACCGAAACTCATAATAAGAGAACAATCATTCATATGATTCCTCAACAAATAGCAATATTGGTGGTGGAGGACAGTAAGGTAGGGGGAGGGAGAAGAAGAGGGGAGGAGATGGTGGCAGCGAAGAAGATGGTGGCAGTGGACATGGTTGGCGTGGGGTTATTGCCAGAGAGGGAGATGGGAATAAGAAGAGAGGAGGCTGGCGGTCAAAGAGGGAGGGGAAGCAAAAGGAAGAGTTAGGATTTCTCATTCTCCCTCTCTCTCTCTCTCTCTATATATATATATATATATATATATATATATAAAATATATATATATATATATATATATATATATATATATATATATATTATTTTTATTTTTATTTTTTATTTTCTCTCTCTCTCTCTCTCTCTCTATATATATATATATATATATATATATATATATATATATATATATATATATATTGGGTCGGGGTTGGGTTTCTTTTTTTTTATAATGTTTAATATTTTCTCAAGCATGCTTAATTCTGTTATTTATACTTGTGGAATCAAGGATGCTTAGTTCATTTAATGTTTAATATATTGTTATTTTAATGTCTGATCTCTATCTTTAAAGTTTGAGATCTCCAAAATCATCAACTTTGTTTTTGTTTCCACGTTGAAGTTATAATGTTCTTGTATCTATTTCTGGATCCCAAATTTTCAACTATAAAAGGAACTATGAAAATTTTATAGGTTAAATAGATAATTAGATAAATTAGAAGTATTACTTATTAAATTTACTTAGTATAAAATATAAAATATAAAATATTTAGTTATATCTCATATTACATTAAATTCTATTAACTTAGATATGAAGTAATATAAATTTGTATACTTAGAGATAAAATAAGTATAAATTACATGGATACCGTAATATTTTGTGGTTATTGTACTTATCTATAGTTTGTAAATTCGAAGAAGATCGTAATGGATTAGAAAATGTTCTTATTTGTGGTAGGAAATAGTCAATATCAATAATATTGTTATGTGTACTAAAACAAGTAACCGAAGAATATTATTATGTGAATAGGCATTAGGCAGGGTTTATAATTATTTCATTCGAAGTTAACATAAAATTACATAAATAATATATAGATTTATGCCTAAACATATATATATATATATATATATATATATATATATATATATATATATATATATATATATATATATTTTTTTTTTTTTGGATTTTCTAATCAAAGGATATAAAAACTTAATAATTGAAATCCACTTAATGATTTGGATCAGAAAATGGATGATTAGTACCTATGGTCAAACTGTTGATCTTGAATCTAATGTGCCATACAATAGAACCATGGCAGTCATTTAATACAAAACCTAGTTGAAGGCCTTAACTAAAAGTCTAAAACTACTATTCTCCTATTTTCTTTATTTAAAATCCTTAGAAGTTCGTGCACCACCCTTAATATTTATGCAACCATACTGACAGACTTGTAAAGGATATTGGGAGATTTAGAAGTGAATGTACTGGTGTTAGACATTCGTCTTTTTCCATTTTTTGAAGTTTTTCTCATTCACGAGTCAGCTGGGAACATCTAAGCTATTAGTAACCTGTCTGAAGAAAATCAAATTCTGACCTGTTTTCCTTCTCTCGTTGTATGGAGGGGAAAGTCTGAAGTTAACTTGAATAGGAGCATCACAAGCAAGTTCGCAAATTTAAAAGCATTCTATTTCTACCAAATGATATCCACATTCCTAGTTATACTTGTTTTTATTTTTATTTTAACTCATTTTGATTTTTTTTCTTCTTATGATTGCTTTTAATATATGATGTTTGGTTTATGTTAATATTGTATATCGACTTTTCTTTCTTCCAGTTTTAGTGCACCCTGCACCCACCATAACTGTGAAGCATGAGTATTCCATTTAGGAAGGTGAATGTACTCGGGTACTCCTGGGTACGTACTGAAAAAGTCTTCAGATTTTTATTTACTTTTATTTTTATATTAATTTGGGTCCTTCGTGGATAATTCTTTTGTACATTGTGGGTACTTTGACCGGTAACCCAACCAACACCCCAAATATAAATGAACTGATGATGAGACAACAATGTGGGACATTGGTGGGAGATGAATTTGACCCATTTGATTGTGCTCGAGTTCTTGAAATTGCCAACTTGTCTCTTGGTGAACCTGATTTGGAAGCTGTAACGGATGATGGTGATGTACAATGACAATAAAGAAGTGCAGAAATGTGTTGTTGATACTTAGTTTTTGAAGATTAAAGACATGTTTTGTACTTTTGCACCATCAATGGCGCATTGGGGTGCACACCATTGGCGTGAAGCGTTGCATGCACCTTGCCACCACTCGTGATGTTCGGTTGAGCATAGGTGCGCGCCATGGCGCGTGACGCGAGAAATGTTGCACTTTTTTTGACTTAAACTAGCTATGCCATTCAGGCCCAAAGTAACAGTGGCCCACAAATAACCCTAATAGTCATATATAAGCCATCTCCTTTAATCTTTAAACGTCCACAACTACCTCCCTTTCTTCTTCTGATGATGATAATAATGGAGAAGTTTCATTTGATGATGATTAGTACTCTAGTAGACTACCTACTAGTGTAGTATTGTAGTAGTTGGTGAATGATATTTTGGTGGTTTGACAAGCTCTGTAACGGGAGTCATAAGACATTAATATAACTCTTACCTTTATTTTATCAATTTAGGTCATTTTATCGTTTAGATAATGTACTACAACTCATGCTTTGAATTGTGGTTTCTTTCATGCTTTAAATATTTTGCTTTAATCTGTGATATTTTTTAAGTAGTATTGTCATTTATATATGTTATATAGTCTATACACTACTCTCTACATAATTTTTACTGCTATTACTCTCTACATCCTTTAGAGTGTTTCCACAAGACTATGTGATCTATATATAAAATTTACAATGTTTTATAGATTATTATAAAAATATAAAACTTGTGCCTCGCTTCAACGATACGCGTGCGTGCCATGCGCCGTGACAACACTGTTTTGCACTACTACTGTTTGATGTTTTCACTTTTGAGTCTAATTATGAATGATGATGACATGGAATGAGTCGTTGGTACTTATTTTCGAGAATATATATGTATATATATATATATTACCCCAGCCGTATACCCTGGAATTATTTAGAAATTGTCGTATAGCTGTAACGTGTACTCGAACCCATAACTGTGCTTCGTAGCACCACAGATTACGCCCAGCAAAAAGAAGAAAAGTTGAGTATTTGATCCGTTCCATTTTTATGAGTAACGAACATACCAAAATTCACTTCCAGACAAGTTGTTGGAGTCTGCCCTTCTAAATGGGAAATGCGACGTTAGTTTGGGCTTGAACATTCAAGGTGTCACTGCCCTTTTTTTTCTTGTAAAGTGCCTGATAAAAGAATATCTTATGAGTCATAATTTGATTCAAATTGACTTTCGTAATAGTCTAGAATATCGTTACCTTAGCAATATTGTTCAACCTAAGTTTTTTTTTTTTTGTTTTTTTTCATTGTTCATCATCTTGTAGAAGAATTGTGTTTTTTGTTATGGTATCAGCCATTTGGTAACAATCTTATCCTTATGTTCTTGATATTTTAACCATGTTTTGGCAGTCATGAAGCAGATAGGTAGCATAGTGTATCTGGTTGTTGCATTTGTCTTCTTAAGTTCTCTGTTGTTTTAGGCTTCTCGAAATCCTATGTCATCCTTTCTGGTGCCTTGCTATGACTATTTCTCTCAGGATTGGAGTTTACTTCTACATGTATAGGCATATGCCTATCACCTTATGACGGGCTCTCATCATTTTCTTCTACAGGTACAAAAAGAAAATTTATGAGCTCGCAAAGGAGCACTTGGATGTAGATGATATCAGCGAGGTAATTAATGATTTAGTTAAGCATTGCCTATGCCAAATTTTAATCCCATTTATTAGATTAATGATCAGTATGGAGCTATTTCTTTATCCTGTCCTCTTAACTTTCTTTTGCACAATTTGAGTGGAAAGGTTAAGGTATTGTGAAGTACAAACAGACAGTTTTATTGTAATGAGATGCATTTGTGAGGATGTGAAGGGGTTAAGCTAGTGTGAAGCACAAAGTGGTATTGTCATAAGATGCACCTCTTACTCCCGGGGGCAGAAAGTGCTGTTCTCATAAGAGTTTGAGTGATTTCTATATATATATATATATATATATATATATATATAATGATACTTGTTGGATTAGATGAGCACATTACTGCAAAAGCTGGGATAAGAAATGAGTGGATTCTTGGAAAGTTAGAGGTGGTTCCAATTGCATATATTATGAGGAGAAATCCTACTGATAGTTACACCCAGTAGGAGTGTTAATATCTAGTTGAAGTAGCTACTAGGACTGGGTGTAGACCAAAATGAACATGAATTAGAGTGCAAAAGAAGGAAATGGTACATGCTAATGTTACAAAGGAGATGTCCTGAATAAAGAAGTACTCATGCAGCTGATCTCAAAGAGTTGGGATAAAGCCATTGTTGTTGTTCTTGTAGCAGACACTACAGGTTACATCCCAGCAATTGGTGATAGGGCTGGCAATTTTGCCCTGGTGCCCTCTACCCGAGCCGGGTACCCTGCACCCTCAGGTGCCCACGGGTACCCTCTACCCTAGGAGGGCAAATCCTACCCTTACCCTCTTGTAATTAGGGTAGGATAAGGGTTTTATCTTGTTACCCTAGTGCACTTACCCGGGTACCCGCCCTACCCTACCCTGAATCACTACCCTACCCACTACCCTTAACCCTCTAAAACCCTCGACCCTACCCTTCTCCCAAACCTGATTACCCACACTCCCACTGCCATAGTATTACTACTACATACTTGTATTTTTTTGTAATTAGTTAGTACTTAGGATTAGGAGAACTACATGGTGCTTGATCCTAAGGAGTCAGGTCTAGCCTCCTCCTTGGGTATGTAGACAGCTCAGGTTCCACTATATAACTGGGTTCAGCGTCTTTAGTAAAAAAAATATTCCTACTGTTATTTCTTATTAAGTTGTTATGATTTTTGAATGTTGTAAAAATCTTAAGTATCAAGGTGTTTACTAGCAAAAAAATGATTTTCAAAGTTAAAAAAACTGAAATGGCAAGGGTAATACCCTTACCCTCCCTACCCTGACCCTCAGCTATCCTGTGAGGGTAAAGGGCAAGGACGGGTAATGGGTATTGGTTTTTTGGAAGAGGGCTACCCTACCCTACCCTCATGACTCCCCTAGGGTATCAAAAAAATGTCAATACCCTATCCTGCCCTTACCCTACCCTACCCTACCCATCGCCACACCTAATTGGTGATAATCAGTATGAGCAAATAGTGTTCCACTATCATCTGCATTGTGGTCCATTGTAGACTTGTAGTTGTCTCATCTTATATCGAGTGTTGGGATATAAATACATACACTTAGTTCCGTAAACTCCTTGATGATAATCACTAGCTCTATGTTAGCTATTAAAAGACAAATTATTGTGATGTGACGTACTAGATTCTGGCAGATCATTGGCTCCGAACTAGTCACCATAAAATGAAACATCCAGTCAGAAATAGACATTATCTTGTCAAGTCTCTGGATCCACATGCTGCAATAAATGACTAGTATTAGTACTATAATTTGGATCACTTCGTTCCTACTAGACTTGTTTGCAAGCCTATATACATGGCTGCTGAGGTCCCTAAGGGGATCCCCTTGATCAGCTTGGCTGACCACTTAGAAGCCACATCTTTGCTCCAAGAGTCAAAACTAGTAAAATCTTCATTAAATTGTTAAAGATGGTTTCCTCTAATAACAATTTGATAAGCCTAAGAAAAATCTTAATTTAGTTTGTAAACCTGTAAAAGGTAAACTAGAGGTGCCATGTTGATGTTGTCATGCACATCATGGTTCGGGCGAGATGCAATCTGTAGCTTAAGTATGTTTGAAGTGGATATAGATTCTGAACAAGGATCATGGTTATCGATAACCTATTAACCTTTATTATGCTAAACATCAAAGTTCAACACACACACACACAAAATGAATTAGCAGCATAAATATAGTAACATGTCCTACCTATTAAGATTTTATTAAAGAATGACATACACTACAAATATTAAGCTAACTAGTAGAAATTCATAAGTTATAAACTTCTATAGGTTTACTGTCAAGCACGGTCCATAGACCCACCCAAAACATGACCTATGAATGGGTCTCAATGTGCATCACCACCTGAGAGCATCATTAGTAAGGCCCATCCCATTTTCTAGATTCTAGATTTAGAATGTAGGAGCTCATTTTGTAGAATAATAAGTCTCATCCCTAGTCCCAATTTCTACAATTTCGGTCCCAACCCATCCATGGGTGCTAAGGGTTGGGCCTCCCAATTTCTAGATTCTAGATTGTAGAAACTCGTTTTGTAGAATAGTAAGTTCCAATTTGGAGCCCAACTTTCTAGATTCTAAACTTTATATTATTTTTTTTCTACATTAATTTTTGACCACACAATTTTTGGGACCGGAGCTCACTTTATCATTTCCTACTATTCTCATACAAAATCAACCCATTCTACATTTACCTTTTTTTTTTTTTTTTGAAATTTTGGGCTCCAAATTGCATTGGAGAGTCCCAACTACTAATGATGCTCTGACTATTCACTTGCTAAACTAGTTAACGTGGACGTACACATCAGGCTCAAGCACTCATTCATAACTATGTTGTCACAGGTGGCGCCTAGGCATGTAGGTAAAAAAATCTACCGTCTCGATTTGGATAATTTTCTCATGGAAGTGGCGATGGTCGTCTAGGGTTAAATATCTATAGGTTAAATTACTCTAATGACATCCCAACTATAGCGTTCGAGTATTTTTGACACCTTAACTTTTCAATGCTCGATTTTGGCATCCCGATTTCATAAATTGCTCTTTTGAAGCACTTTTCGTCAATTTTGAAGCACATCGTGACCACTTCAAAACCATATCTTGTAGTAAAAAAGCGCAATTTAAATACTTTATTGAATGATATTCTTTTGAAGTGGTCCCGATGCTTCAAGGTTGACGAAAGATGCTTCAAAAGATCAATTTATGAAGTTGGGGTGCCAAAATCGAGCAGTGGAAAGTTAAGGTGCAAAAATCTCCGAGTGCTATAGTTAGGGCGTCATTAGAATAATTTAGCTAATATCTATATGCACCTGGAAAAAATATATATGCGCAACAATGAAGTACCCAGGTTCTTGGGAGGAGGCGGGAGGCCTATCGCCTTGCCTCGCCCAACACCAAAAAGAACATAGATTCATAAGAATAACAACTTTCCATATTCTATCTAAAATATGACTGTTTGAGATTTGACATTTATACCTAAAAAGCTTTCTACAATTAATGGCTTCAACCACTGTTCTAAATTTCGCTAGGCGGATACGGTGCGGCGGAGGGCGCCTAGGTTGCCTACGTGCCTAGGCGGTCGAACATATTTTTTTTTGAAATTTAGAATCCATAATACAAATTTGAAATCCAAACATATTCTAACTTCTAAATCCATAATACAATTCATATTTTTTTTGAAATTTCAAATTTGAAAATTTTGAATTTTAAAAATTTAATGTTCTAAAATCCAAATCCAATCTTAAAACCCAAACAACATATCCACAATACAACAAAGCATAAAAAAAGGTAAAAAAAAAAAATCAAAAAACGAACAACCGCATAAGGGCCTCACAGGCCCGCATAGGCACCGAACATGCCCGAATAGGGCCGAACAGACGGCTAGGACCGCCGAACATGGGGTTTCGGTGCGGCGGGCAGCCGCCCAGGCCGATTTTTAGAACACTGGGTTCAACTATGTCAGCTCATGCATTTCATTTTTTACTTTTGTCTTAAGTTAGTTAAAAGTGTTACCAAGCAGCTCGAGCCCCTGAATCACATATTGCCACTTTGGTAACAGTTGGGAGCCAGAGGACTACAATCTTTTGGCACTACTTAGCTGTCATGCGAAATATGTATGAAATAAAAAATGATCACACTCAAAAAACTAAATTACGTCACATATTAACAAAAGTAGATATTAGTTGGTGTTTGATGGGAAGTTTTCTTTTCTTTATAGCTGGTAACCAATTGGTGTGATATTTCTACTTTTCCTGTTTTACAAGTTTATGCTGATGAATATAAAAAGGTATATCGGCTTATGACATAGACTGCTTTTAGCAACTTTCTGCCCCTAACTATTTACATTTTCCAGCTTTCTTATTTCCTTCATTCATGCAAGTAATTTTTGACATCAATTTGCTTACAGTCATAAATGACCTTATATTACAGTATAAGATGCCTGAGGCATATGATCAAGATGGAGTTGTAAATCAGGAAAAAAGATTCGCTGCCGCAATCCAGCGATACAGGTTAGTTCAATTATAGGTACCCATTTTGGTGCAATTATTAATCTTCTTGGACCAACATCAAATTTTGTGCATATTTCTGCATGCTTACAATAAAAATGCTCTTATGCGAGAGGAGAGATGCCTGTAATTATGTTTGTTATCTGAGTATTATTCGCTTCTATCTAGAGATCCTGGTGCAGGAGACAAGATGAACCCATTTGCGGAACAGGAAGCTTGGGAAGAACATCAAATTGGTACAAATGTTGCTCATCTTTAATTAAATTATGTCAACGTTCACCTTCTGAGCACAATAGGTAGGTTATGTGGCATTGGTCAAACTTTAAATTTGTTCCTATTACAGGGAAGGCAACACTAAAGTTTGGCTCTAAAGATAAAAAACAAGCAGCAGATGATTACCAGTAAGTTCTTATGATATTCTTCCAAGTTGTATTTCCTGTATATCCTTAATAGTTAATATCTAGCTTCTATGCTTCAACATTGAATGTATTACTGTAAGGAGCTATAATCACCCGACTTTTAACCAGATCCTTATTCTATTACAGAAGTTGTACCCATCTTCTCATGGAATTGTATTTTCTGATTATATAGGTATGTTTTTGAAGATGGAATAGATTTTATCAAGGAATCCGTGATGGATGGTATTCAGGTATTTTGAAAAAAAAAAAAACTCTTCGACTTCACGGCTCATGTATTTTACTTTTGGTACACCAAGCAAGAGTTATCATGTTGGATACATTTTCTTTGAATAGGATGAGGGTGAGATGCCTGCTGAGAGCCCCGACGCATCAAGTGCAAAATCAATGTTACAGGTGCAATATTTTTTATTTAACTTTTAATTTTATATTTAATATAAGTTAATGGATGATTATCAGTAGCATTAATCAATATGATCTTGTTGTTTTACATGCATCAAATTTAGTTCCTCCGTTTCCATACAATTGCATAACTATAATATTTTAGTATGTTCATTTCCCTTGTATGTTTGCAGGATGAGAGAAAACTTCTACCCATCTACCCTTATCGAGAGGAGTTACTCCAAGCCGTTAATGATCACCAGGTCTGTAAAGCTATATAACAATCAATTGTGTGTATGTCTAATGTATGCAGCAGGAAGGTACCAAGATATATGATCTACAACATGTTAGATGCATCTAAGATTCAATTTAAGAAGAAACCACTGAGTCACTGACATATCTATTGTGTATAATCTCTACTTTTTATTTTTATGCGTGTTTACTAGAAGTTTGAAAGAGTGGACGAAACTAAATGATTGTACATGAACTGGACTGGGTGTCCCTTTGAGTAAGTTTCCTTATGGCCCATTATTGAACTAGAACCATTGAAGCTGGACTTCTCCTACTTTGTGCATTTGAGTTGTCTGGTCCTTATGTATTACCTAAGAAGCACGGACTCTCGAAGCAGTCGTAAGCCTAAGGTAAGGTTTGATTAGGGATTCCATCGCCTAGCCCTTTATCGGAATAGAATGCGAAGAAAATGGACAAACCGTGAAAGTGGCACGAACCAGGATATCCTCGTAGAAGGAAAATGGCATTTTGGACTAAATTCCCCGGTTTGAAGGTGCAGATGAATTGAATGCGCTGTTTGCTCGAATGGCTTGTTTGCAGGTTTGACATTCTCTTTAGCAAAGAAGAAAGCACTACTTCATGGGAAGTTGCCAAAGGGAAGTCTAAGTCTCCTTAAGGTAAGGCAGTTCACTCGTAAGGCCTCTCTCATCCCTTGCTTCCCACCTATCGCTCCCCGACTAGCACAAGACGTAATGCTCCCTTCATCTGCCGATCAGACAGAATTTCATGTCGATTACACACCTGAGGTGGATAGTCGGTCATCACTAGGTGCTCATCTGATGGGGATTCCAGAAGGGTGCTTTATACGCGACCGGAAGAGTGGTTTCCTCTAGCCCTCCCAGGCAGATACTGAAGTCAGAACAAGACCGTTCGGGCGGGCCGCCTTTTGCACTCATTTCACCACGCCAAAATTCATGGCGTGTCTGGACACATATTGGACACACTACGGACACCTCGAATTAGACTAGGACACGCCAAAATAGGTGCCACATCGTTGTTGCCGTGTCTAAAATATGTCGTGTTGAATCCGTGTCCGTGCAACATAGTGTATTACTTCGTGGTATGATTCTTTAACAGAGAGAATAGTAGCTACTCAGGATGATCAGGATAGCAAAGACCCAAAAATGTATCTTTAGGTTGATAATATAGATACGTTCACCTAGTTTGGTGCTTCAGGATACTAATGTCTGAAATTTGAATAAGAAAAGCATTCTCGTCCAAATTGTTAGGACAATAGAAATAAATTATGGTAAAGGTATCATAATCTTAGAGTAACGGAGGGAAGATATATTTATATATTTTTCCTCCTGTAACTGTAAGTACGCAAAGAAGGCACCATTGATCTGTCGGTTGTGTGGTATGAGAGAATGGAACTGAGGGATCAAGGGAGGAGACATTCTATAAGCTAGTGAACATGCAATTTGTTGGGTTGAAAACGTTTTCGAACATGCAGATCTTAGTTCTCTATACGATCCAAATCAGAAAGCCCTATGTTCATCATAACTTGAATCATATGAGCATTTTTTTTGAGCCAAAACATTTTAATGGTCTTATAATGTCTAGTTATTTTTTTCCCATTTGTGTAGTTCTCTCTCATCTAATTATTAGTATGTTTCCTGTTTACGTATTATCCTAAGCACGATGGTTAACATCTCTCTTCTTTCTTAACAGGTTATTGTGATTGTTGGAGAGACTGGTTCCGGGAAAACTACACAGATACCTCAGTATCTCCATGAAGCTGGATATACAAAGCGTGGGAAGGTACCTTCGTGAACCAAATTAAATGTCTGAAAATATTCTCTCTCATCATTTTATGTCCATTGGTTGTTTAGTTGTGTACGTGGTTGTCAGAAAGTTGCCAATCGTGGCAATAGAAAGTTTTCTTGTCTTTGAACCTTTTATTTTCCAGTCGTGTCTAGAAAGTGGGGTTGCCATTTCTTGGTTCAAAATTGAATTAATTGTGGGCCTAAAAGTATGAGGTTGCTGCTGCCGCACTTAATTGCTGCTGATGGAGCCTTCGCTATCATCCATTGCAGCTCTGAACCCCTGTAGTTGATGCAGAAGATATATTTATGCTTCATTCTCTGTCACAATAACTGTTGGAATTTTTTGCTATTTCACTGTGATATTGAAGTAAGTTTAGATTGTTATGATGCTTCCTTGGACTATATATTATCTTTGCTATGCCCAAAAGTTTAGAATATTGATAGAAAGAATGATAGTGTCAAGGTCATGGATGTTGCATATAATCACAATGCCGGGTGATTAGTTGTTCCAGTAATGCTACTTCAAGTTGCATTAATTGTTGGTGTGTATCAAGCTTTGCATGAACAAATTGAGCTTCACCTGAAGTCCCGACCTATCTTGTGTTCCTAGTATGTTTGAGGGATTTTAGGTTTTAGTTGGGAAAAGTTTCACGATAACATGTGTAGTTGACTAATCTATAGAAGCAAGATAAAAATGGCCATGCGGAGGTTGTATATGAAGTTAATAATAATGCAGTTGTGGATGTGGGAGATGGGTTGTGAATAATAAATTTAGCAATGCTTTTATGCTTCTAAGGCACATGGGTGCAATAACTTAACAATATGTGTAGGAACGAAATCGTAAAGCAGAATACTCTAGAGGGGGGAGGGGTGAATAGAGTTGGCAGCGGAATAATGCTAATTAAAAATGTTAGCAGCAAGATCACAGAATAATAATCACAACTAAATAATGTAAAGGCAGAGATAAGAGAGCAAACGCAAAGACAGCGATGTATACTGGTTTTCCTCTGTTGAGGACTAATCCAGTCGGTAGAACTCTTGCTACCAGTTGAATCCACTATTGGCAAAACCGCAAGTTTTCTTACGAAGTCCTTGCAACTTCTACAACGCGAGCTTTGATACGAAGAACTCGTCCAACTTCAATTGTGAAGAGGTATTCTTCTATCAAGCCTTCTGTTTACAATCACTCTGAAACTTCTAGACCGCACCGCACTGGCAAATCGACTAGAGGATTGTAATTGGCTTGGGATTTGAAAATTAAAGCTCTAGAAAAACTCTTTGGAAGACAGTAGGCTTTGAATAGAGAGAAGATTGAAAGTGAATGAGTGAGTTAAAATGATCGAAATCATTCTCTATTTATAGGAGTTCCAAAGACAGAATTCTGGCAGAATTCGGACAGAATTCGGGCAGAACTCGATGAGCAAATCTCGGTCAAATCCGCAACTGCAGGAGGACCAAGTTCCAAGGAATTCAAAAACAAAACGGCCACTAACCGAACTCTGGCCGAACTCTGGCCGAGTTCTGTCAGGGTTAGGCTAGGGTTTTTAAAATTAGTTTTTGGAGAATTTTGAAAACCTTTTTGAAAACCTTTTTGGAGCTTTTGTAAATACGAATGTTTTTCAAAACTAAGGACATTTTAAAAACATTTTGAAATCATTTAGGAATAGCCTATTTGCCAGTACGACTCGGTGTACAACGTATTTCTAGACTCAATAAAATGAAAAATACATTGCTCAAAGAAATACAGACTCGAACAGGCAAACATCGCTTCGGTCTTGAACTGAGTAGATAGCCATTCTTGAGTATGTCCAAGAGTCCGAGATATCCTGACTAGCTTCATATATCGAGACAGAGTTTGATCAATTATTAAAATCAGTTTGACCATATGACCAATGGGCCAACAATATGGTCCGATCACTTCACAGATTTTGTATAATGAGATTTAAAGTGCGCTAAGATAGAAGTTTAAGTATATTGTCAATATGAAGTTGTTGATGTAAATCAGGATGTTGTAGGTTACCCTCATTAATGTTTTCTGCCATCTTCAAATGCAACAGTATAGTTTATTTAGTTGAAAGAGAGATTATACATGTCCCAAACGGAAGTAGGCATAGGCAAACAAATTGTGAGTTGGGGAAAAAGCTAACATTTGGACATTCATACAAGCTACCACTCTTTTATCTGCCTTGGCAAGTGCTAAAATCTCTCTCTGTGTATCCATATGAAACCTGAGTGTCCCTTCAATGAGCTGACTTTGAAGTTTGACTAGTTGTTTAACTTATGCATGGTTATCCTCTCGGAGCATATTCTGGGCCAAGTAACCCTGCTAGGCTTTATGCATCCAGTAAAATTTTCTCTTTTACTAGTTGCTGTTGAATAAATGTACATATTCTGTAATACTGTCAAAACAAAACAAGTGGATGATTGAGCCCTTGTGAACAGTGACCTTTATGATCGAGGACCTGTTTAGGTGCAAGCATTGCTTTACACATTAGCTGGCCTTTCAGATCTACTTATGAAAGTACATAGTTTGTATGATCAACACCAACCATACTTTGTTTATTAGGTTATCTAGATGACTGGCTAGGTGAGCACGAGCATCATACTGGATCTTAGCGGCATGCATTATCTTATCTGAACTTGTTTTTCTTTGAACATGTTCACCTTGTTTATTGTGTTATGCCAGTGTATTGATCATTTGCTCCTATACTTGAATCTTCTGTGTGTCACAAGTACCACCATTAGTGCTCTCCCCTTGACTCAATCAGGGCCACTGTTTTCAAGTAAAAAGTGATACTTATTGGCTAGTGATTAAACCTTTTTTCAATAGTGGTGGTGTATTTGTTAGAGTTCTCGGATTATGTAGAAGAGTTTGGGTTTTTGCATTTTGACCCCTATTCTTTGCTCCACAGGTCATTACTTTGCGTATTCCCAGTACTATTGCTAGTGATCTTGTTCTTCCATCCTTCAGAGCCACCATTGCAAGCATAAAGTGGCTCTTGGCTAAACATTGAACCATTCTCCATTCTTGACCATCTTCTTCAGAATCTTCCTGTCCTCTAGGATTATGCAGAAAGAATTGAGTGTTGAAGTGCCATGCCATTCACAGCACATTGTTAGCTTTGGTTGCTTTGATCCCTTAGTTAGAAAAAGATATGAAGCTTCCTAATATTAATGACCCTTAATGAGTATTGGTGGAAACATTTTCATGCTTCCGACCAGAAATTAGCATAAAGGCTTTGTTGTACTCGTATTTTGAAGTGGTATGTTACACTTTATGTGTTTTGTGTTATTGTCGTACGAGCTGATGTGGCTTATATTTGGAAGCAGTGATGTTCACTGATGTGATTATTAACACCTACATCCCTTCGCATCCATCGTCAGATTTATTCTACTGAAGAAAATGAAGTGCGCACATATTTAACTTGCTAGTATAATAGTTGGATTTATATTTATTCTGCTTTATGTATTCGAACATTTGTGTTGCCTGATTACTCTCATAATCATGGTTTTATGGGTTTTACATTCCGCTCTTCAATTTTCTAGATGTGCGCTTTGTGCCTCTTGCTTTGCATTCTGTTCTTTAAATTTAATAGATGGGAGTGCATGCATGAAAGTGTGGATAAGTTAGCTCTTTTATTCAAACTTTCTCTCTAGGTTGGATGCACACAACCACGCCGAGTTGCAGCAATGAGTGTTTCTGCTCGAGTTGCTCAGGAGATGGGTGTTAAACTTGGTCATGAGGTTTGCCATTTTACATGCTTTTCTTAAACTGTATTCCAGAGACCTTACCTGAATTTGCATGTAACTGAAAGTGAACAACATTTTGTAACATCTTATTTTTGCTATTTTATGGCCTTGATGCACAGGTCGGCTACTCTATTCGTTTTGAAGATTGCACCTCTGAGAAAACAGTTCTAAAATATATGACAGATGGTATGTTGTTACGGGAATTCCTAGGTGAACCTGATTTAGCCAGCTATAGGTAAAATATAAAAATCATTAATCATTACATAGTGACGTGTGAATTTTAATAATATTTTTTTTCATGTTTCTCAATCAGTGTTGTGATGGTGGATGAGGCGCATGAGAGAACACTTTCAACCGATATCTTGTTTGGTTTGGTGAAGGTAAACAATTTTAATATATCTTCTTTTAGTCTCCTTTTAAAACATCTTGCTGAGTGGTGCAATATGATATGCTAAACTCATTATGCATGTTCTTTATAGGATATTGCTCGCTTCCGCAAAGATCTAAAGTTGCTTATTTCGAGTGCAACACTTGACGCAGAGAAGTTCAGTGATTATTTTGATTCCGCACCTATTTTCAAGATTCCGGGAAGGCGATATCCTGTTGACATACATTTCACTACAGCTCCTGAAGCAGATTATATAGATGCTGCTATTGTCACTGTTCTTCAAATACATGTGACCCAACCACCAGGTGATATTCTTGTATTCCTCACAGGCCAGGAGGAGATTGAGACTATAGATGAGATATTGAAGCACAGAACAAGAGGTTTAGGAACAAAAATAGCAGAACTTATAATATGCCCTATCTATGCTAATCTTCCAACAGAGCTTCAGGCCAAGATTTTTGAACCTACTCCAGAGGGGGCACGGAAGGTTGTCTTGGCAACAAACATCGCAGAAACATCATTGACAATAGATGGGATTAAATACGTCATTGATCCTGGGTTTTGTAAGATTAAATCATATAATCCACGAACAGGTATGGAGTCGTTGCTAGTCAATCCAATTTCTAAAGCATCTGCAATGCAAAGGGCTGGAAGATCTGGACGTACAGGACCTGGAAAATGCTTCCGTTTATATACAGCATACAATTATCATCATGATCTGGAGGATAACACTGTACCTGAGATCCAAAGAACGAATCTTGCAAATGTTGTGCTCTCGCTTAAAAGCTTGGGCATCCATGACTTGGTAAATTTTGATTTTATGGATCCACCACCATCAGAAGCATTGCTGAAAGCCCTTGAACAACTTTTCGCACTTAGTGCATTGAATAGCAGGGGTGAGTTGACCAAGGTTGGAAGGAGGATGGCAGAATTCCCTCTCGATCCTATGCTCTCCAAGATGATAGTTGCTTCGGAAAAGTACAAGTGTTCAGATGAGGTTATCTCCATTGCTGCAATGTTGTCTGTTGGGAATTCCATATTTTATCGTCCAAAGGATAAACAGGTCCATGCGGACAACGCAAGGAAGAATTTTCACTCTGGATTTGTTGGAGATCATATTGCCTTGCTCAATGTAACTCATTGTTTCTCCTTGAGCTCTTTATAGTCCAAACTATAGCAATTTGTATGAATCTCAGTATTTTTATGTTATGCAGTTATTGAGTTTTTTTTTTATCAGGTCTATAATCACTGGAAAGAAACGGACTTCTCAACTCAGTGGTGCTATGAAAATTATATCCAGGTATAATCAAAGAAACTGAATTGATTTGATTTCTTATAGTATTCTTGTTAACATTATTTCATTTTAAAAGTTTCAGAAAGTCGCCTTCTTTGTATGTGCTTAACATGTAAATCTTTTCCCATGCTATTATTCTGAATGGAACATAGATCTTCGCGATCACCAACATGGCAATTGTTGTGATGGTAATGGCCACGATAAGGCTAGTTGTTGGATCTTATATCCAAGGCAAAATAAGGACAAAAAGGGTGACCCACAAGAATAAGGAGAAGGCCGCTATGACTGTTCAGAAAGTGGAGTTGGAGGGACTCCAAGAACTGAACCCAAAGATTGCGTTGATGGCATCTTCAATGCAAGGGACCTCAAGAACTGACATTGAGGAGTTGTTCCATCTCAAGTTGCAAGTGAAGCTAAGTCTAGTGGGGTCCATACTTGACACGGTGAGTCGAAAGAATTTGATTTCCGAGACCTTGGTGGTGAAACTAGGGCTGGAGGCTACACACCCAAAGCCGTATTCTTTGGGGTGGATCCGAAAGGAGGCAGAGTTGAAGATTATGTGTCAGTCCAAATTTCAATTTGCTTTTGTCGAAGAGTACTTCGATGAGGTGACTTGTGAGGTAGTACCTCTTGACGCCTGCCAAGTAAAATTCGGGGGGACTATTTTTATGGAGACGAGATGCTGTGGTATACCTGAAAGAAAAGAAGTGCCAATTCTTCAAGGATGGAATAGAGTTCTACATAAAGGAAAGTCCAGTTAAGGAGTCAGTATATTGATGTGAATCGACCCGATCGATTCACAAATAATTTATAGAAAAATAGAAATAGAAAGAAAAGAACGATCTTTATTAGAGAAAAGAACAAACTCCCAACTTTGATGGACGGACAAAGTCTAAACCCCTCTGAATGACGCTTGAGAGTTTCTTCTCAATACAAGCATAAGCAATAAAAGACGGCTAGACCTAATATATATAGAAAAAGCAAAGAGAAGGGTTATTTGTGGTGAAAGACCAAAATAACCCTCCATGACTAAAATTAAATAAAATAAATAAAATGCCTAAACGACTCCTCCGCGTCTCCTGCGACGTGCGTACGTGATGACGCCTCCACCACCCGAGGAAGGTGCGGCGCCAGGTGCGCTCGCATCAATACCCCCCCTAAAAGAGCCACCTTGTCCTCAAGGTGAAAATCTGGAAACTGTGTCTGGAATCTCGCATAGTCCTCCCAAGTCGCGTCGCAGTCTGGTAGTCCCATCCAGTGAATCAGAACCTCCCTCGTCTGTCCTGGTCCCTGCCGAACTGTCCGTACCTCCAAAGGCTCCAACTGCACCTCCATATCCTCCGTGAGTGTAGGAGGAAGAGTAGGCGACACCGCATGATCCCCGACCGCCTTCCTCAGCTGAGATACGTGGAAAACGGGGTGAATCGCCGAAGTGATCGGTAGCCTCAACCTATATGCCACCTGTCCAATCCTGGCCTCCACCTGATATGGACCAAAGTAACGAGCCGTCAGCTTCTCGTTCGGCCTCCTCGCCATCGACCTCTGCCTGTAGGGACGTAGCTTGAGATAAACTATATCTCCCACCTGGAAGCTCACGTCCCGTCTATGCCTGTCCGCCTGAGCCCGCATCACCTGCTGTGCTCGCAACAAATGCTTCCTCAACTCCTCTAATATCCCATCCCTCGCCTCTATGTACTCCTCCACCTGCCCCACTGGTGTCTGAGTGTCTCCAAATCGGACTAAAGGAGGAGGGTCTCGTCCGTACAACACCCTGAAAGGGGTCGTTTCCGCCCTCGAGTGGTACGAAGTGTTGTACCAGTACTCTGCCCATGCAAACCATCTGTGCCACTGCCGGGGGAAATCAGAGGCGAAGCACCGCAAATAAGTCTCCACGCTGCGGTTGACGACCTCCGTCTGGCCGTCCGTCCGTCTGGGGATGGTAAGCGGTACTCCTCTTCAGGACCGTACCCTGTACCCTAAACAGCTCCCTCCAAAAGAGACTCATGAATACCTTGTCCCTGTCGGAGACAATGGAAGCTGGTACCCCATGTAGCCGTATAACCTCCCTCAGGAAAGCCGTCGCTACTGTAACAGCTGTGTAAGGATGCTTCAAAGGAATGAAGTGAGCATACTTACTCAGCCTGTCCACCACCACCATGATCACCGTGTACCCCTCTGAACGCGGTAGCCCGTCGATGAAGTCCATGGTGATGTCCTCCCAAACTCTCTCTGGTAGAGTCAGCGGCTGCAATAATCCTGCTGGTGCCATAGCCATGTACTTGTGACGTTGGCAGACGTCACACGCGGCGACCAGTCGTGCAATGCATCTCTGCATCCCTGGCCAAAACACCTCTCTGGCCATCCTCTGATAGGTCTGCTGAACTCCCGATTGTCCTCCCGTCGCGGAGCTATGGAACTCCTGGAACAATACTGGAATGAATGTCGAAGTCCTCGGTAGCACCATCCTCCCCTGATAGAGCAGTCGACGACCCTCCACAGTATAGCCCGTTGGACCGTCATTGCCGCTCTCTATCTGCTACCGTATGTGCTGCAATCCTGCGTCCTGCTCAGCCTCCTGCAACATCGGCTCCCAGTCCCGCCATATAGGTTGTGACAGCGCCCTCAAGTCCACCACCTCCTCCCGTCGCGACAAGGCATCAGCAGCCTTGTTCTCTAGCCCCGGCCGGTACTCGATCGTGAACCGGTATCCCACCAACTTGGACAACCAATGCTGGTGCTCCTCTGTAACGAGCCGCTGCTCGAGGAGGTACTTGAGGCTCTTCTGGTCGGTCCTGACCACAAACTCCCGCCCCAACAGATAGGGCCTCCACTTCAGTACTGCCAGTACGATGGCCATCAGCTCCCTCTTATAGACCGACTTTAGCCGGGCTCTAGCAGAAAGCAACTGACTAAAGTAGGCTATGGACTTCCCCTCCTGCATGAGTACCGCCCCGAGGCCATACCCTGACGCGTCCGTCTCTACCACGAACGCCTTGCTGAAATCGGGTAAGGCCAGCACCGGTGCCGTCGTCATAGCCACCTTCAAGGTCTCAAAGGCCTGGGTGGCTTCCTCCCTCCAGTGGAACCCTTCCTTCTTTAGCTGCTCCGTGAGGGCCCATGCGATAGTGCCGTATCCCTTGACGAACTTCCTGTAGTAGCCCGTCAATCCCAAGAAGCCTCGCAGTGCTCGTAGTGTAGTGGGCACCGGCCAATCCAACATAGCCGCTATCTTCGTCCTGTCCGCCGACACCCCCTCAGCTGACACCACGTGCCCCAGATACTCCACCTGTGCCAAACCGAAACTGTACTTCTTTCGGTTGGCGTATAGCTGATGCGCCATCAGCTCCCTAAATACCACCTCCAAGTGGTCAATGTGCTCCCCCATGCTCCTGCTGTAGACGAGGATGTCGTCGAAAAAGACCAGGATGAACCTCCGAAGGTAAGGCTGGAATACCTTGTTCATCAAGGCCTGAAAGGTCGACGGAGCGTTGGTCAGGCCAAAAGGCATGACCAAAAACTCGTAGTGTCCTTCGTGGGTCCGGAAGGCAGTCTTTGGCACGTCCTCTGGCCGCATCCGGATCTGGTGGTACCCCGCCCTGAGGTCGATCTTCGAAAAGACCGCCGCCCCATGCAGCTCGTCTAGCAGCTCGTCGATCACCGGAATAGGAAACTTGTCAGCGATCGTCTCCTTGTTCAGCGCCCGGTAATCGACGCAGAATCTCCAACTCCCGTCCTTCTTCTTCACCAAAAGCACCGGTGACGAAAAAGGACTCACACTTGGCTGGATCACCCCAGCCTGCAGCATCTCCTGTACCATCCGCTCTATCTCGTCCTTCTGCAGATGCGGATACCTGTAGGGACGCACGCTCACCGGTGCTCCCTCTCCACGTAGTACTATCGCGTGCTCGTGCCCTCTGATCGGAGGTAGCCCTTGCGGGCTCTGGAATACCTCAGAGTACTGCTCTAACACCGCCTTCACCTCCACAGGGGTCTCCTCCTGTGTCTCACCCTCAACCGAAAACCCCTGGAACTCTACTAGGTACCCCTCTCCTCCCGTCCGCAATGCTCGCGTAATGGCCTTGAGGGCCACTACCGAGAAACAGAGAGTCGGGTCCCCCCTCAGCACCACCGTCTCGCCTCCCTCCAGGAACTCCATCCGTAGAAGCTTCCAGTTCACCTTCATCTCCCCGAGCTTCTTCAGCCACTGGACCCCCAATATGATGTCGACGTTGCCCAGCTCCAATGGTAAGAAGTCATCCGCCAGCTGATATCCCTGCAGTGAGAGAGACACCCCCTTGCATAGGCCCTTGCTCTCCTCCAACTTCCCGGTGCCCAGCAACACCGTGAACTTCTCCGCTGTACTCAACTCTAGGCCAAGCCGCTCGACCAGTCTCTGAGAGATGAAGTTGTGGGTTGCCCCACTGTCGATCAGCACCGTCACCGTCTGCTCTCCCAACGTTCCCGCCAACTTCATGGTGTGGTTCGGAGTGAACCCTACCACGGAGTTGAGGGTCACCTCCGCAACATCCATGTGCACATGATCCTGCTCCTCCCCAGCATCTGCTGCTATAGCGGCCTCTTCCTCCGTCGGATCCTCCTCCTCGTCGGACAAGATCACGATCTGCAGCAACTTGCTCGCACATCGATGACCGGGAGTGAACCTCTCGTCGCATCTGAAGCACAAGCCAGCTGCTCTTCTCGCCTTCATGTCATCATCCGACAGGCGCCTCCCCGGTACTATGGAGCCCCCTGTCCCGCCTGCGGGTCTAGGTGGTACTGGTGCCTGAGCCCCCGCTGCTGGTCGTGGAAGTACTGGGCCCGTCTGACTGCGCTGTCCTGATGCTCCCCAAGCGCCCTTAAGATGTCTCTCCTCTGTCAATTTCTCCTCTGCCTTATGAGCCAGGCGGAGCAGATCCTCTAAGCACTGCGGACTCTGCAACCGGAGCTCCGCTCGTATGGAGGGCTTCAAGCCCTTCATAAACATCCCGATCTGCAGCTCATCCGACACCCCTCTGACACGTCCGGATAACAGTTCGAACCTCGCTACGAAGTCCCGAACCGTTCCCTCTTGTCGCAGATAAGACCACTGCTCGTAGAAGTCTCCCCCCGGCCGTCTCCTGGAATCGGTCCAAAAGGTATGCAGTCAACTCCTCCCAGCTGCGGAATGGGGTCCTCGCCGGCCTCCACCGGTACCACGCCAGGGCCTGGCCCTCGAAGTAGATCCCGATGCATCTGAGTACCTCCGTCTCAGTCAACTCCATGACCTCGAAGTAGCGCTCCGCCCGAAAGATCCACTCGTCCGGAGCCGCACCCTCAAACGTAGGTAGCTTCAGCTTCTTAAGCCGGCGGTCAGCGCTAAGGTCTCCCTGCTGTATGTCATCTCTGGCTCGACCTCCTCCCCACCGGCCTGTGTCTCGCCGGTGGGCCACGTACGGAACTCCGTCACCTCCTCCATACCGCTCCTGGAAGTGAACGGGAGCTGCCGTTCCTCCACAGAAATTGTTGCCTCCGAAAGCGCCTCCCACGGTCCCTGCCCCTCCTGGGGGCTCTGTTCCCCCTGTCCGACCCCCGTGGAGGGTTGGCTGCCATAGGGCACCCCCCGGAGGGGGTGCTGTGCCGCTGGGCTCCCCCCACTCGTCGGCGGCCGGTCCTAGGACACTCCCCGCAGGAGGCGGGGGCCCGCCATGGCCCGGGTAATCGGCGACGACCGGCCAGCGGTCCTGGCAGTCGGCCGTGACCGGCCAGCGGCCCTGGCGGTCGGCGGCGATCGGCCATCGACCCTGGCTCGCGTCCGCGGCCGGCCAGCGGCCTCCTTCCGCCGGCGCCGACCCGCCTGGGCTTCGGGTGGCGTCGGCCGTGACCGGCCAGCGGCCCTGGCGGTCGGCGGCGACCGGCCAGCGGCCCTGGCTCGCGTCCGCGGCCGGCCAGCGGCCTCCTCCCGCCGGCGCCGGCCCGCCTGGATCCTGGTGATCGACGGCGGTCGTGATGCTGGGATCCTCGGTTTCGCCGAGGTTTGTCGGAGCAAACCCTAGGCGGCTGCCTAGGGTTTGGGCTGCTGTCGCCTCCGGTTGGCTCGTCGATTCGGCGCTGGTCATCTTCTTGGTGATGTCTTGCAATATTGTCATCATTGCCGGAATCGTTGTCATCTCCTTCCGCATGCTCCGCACCTCGGTTTGAAGTTCCTCCTGCGTGGACGCTTGATCTTTGATTGCCGCCTTCAAACCCTCGATCTCGAGATTGAGATCCTCACGAAGACCTTGGATCTTCTCCTCGATCGTGTTCCTCGTCCCGTGCGCCATGGATTCGTAGAGAGCTCTGATACCAATTGATGTGAATCGACCCGATCGATTCACAAATAATTTATAGAAAAATAGAAATAGAAGGAAAAGAACGATCTTTATTAGAGAAAAGAACAAACTCCCAACTTTGATGGACGGACAAAGTCTAAACCCCTCTGAATGACGCTTGAGAGTTTCTTCTCAATACAAGCATAAGCAATAAAAGACGGCTAGACCTAATATATATAGAAAAAGCAAAGAGGAGGGTTATTTGTGGTGAAAGAGCAAAATAACCCTCCATGACTAAAATTAAATAAAATAAATAAAATGCCTAAACGGCTCCTCCGCGTCTCCTGCGACGTGCGTACGTGATGACGCCTCCACCACCCGAGGAAGGTGCAGCGCCAGGTGCACTCGCATCATATATCTGGCAACAACATTACAGGCTGAGCGTTTGGTAAACACAAGGGACCGTTTTATACTTCTGTTGGTAAGATCTAAGGAGGACGAGGAGGCTTTGAAGATTCACGGTTTAGTGGCTCATGGAGGAATAAGTTTAGAGATCGAAGCTTTGGTGAAGTATGAAGACCTATTTCAAGATGCCAAAGTGTTGCCACCGGAAAGGTCTGTAGAGAATTGGATTCAGCTTATTCATGAATCGCCTTTGCCTATTATGGGCATGTGTCGGCATGATGTGCCGAATATTGAGCAGATTCAGAAGCAAAAGTGCATCTGATGACCATGGATGAAAGCTTGCCATATCTTCCACTTGCTTTCAATCGGGTGGTTCACAGTTTTATAACGAAAGCGCCTTTTGAGGCTTGTTTGAGTACTTGCCTCAAAGTTCGTTCGACTTGGAGTTACTGTTAGCGGGGAGCCAACCAATGCCAAGGAGGGAGAGAAGTTGCGAGCGCAATGATTTCTGAAGAGGATCCGGAAGATACACGACTATTGAGGAGAACTTGAAGAAGTCTCGACGACGGTAGGAGCGACATGATTGCTACCGAGTCGAGAGCAATTTCAAGGTATGAGCGTGTAATTCCAATCGACCAAGGAACGTCTCAAAGGTGAGGGCAAGAAGATCAAACCTATACACTATGGGTTGCTCGAGATCATACAAAAGGTGGGAGAGGATGCTTACCGGCTCGACTTGCCACTGTACATGCAGTTGTACTCCATGGTGAATGCAGAGTACTTGAAGCTATTTGAGCCATCAATGTTTGATGGGGATAATAGTGTTGACACGGTGTTGTCAACAATGGAAGACATCTTCATAGAGAAGGAAGAGCCATTGAAGGAGGACCTTGTCTTGGAGAGGAATTGCGACAAAGCTCGACAATGTTAGATCATTTCTTACCGCATAGGAAGAAAGGGAGAGTCGCCAAAGAGAGCAAAGTGGTACCGACAATCTAAAGGGGAGAAGCTCTTTCCCGACCTAAAGCTATGAGCTCGCGTGCGCTTCGCTCGTCCAAAAGGGGGAGTATTTATCCAGGAGTACTCCTTTTAGGATTAGGTTTCGTAATTTTTAGGAATTATGATTTTTAATGTTTAGGATTAATACTCTTTTAGGGTTACGTTTTCTTTTCTTGTTAAATCTTATGGAAAGTTTAGGATAGGTTAGGATTTCTAACTTAATCTATGGGATTAATTGTTTCTAGTCCTAGTAGGAATTATAAAATATTGGAGGTTGCCTTAGGGTATAAAAGGAGTGCCTAAGCTTCTATTGTAATCAATTTTATTCACAATCGATTTTGTGTGGTCTTGCTCTCTAGCTCAAGAGACAAGAGTTTGATAGTAATAATGCTATCTTTGTGGTGATTTTCATCACCATTGATTTAAGTCTTTTTATCCTTCCACTATAAAACCTGTTAAGTGTTATATTAGAGTTATTAGTTATTGGGCTTTAGTCCCACATTGCTTAGAGTAATAGGAAAGGAGGCTAGCCTCTCCTATATATATGTAGTATCTCTTCAATAAAAAAAGCATCTATTTTATTCCATTCTACATGGTATCAGAGCCATAGAAGAAAGAAAAAAAAATTCCACAACAAAAAAATTTCCCCCCCCTTCGTCGACCCCCCCTGCTGCCCCCCCTTCGCCGACCCCCCCTTGTCCAGCGCCCCCCCCCCCCCCAGTCACCCCCCCTTCGCTGACCCCCTCTTTTTTCGCCGACCCCCCTGCTCTTCGCCGACCCCCCCTGCTGCCCCCCTTCGTCGACCCCCTACTGCCCCCCCTTCGCCGACCCCCCCTGCTGCCCCCCCTTCGCCGACCACCCCTTGTTGTCCAGCGCCCCCCTCCCGATCCAGCCCCCCCTGCCCGGATCTGCTGTGCAGACCCCCGTTCCCTTCCCCACACTCCGGATCTGCAGTGCAGACACCCGGCTCCTCCACACCCCGGATATGCTGTGCAGACAGCCGGACCCCCCCACGCCCCGGATCTGCTGTACAGACACCCGGACCACCCACGATGGCTCAAAATCCTAACATTTTTTATCAGCCACCACACACCCTCCGAACCCTAGTTTAAAAAAAAAAAAAATCAGTGGTCAAATGCTTTATTCCTAGATTAAGCCGTTTGGAATTAACAAATGCTTTTCCTACCCTGATCTTCACATCCAAATATACACAGAGAATGATCGTGTTTTCTTCTGTGTCCTGACGTGTTCACTTTATATGTGCGCGTCGGTGTTGACCACGTTTATAGCACATTCGTAAAGTTGGTGTGATTTTTGGGGTTGGAAAGAACTCGCGACGGTTGCTTCCATTTCAGGATGACAGATTCGAAGGCAGATGATGGTAACGGTGTCAGCAACACGACGAGCATTGGCACGATGATCTCTTCGACTCGACTTGTCGACCGTCGATTGGACGGTCCAGATGGTTACTCAACATGGCAGAAGAAAGTTGAGAAAACACTTTGTGGGATGCGGCTATCTAAACATTTGACTGACAGCCCTCCGGCAACGACTGATCCCACATTTGAACAGTGGGAGACGGATGATAGTCGACTGTTTACATAGTTGAACTCCATGGAACCGTCTGTCGAGGACATGGTTCAAAACACGGACACGGTCAAGGAGCTATGGGAGGTCCTAGCAACGGCGTTTGATGGAAAACGCGACTTGTCTCGCATATACGACTCGGTTGTTGGCGTTTACCGAGCAACTCAAGGAGACGAGTCTCATAAGGACCACTTCCGATCTTTCGAAGGCTATGGTGGATGAAATTGATCGTGTTCTTCCTCTGACGTCGGATATCAATGAAGCTCGGGCTCAACGCGAGCAGCTTCATGTTATGGCATATCTTGCATCTCTCCGTCCTGATGCGGACTCGGCTCGATCCCCAGATCATTGCTGGATCTGATGTTCCATCTTTGATGGAGGCCCACTTCCGTGTTCTTCGGGCCGCAAAGGTGGTTGAGACCACTCCGGGAGATGCTCCTGCTGATCGATCTGCCCTTGGTAACGCTGCTCGTCCTGGCGTTCGTGGTGGACGTGGTGGACGACGAGGTGGTCGGACTTATGGTCGCGATGGCGGACGCGACAATGGTGGTCGTGATGGGGGACGACTACGAACATGCTTCCACTGTGGCCAACAGGGACATTTTCAGTGGCAGTGCCCTAGAGCTCCTGTTGCCAATATTACTTCAGATGCTATTGATAATAGCGTTCGTTCGGTTTAGATGAGCGACGATTCTTACGCAGAATTTCTCGAGTTCCAGGCTCAACGTCGTGGTGAAGCATCAACGTCTGGTTCCACAGCCGGATATTCCGCAACATGCATAGTAAAACCCAAGCAGTGGATAATTGACTCTGGTGCATCCTCACACATGACTGGTGACGCAGGTATGATACATGATTATGTACCTGTCCGTCGTGCTTCTGGCATTACTGTTGCCAATGGCGGTTCTCTGGCAGTCTGCGGCCGTGGAAGTGCCACTCTTTCTCCCGGACTGTCACTTACCTCTGTTCTACTTACTCCTGGGAACCCGTTCAATTTACTTTCTATCAGTCAACTTGCTCGTGAACTTCATTGCTCGGTAACCTTTTTTTTTTCTTCTGATAATTGTGTTTTTCAGGACCTGACAACTGGGAAGACTATTGGTAAGGGGTATGTGGCTGGAGGCTTGTACCTGTTTGACGCAACTTCTTCTGTTGTTTGTGCAAGCATGAAACTTGATCCGATCGAGTTACATTGTCGGTTAGGTCATCCGTCGTCTCCAGTTCTCCAAAAAATGTACCCATCTTTAGCTATTCCTTCTTTTTTTTTCATTGTGAGCCATGTAGTTTAGCTAAGCATCATCGGATTTCTTATCCGGTGAGTCCAAAGAATCTTGCAACCGCTCCTTTTGAGTTGGTACATTCTGATATATGGGGACCTTGTCCGACTGAATCTGTAATGGGTTTTAAGTACTTTGTCACGTTTGTCGATGATTACTCACGTGTCACTTTTATTTATTTAATGAAAAGTCGCGCTGAATTATTTAACATCTGGTGTAACTTTCATACCGAGATAACTACACAATTTGGTCTTCCAATCAAAACCTTTCGGAGTGACAATGGTCGTGAGTATTTATCTCGTGATCTTGATAAACATCTGGCCAGCAACGACATCATCCACCAAACCTCTTGTGCGTACACACCACAACAAAATGGTGTAGCAGAACGCAAGAATCGTCATTTATTGGAAACAACACGTGCTCTTATGTTTCAAGCACGTACTCCCAAGAAATTTTGGTCGGATGCGGTCCTTACAGCTTGTTATCTTATTAATCACATGTCGTCGTCAGTTCTCAATGGTAGCACTCCCTTCTCTAGGCTCTTTCCTGGAAGAGCCGTTTCCTCTGCCTCCCCGCATCTTTGGTTGCTTATGCTATGTTCGGGATATCCGACCAACCCTTTCTAAATTAGATCCTAAGGCTATACAATGTATTTTTCTTGGGTATCCTAAGGGTATCGGTGTTTCTCTCCTGTCTTAAAGCGATATTTTTTCACTCGGGATGTTACCTTTGTCGAAACAAATTTTTTTCCGTTCCCCCAATCAACAGGTCCGGCTCCCCTGATCTATCCCGAAGAAGATTTTTTGTTGTTTACTCCTCAAACACAACCCCCCGTACGGGTGTCCTCCCTTACCGAGCCAGTCTCCCAGGATGATGGTCCACATACACCGATTCAGCCATTAACGACATCAACCACAGAATCTTTCTCCTCTGGTTCCACCAGCAGCTCCGGCTCCAGTAAGCTGCCTCCATCTGTCCCTCCAGCAGCTCCACCAAATCTGTCAGCAGCTCCGGCGATTCCGCCTCCAGAACGTTCTCGTCGTGCATGTCGAGATCATCTCTTGTATGTTAACAACTACAAAGGACTTACCAGTCACACTCAGTCTTTGGTAGCTACTATTGATGGGATTCAGATCCCCAAGACCGCTGAGGAGGGTCTCCGACATCCTGGTTGGCGTGCTGCTATGCACGAGGAGATGAAGGCTCTCCAGGAGAATCATACCTGGGACTTAGTCGATCTACCTCATGGTAAACAGGCAGTCGGCTGCAAATGGGTGTTCACGATTAAGGTGAAACCGGATGGCACTCTTGACCGATTGAAAGCTCGTCTGGTGGCCAAAGGTTACTCTCAAACCTATAGTGAGGATTACTTCGAGACTTTTTCTCCTGTGGCCAAAATGACGTCCGTTCGTGTCCTCATGGCCTTGGCCATTCGCTATGACTGGCCTTTACTTCAACTCGATATAAAGAATGCTTTCCTCCACGGGGATCTTGATGAAGAAGTATATGTGATGCAACCTCCCGGGTTCGTTGCAAGGGAGGGTAAGGTGTGTCGTCTAAGGAAGGCCCTCTATGGCCTGAAACAATCACCTCGTGCATGGTTTGGTAGATTTACACAGGTGGTTACTCAATTTGGAATGTGTCAGTCGAAGAAGGACCATTCAATCTTCTATCGACACACATCTGCTGGAAGAATACTTTTTGGTGTCTACGTTGATGATATTGTAATCACGGGAGATGACAGCCAGTGTATTGCAAGTCTCAAGAAGTTTCTTAGAGAACAATTTCAAACCAAGGATATGGGATCCTTGAACTATTTTTTGGGCATTGAAGTCACACGGGGTAAGCGGGACATTGTAATGTCTCAAAGAAAATATATACTGGATATACTAAATGATGCAGGCATGATGCAAGCAAAGGGAGCAAACTCATCTATGGATCCAGGGGCAAAATTACTTCCAGACGAAGGGGTCCTGATGACCAATCCAGACCAGTTTCGTCGAGTGGTTGAAAAACTCAACTACTTGGCAGTCATGACGCGTCCGGATATTTCTTTTGCAGTAAGCGTCGCAAGTAGATTCATGGCTTCTCCAAGAGTTCCACACTGGCAGACAGTTCTCAGAATTTTGTGTTATCTAGTAAAGAATTCAGGGAAAGGAATTCGAATGAAGAATAATGGACACACTCGCATTGAGTGTTTTACTGATGCTGACTGGGGGGCAAGTTTGACAGATAGACGGTCTACATCTGGCTACTCAGTATTTGTTGGCGGAAATCTGGTATCATGAAAAAGCAAGAAACAAAGTGTGATAGCACGCTCAAGCTCGGAAGCAGAATATCGAGCTATTGCTCATGGCACGTCAGAGATATTATATATGAAGCATCTCCTACAAGAACTGGGAGAAGACACAGGATCTCAAGTGGCAGACCTATGGTGTGATAACCAATCTGCTATTCACATTGCCACCAATCCAGTATTTCATGAACGGACGAAGCATATTGAAATTGACATTCATTTTGTTCGTGATGAATATACAAAAGGAGTGATAAAGTTTCAATATGTGCGGACCGGCGACCAGATAGCTGATATCTTCACAAAGCCTCTTCTGGGTCCCCGGGTTCAATTTTTATGTAACAAGCTGGACATGATTGACATCTATGCTCCAGCTTGAGGGAGGGTGTTAAGTGTTATATTAGAGTTATTAGTTATTGGACTTTAGTCCCACATTGCTTAGAGTAATAGGAGAGGAGGCTAGCCTCTCCTATATATATGTAGTCTCTCTTCAATAAAAAAAATCATCTATTTTATTCCATTCTACAAAACCTTCTCATCTGATTCCGGCTCTTCAAATTAGGAAAAATCACAAACCCTCTAATTTTATTGACTTGGATCAAACTCATAGGCCTCGTTTGGTTCATGGAAAGGAAATGAATTCCCTTGTATTTTCCATGGAAATGGAAAAGTAGTATTCCTGTCACATTTCTTTTCCGTTGTTTGGTAAAACAAGGAAACTACCTAGGAAAGGAAAACAAAATATAACAATGTTCCAATAATATTCTTACCTTTTAAAATAAAAATATTATTATAAAAAATAACATTAATGGTAAAATAAGCAAGGACACATGGTTACTTTTATCGTAACTTTTGTAATAAATGTTGGGAAAGGAGAAGGAAAAATCAATCCCATGGGTCTTGAGTGGAAACCATATTCCCACCAATTTTCTCCCTTGTCAGGAAATTGATTTCCAAGTTTGTGGCTACCAAACAAAGGAAAGGAACAACTTTCCTTTCTTGGTTCCTTAAATCTGTGAACCAAACGAGGCCATAGAGTAATCCAGCAAGCTTTCCTCTCATTGTTCATTTCTAGTTTGGTTGATCTATTTGGGTGCAATCATGCAATGTGAATCCTTGGTTTGCCCACTCATTTAAATCAGCCTATTTATTCAATCTTAATTTTCTTGTGTGCATTATAACCAGGATGAAGGATTATAATAAGCATCAAGTTTTAGATCAGCTCGAGGGGGCAGCAACTGAAAGTGAAGGGGACTGAAAAATGTTTGAATGTGCTTTATCTTCTTATAATAATCATTAGGGATGTAGTATTCATAGCATATGCTAAAGACAGTTTTGTGGTTGTGTTTCCAATCTTTTTCTTAAGGTTGCTAAAGTCGGTCTTTTAGCCACTAAGCTGTGAATATATCCATCTTTGTTTGTTGTAAATCACTAGAATAGATCTTGCATGCTTAAATGGTTCAACTTCTTTTGTTCATGGTGCTTCATTAGATTTTGTTTTAGCTTGTGATAGACTGAAAATTTGCAGCAGTAGTTCTGTATCGTTATTTCAGCTCAGCCGTTCTCCCATATCAATAGATTTGTTCATTGACATTTGCTAGTTTACCTTACCAGGTTCGGAGTATGAAACGTGCTAGAGATATTAGAGACCAATTGGAAGGCCTTTTGGAAAGAGTTGAAATTGAAGTTACTTCGAACCTCAGTGATTTGGATGCAATCAAGAAGGCAATGACATCAGGTACGATGCGATTATTTATCAACAAAATATGATTGTCATTTCCCTTGAAGTTCTTGGCCCTAATAAGAATGGCCTTTCAGGCTTTTTCCACCATTCGGCAAAGCTGCAAAAGTCGGGTGCTTATCGAACTGTAAAGAATCCTCAAACAGTGCACATTCATCCTAGTTCTGGCCTAGCAGAGGTAGGATATTTACAGTATACGGTTGTAGTAAAATCTGGTAGGCAAATTATATAAGTAATAAGTATATAACCGTCCACCCACTGTCAAAATAACCAAAACCAAGTCTTGCATGTTCCTGTCAGATCCCATTTATGAAGATATTTTGTCCATCTTAAAAAGTTTCAATAACATTAGTTAATCATATATCTGATTAATTTTCTTTCGATTATAATCACCACATAAAGGGAGAACATTTATTGACTATGAATCCAGGCATGGAGATGAGAAAATTTTGAAGTTACATATTTGATAATTCTGATAGACTTTCAACCTTCTTACAGGTCCATCCACGCTGGGTTATCTACCATGAACTTGTTCTTACCACAAAAGAATATATGAGACAGGTAACCCATGTCTGCTGATATACTGCCGTTTTTTCTCATCATTTTGTATTTCCAATTCAAATAAGTGATCAGTGACTTCATAAATTGTATATCTTTGTAGGTTACGGAATTGAAACCAGATTGGTTAGTAGAAATCGCACCCCACTACTACCAATTGAAGGATGTTGAAGATTGTAAGTAGAGGCTTTTCCAGCATAATGTTATATATTATTTCAAATTAGCACTAGCTAACCCATATTCATTATCCAGCCGGAACAAAGAAGTTGCCGCGTGGTGAGGGTCGAGCTGAAATGACACAATAACGTGAAGTTCACTAATATGGAAACATTCTTGCATCAATTCTTGAGTTATAGTGCAAGGATGAAATTGGCGGACAACAACCTTGTGCACCTAGATAACAGTTCGACGTCATCCCTACCGTGGGCAAACATTCACCAAAATGGATGTGTATACTGTTTGTAAACAGATTAACAGAAAAGGGGGGAGGATTTCCTAGTCAAATTTTGTCAATCAAATATGTGAGATTAGTTTACAGTTGCATGTCTTTGATTTTGAGATTTTGCTGTACACTATAACAGAGTTGTATAGTATTGATGAGCCAAATCTCCTTACAGCTAGACTATTATTGTACAGATACGGCACAATTCAATGAAATAAAAAGTTACATTGATGCGATGATTCAATATTCAATATTCTTATACTTTTATCTGTTTAACATGGCCAAAGTTTGATGACAAGATGTTCTTTCTCACCTCAAGGAACCGAACTTCTTTGGAATATGTGATACTTAGCTGCAAGGGTCCAATACCACCGTACACTCATGATTTCGAGAGGTACCAGTATTTGAAACAAGCAAATTACTGATGAGCCTGTTCTGTTGTATAACATTCTCAATTTCTCAATACCAAACTACAGGTATGTTTATGCCTGGTCTGGAGTCCGATGCGTCCATCAAATAGAATAGCAAAGACCTAGAAAATTCCAAGAATGCCAAGGAATTGCAGGGAGAGATGCTTCGAAAATTTGGGGTGGAGGATTCTCGTGATTTTTTTCAATAAAAATTTCAAAAATGGTACCATCTATTGAATCAATAGGGTAATAATGGAATGAACAAGACATGCATGTCATGAAAATAAAATACCATAAGAACTAAACAATACAGGACATGAACTAAATAACATGAAAATAGAATCTATAAAAAGAAACAATACAAATAAACTCTGTGCCACTATGTGTGATAAAAACAACACTTATATACACTGAGAGGGCACCGATCTCACACAAATCGAGATCTACAACACTATTTTTTTTCACACATCTCATACTCGTTCCTTCCATCCCACATCACTAAATGAGATACGATAATAATATCGATAAAATCAATGATATTATAAAACAATAGTTTCACTCACTCACATGTACAATCAAAGAGATTCTATCAATGATGCAGAATAGATGCACAATTCTAATCACATAAATTACAAGCAGATATAATAAACCAGAACCTGATGCTCTAGATAAGGGTACTTGCCACCTTCAGATGAAATTGAACAACTAATTAGGTTACCAAGCATTCCGTAAACTATTCCCAAGCAAGCACATAAAAAGATTAGCACATAAAATATAGGATTAATTAATATTATATAATACAAATTTTTATTGTTAGGGCTTAATCTTACGACACACAAATTGAGGGACAAGCCAAAGTCTAACGTCTCCCATTAAATTACTAGGAAATCACTTTGTGATTATGAAATAAATATCTTTAAAATTATTTAATTCAATTTAATTCTAAAATATAAACTTAATTACGAATTTATAGGTTGATAGGTCAAGATTTACAATTTTGGGATTAGCACGCAAAACGAGACAATCCATTGATCGAAAGGTCAACCATCACAAACCCTATATTTGTGTACATGCTCACATATATTACAGCATCACAACATCATTGGAATTGGCAGTTTTGTTAAGGCATATGGTCGTTTCAATTTTTAGATCAAAATTCGAGTTTTTCCTAATATTGGCTAGTCACTTTCTACTTCTAAATATTTCTAAGTATAAAAAACAAATTCAATTTTTTAAAAATTAAACTATGATAAATTTTATTGTGTCAGGATTCCAAAAAACAAAACGGATCACGTTTTCGAATTTGGGAACTCTTGGAATCGCAAAAATATTGAAACACGTTTGATTTATGGACACCTAGTACTCTAAAAATCATACATGAATTCAAACTAATAATTAGATCTATTAACTTATATAATTAGAAAGTAACAACCTCAATATGATTCGAACAAAAAAATGGAGATGAAACGGAGTCCGGAGATAGAAATATGACCCTTCAAATTTGCTATAGCTGCTGAAAAAATGGAACTAATTTTTGTTCGAATTTTGGAGGCTGTTTTGGATGGAAAAAAGTAGACATCCTTGGCTTCTAGGAAGGGAAAGAGGAGAGTTTATATATGTATTTATTTCCAAATTTATGTACTTATATATAGGATGGGTAGGGTTGATTAGTAAGGATAGAATATGGATGGAGTTGTTTTCTTAGTGAATTTAGGATTATGATTAATGTAAAATATAATTTAGATTTATTTAAAGAATTTATAATCTTATTTATAATTACCATAGATAAGTACATATAATCCATACATACATTTTATATGAATAATCTATATCTAATCCTCAAGGTATATATATAAATATAAATTAAGATCTATCCTATATTAAGTATATAATACAATCCAAATCCTCGAAGAATTATTATAACATTTCCAATCTTATTTATAATGAAGATTTAAAATTTATCCAATTAAATTCTAACTGATCTCATCAACAGTAAACAAAATTTCAATAATACTATCTATCCGATCAATTATGTTAGTTAATAATTCTAAGCATAATAATACTTCTATAAAATTACAAGATATTACATTCTAAAAAAGTTCAAAGATTATATTAAATTCTAAAATGATGTAATATGCATTCTAAAGTATTCTAAGGTCTTGGATGAAATTTTCACATATTAACTTACTTATTAGTTATAATAGGTTTATGATGTCTTCTCGGTAACCCCAAATTATCAAAATACCCTTTAACTTATCTCCTTTATATTTTAGTAATTTTGTTGAAAATGTTTTTTTAATTTCATTTATTAACATTTCTAGAGTAGCGGACGCTACGATGGCACTTGGTGGTGGTCCGACAAAATGTCGGTTGGGGCGTGTATATGTGTGTGTGTGTGTGTGTGTGTGTGTGGGGGTGGGGGGGGGGGGGGGGGGGGGGGGGGTGGGGGGGGGGGGGGCGGCTGGGGAGATCAGTTGTCGGGCGTACTCGGATATAAATGGAGGGAACCAGTGCACACATTTACACCGATCGTCTTCGCTCGGATTGCGCTCAATTGTATCAACAATGAAACAGCTCTGTCGGGCTGGAGGCTAACTGGTCGTCGAGTGGATGGGATAGGGGTTTAGGCGGGTGCTCGGTCGGAGGCTGGGGCAAGCTTGTGCAATTTGATCCTATGGTTTAAATTACTGCTACAGAAGAGCTACCACACAAAATAGGTTTTATGTTATCTAATACTTGTCGAATCGAACATGTAGTTCAATACGAGTGGGTACCCCCTGCATGTACAAAGTGTCATTTCTTTGGTCATAGGAAGGAGCCGTGCACAAAACCTATTATGACAGAGATAGTGGTTGATAAAGAAAATGAATATCAGGAGAACAATGGAGGAGGAAGACTAGATAAATAGGATGGGGACATGACATCATGCATACTTATCAGGTTACATCTAACATGATGAGAGAAAACCTAAGGAACATGATACCTGCCTAATGTCCTCATTTGTGAGTGAGTTAGGAAAAGGATAGAGTCAAGAGCTTACACAGGAAAGTTCAATACCAACCACCCAGGAGTTGGTGCTTTTCTCCTCCCAGCCAACCACCATGATATATGAGCAGACTGCGATGGAGTGCAACCCTACATCTACTGGCACACCTCCGTTGTTGAGAAACTCTAGCCACAAAGTGCAGAAGAAGAGTCATTGCTAGTGGATATCATGTTGTGCCGATGGGGGATGCTGGAACCAGGATAAATCAGGCATTGCCCCATCCCAGCCATGAAGATCTAACTAGAGATAACCTTATATGGAAATTGCTATTTCGAGAGAAAGGAGAAGGAAATCAGAGTAATAATCGACGACATTCCAACCAAAGAACACGGTCACCTCCCAACCCCGCAGGAAAGCACGCATACAAATAGGGGTTCACCCAAGATATTAATGTCCATTATGACCGAAAAACTGCTAACTGGCCCATGAAATGATTCAAGATTTTCAATAAAAAAGGAGTTAGGAATGTATGTATCAAATTGTACCTGCACAAAGCTTATGATACAGTCAACTAGGATTTCGTCTGTCAGGCAATGTTATGTATGGGATTTCAGCTGGGTCGACAAAGTTGGGAAATGCATCAATACTCCTTACTCCATACTCATCAAGGGCCAACTACATGGCACGATCACAAGCCATCGAGGTATGAGACATGGAGACCCCCTATCACCCTACTTGTTTGCAATTGTCATAAAGTTTTTCGTCTGTTTAATGACCCGACAACTCATTTGAGACATCTTACCCCTCTTTACAGGAGAATACACCCAATTGTTTCTCATTTGATCTATGATAATGACTTGCTGATATTCATCGAACCATCTAAACATGAGCATTACACTCTGAAGGAGATTATGGGGGAGTTTGAAAAGTGGTCTGGGCTACAACTCAATAGAAATAAAAGTCTAGTCTACTTTAACAATAATTGCCAACAATAGAAACTATGGCAAAATTTACTTGGTTTGGAGGTAGGCACCTTATATGTACGATACTTGGGTCTACCCTTGTCTATTAACTACATTAAAGAATCAGACTACTTATGCTTATTTCATTATGGTCATGCATTGCTAGAAGGATGGCAAGCACAACTTTTATCCTTTGGAGGAAGAGTTGAACATGTTCATGCGATTATAACTACCATTTCTATGTATTGGGTCATGCTATCCTATTCCATCCTCTAGTATATACAAGATAGAGAAGTAGTGTGTAAACTTTATCTGGAGAGGAGGAGTCTGTCACGCCCCGCTCCCGTAGGAGCGATCGTCCTCGCTAAGGCGTGATGCCGCACGGGCCTAGGTTGCGCCCGTGCAAGGCTAAGTTCAGAAACGGCCGATTTGAGCTAGGCCACAGAGTCGCACAGAGTGTCCCTATTTGCAGCGGAAAGTAAATGAACACAAATTGAAGCGAATTCAACTCTTTATTGATATTCAAGAAGTTTACAAGCGACGCTAGGCCGATATTACAAATCGCTCAAGCTCTCTCTCTCTGAAACATAAAAGGCGTGCCAAGTGGCTTACAGCATGGAATGATTCATGGCGATGTTCCAATACATTATGTCCTGTATATGGTGATCCAGCTCCTTGCAACGCTCTAAGGCTCCAGAGATGGGTCCGCGCCTTAGCACGTTCGAGGGAAGCTCCGCACCCGATGACGTCTCCTGCATCCTGCAAGCAGACTGTGGGGTTATCAGTACATTGTTATGCACTGGTGGGGAGGCTAGCTCGCTCACAATGCTATCATTACCAAACACGTTCTATTTACTTTCGTGCACCGTCTATCATTCATTGTCTTTCTAATCTTTCCTTAGGATCAGTTTCATGCATATTTTATAACCTATCTCGTGTTGCCAATTTCAATGTATTGCATGAAAATACATGTATGACTTACCCATACTTACCGTCCGGCCTTCATTGTCCAAAGTAAATCAAGTTAGTCAACAATTCATAGGAAATAACTTGACGTGATTCATGTGAACTTTCAATGTCAAGGGCGTGTCCCTGCCTCGGGTCCTAGCACGTCGTAGGCGTATTTTCTAACTCCTTTGCCGATATACTCTCGATTATCTGGTGTGTTATATTCAAGCCTGTTCAGAAGGCACTTCATTTAGTTAACTTAGACTACTTTGATTTCAATGCAAGGACTTGCACGTGGATTGCCACCAGCAAAGCCCACTTAATCTATATGCATCGGTCGCTGGCATCACAAGCCAATTTGGACATGTCTTTCCCCTTGGTAATTTCTCACCTATCATGGCGTGCTGCTTGGTACACCCTGATAGTCTCTTGAAATACCCGACCTTACGTCCCCTGGTGGCCAAGCCCGCACTCAGGCCTGTACGTAAGCTAAATTTTGATTTTCGTCCAGACCGGCACGTCCTTCACACTTTGACCGTGCCGCTGGAAATCCCTTATATCTCCCACCTCCCGTATACTAGTGGATTGTCCACGACCATTTCGTTTTCTTTTTGTTTGTCATTTTAACTTAACGGCTGTCTCCGAGCCGTAGGCTAACCCTTAGCCATAATGCGTTATCGACCAGGTTAGCGTCCGTGCAGCGCGGGTAGCGAGCCCCGTTGCACGTGCCCGTCACACCTGTCGCTAACCATTCCTTTCTTTCTTATCTTTTCTTCATTCTTTCTTTTCTTTCTTTCACTTGTCCGTTTGTTCATTGATTCATTCATTCACTTATTCATTCATTCATTCATTCATTTATACATTTTGCAACTCCCTGTGCGGGAGTCGCCTTGGTGACCCATCGGTCCCGTGGCCTTTCAATATTGCTATACTCTACTCGGAACGACTATGTCGATAGTCTTTTCGTTTTATTGTTGTAAACCATTCATTGTTTCATTGTTGAACGCATAGGGAACTTGAATGTAAGCTTGTGCCTTAGCACGAGCGTGGAGTGTGGTACGAGAGTTCTCACATTTTCCATATTTCTTTCCATATTCTATACAAGCATACAAGATGGGATTATTCCCTTAGCTAGGTGCGTTGAGTCATATTAACATGCGCGGTGTTATCGTCTAGCAATTCTAGCAATAGTGTTCGTATTGTTATGTGTCTAGGCTAAGCAAAGGCGGGTTCATCGGAGCCACCCACCTTAGCGATGTTCGCATCGGCCGAGCGATACTCCGAGCGCGCCTTTGAAAGTCTAAGTCTGGATACATCTTGACGGGCCAATGTAAGCCTTGCATCGATTCTTTATCTGGTCGATGCCAACTCTTCGGGTCGACGACTTGTTTGAGTCGTTGCACTTGCCGTTTGAATCGGCGTTCCGTTAGGGCGGAGCGGGTCATTACATAATACACCACTCAAAATAAGTCTCGTCCTCGAGACTTCCTGAGTGCAGGTCATCCTACCATTCCTTAACTCGTGTCGTCGTATTTCTTAGACAATCCCTATCGAACGGCTTTATCGCTCGATGGCATCGAACTACACTCGATACCTTTCCAAGTTCTGCATCGCATACATTTGGTCGTTTTTTATTGAATAACTTTTCATTCATTTCCGAGTTGATGGTTCTTATTCAATTCAAGTGTTTCTTCATCTTGGTTACTATTTCGACGTGTCATAGGACTGAAATGGTCGTACGAGGTGCGTTATAATTTATCAAATACGAGGGTCATAGGCTGAGGCAAACTCACTCATTCGTTCATGCGCATCTCAACACCCACTTGCAGCTGCATTCGAGTTCATCATATCGCTGAGTTTGTATCGTGCACAAATTCAAGGCGTCCCCCGAATACGTACATTTCAACCAAACTTAGCGATTAGAAAAGTCGGACAAGCTACTCGTGATAGTTTCGATTTGCCGATCGTTTTGCTAACTTCGATTTAAAAACGAACTCATGTGTGTATCACATATCGTTTATCTCAGTCCTCGAGATGATTCGATTCGCTTCTCAAGTGCTCTTTTCAATGAAATCAATACAATTTTTTCTTAGCGGAGTCGACCAAGTTTATGTAATTCCCGTCCGATTCAAGACCAAGTATTACACTATCATCGAGTACGTCTTCCTATCAATGATTCAATTCGTTATCCGAACTTTACTTGCACAATATCGATTTCATATCATTCACTTGTTTAGGGCCAATCTCGTTGTCGTTCACGCACACTCCCAGTTCTCCGTCCTACTCTAAGTCTTGTTACCCCAAAATCTATCGTCCATCCAGACGATACTGTAATGTCAATCGCACAGGTTCAATCACTCGGCATAGGGTCATCCGCCTATCCGCTAGGTCAGCTCACAAGGTCATAGTTACAAGTCAAGTTCGTGGCTCATCGTGCAAGGTCGTTGCACGACGCTCGTCCCAAATCATATGTCAAACCATTTGTTCGTTTGTACGGGAGTATTCTCTACCCAAGTTCGTTTCACTCAAATTTCTAAACATCGAGCAACGTTCACCCTATTCGCATCAACACATTCTCCGCTTCAAGTCCGAACTCGTTTAGGAAAGTCATCCTACGATAGGCTGTCCTCAATCAAATCCTTGACATGTTGATATCGTGCGTCCGCACTAGCCATTATCGTAGTCTATCTCTTCAAGTGTTACCATTCACTTATCCATCCTATCCAATCCACGTAGCCGATCACAAGGTCGTCTAGCCTTGCAATATGTCGTGTCCCGATCTCACGCAAGTCTGATTATCCACGGCGGACATGAATCACCACGTCAACGTTCCTGCGGAATAATCGTCCTCATCGGGACGTAACTCTTGCGTTGAGTCTAGACTTACTCATTTTCGATACGCGGATTGGGCCTACTCAATCCTCGACTTTACTTTGCCATCTATTATACGTCCGATCAATCCTCAAATTTGTCTCGCTTCAAACCACAAGTCGAAGCAATCAAAATTGCCATGTCAAGGTATTTCGAGTCCGATCATTCCCGCTGGACATGAATCACCATGCCAACGCTCACGCGGAACGATCGTCCCAAATCCGACGTGACGTATATGCGAGGCTGGAGTTGCGCTCGCACAAAACATGAACGTTGTCGTTGTGGTTATCACCGATCAATCAAGTCACTTTCCTTCCTCATTCCAAACATTCATTTCCAACATAGAATCCTTCAAAATAATAACTTCTAACACGATCATCATTCATCGAATCAGAGTACCCCCGAGTTATCGTACATCGATCTTTGATACGCCTCAATACCATTGATGATGTACATAACCTGACAATCTTCCTTTTGCAACGAATTCCAAGTCGTGCAACTTAATTTCCTCAATTCACATTGTCGCGTGCTAACTCTTCATCGAGCAACATCAATTTCAATTCCTTAGTCATTCTCGTATCTTCAAATCAACGTTTCCTATGCACGCTATCTTCCGACCGTGCTATTCCCGATCTCGTCCATGAGTAATTTACCTTAACTCAAGTTTCAATCTATTCAACTAAATTCAAAATCGCATGCACGATCTTCTATGTTTCCTCGACCAAGACCTCCATTCGTTTTATGATTCGCACTACGCATTCTTAATTCGTCCAAACGATATCTCGTTGAGACTCTCGAAGTCGAAACCAACTAAGCGTTACTCATTCTAAGGCTTGTGCGATATCATCGCTTGCCGACGTACTCGTTCTATCCGTAAATCCTTTAGTCTCGCTCGAACAATTTCTATAACGTCCATACACCACTCAGGGTTCGAGCCATTCGACTAGTCATCGACACTCGTTCTTTTTTTTCTTCAAAGCTATCACATACACCACTCGGAGTCAAGTCATTCTACAAATCCTCAAAAGGTCATTCGATTCCCAATCGACATGTTCAAATGTGCGTTCGCTCGTTTCCTCAAAATCTAAGAACCATTTTCTCGTGTTCGCTCTAGCGCCGGTCAAGTAGCATCCCTATCGACATACGTTCAAAGTCTCACTTACTCTCGTTCGAGCGATAGTCGATCTCGCTCGCAAACTCGTTCGCACCAGAAGGTCTAGGTGCGCGATACTCGGCACAGCTTAGCCGAAAGGCTGCGTGCATAATCATCCCGTTCGAACTATACTTCAGTCTCGCGTACACGTTCGCTACTTTCAGCGTAAGGTTATTCAAGCACGCCTTACGTTTGTTAACTTGTAGCATTTTAGTTTTCTTTCGACTTAAGTCCGTCATGGTTTGGCACAAAGGCCTTCGCCGATCGATCCCGTTCAACCGAGTACTTGTACGAGCTTTTGAAAATAGTAGACTTATTGTATAGAATATCCCAAAGCACAATGAGAGAGAGCGTACACTTCTTTTGTTTCAACGAGCTTTCAAAACTAAGAAAATCGAAATGAAGTCCAAGGACGTAAAGCCGTGCTCTGATACCAATCTGTCACGCCCCGCTCCCGCAGGAGCGATCGTCCTCGCTAAGGCGTGATACCGCACGGGCCTAGGTTGCGCTCGTACAAGGCTAAGTTCAGAAACGGCCGATTTGAGCTAGGCCACAGAGTCGCACAGAGTGTCCCTATTTGCAGCGGAAAGTAAATGAACACAAATTGAAGCGAATTCAACTCTTTATTGATATTCAAGAAGTTTACAAGCGACGCTAGGCCGATATTACAAATCGCTCAAGCTCTCTCTCTCTGAAACATAAAAGGCGTGCCAAGTGGCTTACAGCATGGAATGATTTATGGCGATGTTCCAATACATTATGTCCTGTATATGGTGATCCAGCTCCTTGTAACGCTCCAAGGCTCCAGAGATGGCTCCGCGCCTTAGCACGTTCGAGGGAAGCTTCGCACCCGACGACGTCTCCTGCATCCTGCAAGCAGACTGTGGGGTTATCAGTACATTGTTATGCACTGGTGGGGAGGCTAGCTCGCCCACAATGCTATCATTACCAAACACGTTCTATTTACTTTCGTGCACCGTCTATCATTCATTGTCTTTCTAATCTTTCCTTAGGATCAGTTTCATACATATTTTATAACCTATCTCGTGTTGCCAATTTCAATGTGTTGCATGGAAATACATGTACAACTTACCCATACTTACCGTCTGGCCTTCCCTGTCCAAAGTAAATCAAGTTAGTCAACAATTCATAGGAAATAACTTGACGTGATTCATGTGAACTTTCAATGTCAAGGGCGTGTCCCTGCCTCGGGTCCTAGCACGTCGTAGGCGTATTTTCTAACTCCTTTGCCGATATACTCTCGATTATCTGGTGTGTTATATTCAAGCCTGTTCAGAAGGCACTTCATTTAGTTAACTTAGACTACTTTGATTTCAATGCAAGGACTTGTACGTGGATTGCCACCAGTAAAGCCCACTTAATCTATATGCATCGGTCGCTGGCATCACAAGCCAATTTGGACATGTCTTCTCCCTTGGTAATTTCTCACCTATCATGGCGTGCGGCTTGGTACACCCTGATAGTCTCTTGAAATACCCGGCCTTACATCCCCTGGTGGCCAAGCCCGCACTCAGGCCTGTACGTAAGCCAAATTTTGATTTCCGTCCGGACCGGCACGTCCTTCACACTTTGACCGTGCCGCTGGAAATCCCTTATATCTCCCACCTCCCGTATACTAGTGGATTGTCCACGACCATTTCGTTTTCTTTTTGTTTGTCATTTTAACTTAACGGCTGTCTCCGAGCCGTAGGCTAACCCTTAGCCATAATGCGTTATCGACCAGGTTGGCGTTCGTGCAGTACGGGTAGCGAGCCCCGTTGCACGTGCCGTCACACCTGTCGCTAACCATTCCTTTCTTTCTTATCTTTTCTTCATTCTTTCTTTTCTTTCTTTCACTTGTCCGTTTGTTCATTGATTCATTCATTCACTTATTCATTCATTCATTCATTTATACATTTTGCAACTCCCAGTGCGGGAGTCACCTTGGCGACCCATCGGTCCCGTGGCCTTTTAATGTTGCTATACTCTAATCGGAACGACTATGTCGATAGTCTTTCCGTTTCATTGTTGTAAACCATTCATTGTTTTATTGTTGAACGCATAGGGAACTTGAACGTAAGCTTGTGCCTTAGCACGAGCGTGGAGTGCGGTGCGAGAGTTCTCACATTTTCTATGTTCCTTTCCATATTCTATACAAGCATACAAGATGGGATTATTCCCTTAGCTAGGTGCGTTGAGTCATTTATTAACATGCGCGGTGTTATCGCCTAGCGATTCTAGCAATAGTGTCCGTATTGTTATGTGTCTAGGCTAAGCAAAGACGGGTTCATCGGAGCCACCCACCTTAGCGATGTTCGCATCGGCCGAGCGATACTCCGAGCGCGCCTTTGAAAGTCTAAGTCTGGATACATCTTGACGGGCCAATGTAAGCCTTGCATCGATTCTTTATCTGGTCGATGCCAACTCTTCGGGTCGACGGCTTGTTTGAGTCGTTGCACTTGCCGTTTGAATCGGCGTTCCGCTAGGACGGAGCGGGTCATTACAGAGTCCATGCTATTGGCTGGGATGAACTATGTTGGGTCCGAGAGGAGGTTATGTGTGCGTGTGTTGTGGAATCATGTCTCTTCGAGTGTTGCGAGACATAACTTACCTCAAATTAGCATGACGCTTCTTGGAAGGAAACTCTCTATGGACAACATGGTTACGAGACCTATACCTGCAAACAACTAACTTTTGGGTTGCTCAAACAGATAACAACTACTTTATGACTTTCAAGACAATACTAAGCCAAAGAGCTTGACTAAAACCTCTAATTAGCATGGTCATACACGATGGGAGGACAACTAGTTTATGTTTTGATCCCTGGCTGGATCACAAAGTATCCTGGATAGGATGGAGGTGGCCTACATTTGAGATGATTGGTAGCATGGCGACTATTGGGTGTATAATAGAGGATGCAAACTGGAATGAGTCAGATCGTCCAATAGGGCAAATGTATTCTTAAGAGATTGAGAGCATACATATAGACATTGCAGGCAGGAGAGACCACTAGAGATGGGATGGTTCATCAAATGGATTGTTCTCCTTCAATACAACATATGAGCTACTCCAGCCGCGAGCAGATCTGATGGAATGGACGAAGGTTATATGGACCAAAAGGAGGAGTAGTAAAGATGCAACTTTTTATGTAGAAAATGGTTTGCAACCACTTTCGGACCAACGATCACTTGATTCGATTTGGAATTCAAGTCCAAGATACATGGTGTGTGATGTGCAATGTGGAGATGTAATCACGAGATCGTTTGTTTCTTGATTGTCCTGACACTTGGAACATATAGCAGGCTAAATCTGCTAGGCTAGGGATATTGAGCACTAGGAACATAAAGATATTGCATGTTTTAGAGGAGATAAGAAGACTGCAGGTTCAACGAGACCAACTATATAAGAAAGCTCGTATTCGGCCCCTACTATTATCTGGCATATTTGACCAGAAAGGAATAAACGAGTATATGAGAAACTATCCACTTCTATAGTTGGTATTTAACATAATACCGAAAGTGATGCATGTATTATGTTGCCCATATAGCTTATAAGTATGGAGACAACACATTCTGGCTGAGTGGGTTTGATCTCACGTAAAAACGAACTATTTCTTCCAATTATGATGTGAGATTATATATATATATATATATATATATATATATATATATATATATATATATATATATATATATATATTTCAAATGTCTACTTTTCCTAGTTTAAATAAAGAGAGAGAGAGTGATGAGATCTCTACACTCCAAAAACCTCATCCTATGAGTGAATGACCGTACCAAAACCCAAACATCCCTGGATTGTGTTTCCGAAACCCCAGCCGTTAAAACCAAGGACTTATAGCTAAGTTCTTCGCCACATCTCCTATGAGTTCACAAAATGCCACCAAAATCTGCCAATTCCGAAACATCCCCGCCCACCAACTGTTTGATAAAATTCCCACTCCCATTTCATCCATCATTCTGTCCATCGGCAACCTCGGATCGAACGAACTCAACCACTGCGTTCACGCGGTCGCTATAAAACTCGGGTACGAGTCGGACGCCTCCGTAGCCACTGCGCTCGTCGGCTTCTACTCTTCCGTTAACAAATTGGGAAGTGCTAAGAGGGCGTACGATTCGGCACCCACGAAAGACTTGATCCTGTGTAGTTCACTGGTCTCAGCATTCTGCAAGAATGCGCGGTTTGTTGAGGCTATCGACACTTTCCGGTCGATGAGAGATTTGAACATTTGTCCGAACGGTGTGAGCCTCTTGAGCCCGCTCACCGCGTGTGCCAATTCTAGAGCTCTACTGTGCGGGAAGCAAATTCATGGGTTTGCTGTAGCGAAGGGATGTTGCTCGGATGCTAGAGTTCAGAATTCGATTCTGGATATGTACTTGAAGTGTGGCGAGCTAGATGTAGCAATGTTGGTCTTTGATGGGATCAATGCAAAGGATGGCATTTCTTGGAAAAATATGATTCTCGGGCTTATAGCAAGTGGGCAGCCAGTGAAAGCTGTTCTTTTGTTCTCGCGCATGAGATCTTGTATGGTTGAAGTCGATGAAATGATTCTTCGCAATGTGATAGGTGCGTGGTCGCAAGTTGGAGATTTGAAGTTTGGATTCGGACTCCATTGCTTGGTCATAAAAAGTGGACTTTCTGTTTCTGTTCCCATCGGTACCTCGTTACTCAAAATGTATGCAGAATTTAGGGAGGTAGAGACTGCACAGGCTTTATTCAATCAGCTCGCTTACAGAGATCATATAGCATGGAGTGCAATAATTTCGGTATACTCTCAACGAATGCCCGTTCTTGCTTTGGAGCTTTTCATGCAAATGGAGTCAGCCAAGATAGAAGCCAACGAGATCACGCTTGTTAGTTTGTTGCAAGCTTGCTCTTCGATGGAAGCACAAGAACTTGGAAGGAGCGTCCATGCTCGTACTCTGAGGTTATACTATGATTCCAACATGTTCATAAACTCTGCTTTGATTGATTTCTATTGTAAAATTGGGAGGCTTAGACAAGGTGAGATCTTGTTCGGCAAACTCCAACATAGAGATGTTGTCTGTTGGAGTTCGATGATCAAAGGTTATGGAATCAATGGGCAGGGTGAACAGGCGATTAAGACTTTTACCAGTATGTTAGACCATGGTTTAATGCCTAACGAGGTTGTGTTTGTGTCCCTTCTGTCGGCATGTGCTCATTGTGGCCTTTTAGATGAAGGGTGGAAGTGGTTCTACTCTATGGAAGAGAAGTTTGATATTAGTCCTACATTAACACACTATACTTGTATCGTAGATATGCTTGGCCGGCTAGGAGACCTGGGGAGAGCAGTGGAATTCATACAGAGGATGCCCATGGAACCCGATATGTTTGTATGGAATGCTTTGTTGAGTTGGTTTAGAACAGCACACGATAATATTAAGATTGCTGAGATTGCAGTGGAAGAACTTATGAGATTGGATCCCAACAATCCTACCTATTACGTGACATTGGCTAATATATACTCCAAACTCGGCCAGTGGGAAGATGCTGAAGGAGTTAGACTGTTGATGGAGGACAGGGGGTTGAGAAAGATTACGGGATACAGCATGGTTTGATGCGTCGATACATATGTGAACTTGTGATTTACTGTGTCACTACTAAGAATTCAGTGTCTCTAATGATCAATAGCTTCACTATCAAGAAACATTGACATATGAAGTTGTACTTCCATCGACAACATCTCTTGGTCTTGGTAATGTCAATTGATTTTTGTTGGAAATATTCTCTGATCTATTCTTCAGGACCTGGTTGCTTCTGCTGGTGTAAGAAAAACAAAAACCAAATTGAAACGAAGGTCAAGAGCAGCTTTTTATTAATTGGGGCAGATCATTCTGAACATCCAGGTTCACCATTGAAGTCTTCTATTTCTCTTTCTTGAAGTTTGTAACTTATTATAGTGATTATTATTGTCAATTCTCAAACACTGGAAACTTCTCTAGATGGTGGAAACTGGTGGGAGAGCAGAAGATCTTGATGATACTTGTGAATGAAATATTGCCAATTCGGGCAGGCAGTTGATTTCTATTGATACTCTTGTGAGACTCATAATAAATGTTTCCAACATGGGCTAGTTTTGTCCATTGCGGGAAATGATGATGCAAGTCTTTCTTACAATATGTATGGATTTTTTTTTGGACCACATTATATTTACTTTACGTTGAATGTTACTTCAACCAAAAGTCAAAAAAATTTCTATTGATACTCTTGTGATTTTTCTTTTTGGACCACATTATATTTACTTCACTATCAAGAAACTAGTTCTTTCTTATTCTCCTTTAGAAGTATCTTCTTCAACGCTAATTGTGGGCTCTCTTTTTTTGTGACAACACATTTTTGCCAGAGGAATTGGTTTTTATGTTATGAGATTGATGTGGTAAATTACTAATCATATCCACATTCAGGATGGAGTTTCATGGTGTACTTGTTTGTTGGTGATATTGTACTAGTTGATGACACCAGAGAAAAGATAACTCTAATACAAAATTGTGGAGAGGATCTTTAGAATCCAAGAATTTTTAAATAACTAGGACGAAGACATAGTATGAAAAGTTACTTCAACCAAAGGTCAAAATAATGAGGGAGAACTAAACATTGTTGGGCAAAAGATCCTACAAGTGATAGCTTTTGGTATTTAAGATCAATCATTCATTACGATGAAGAGAATGAAAAAGATCTAATTCATAGAATTAAAAGATGATGGTTGAAATGGAAGAATACTTCTGGAGTGCATTATAATCACAAGAAACCGTTGAAGTGAAAGGACAATCGTACAACTGGACCTGTGTTATGGATCAATTGTTGGACAATCGAAAACAATATGTCCAGAAAACAAGCATAGCTAAAATGAGGATGTTAAGATGGATGAGTGGCAACAAAATGAATGATAGGATATGAAATTAGCATATTCATGAGAAGTCGTAGGTGGCACTAGTTAATGATAAGATGAGAGAAAATCATGCAGCTTCCAGTCAGTTGGACTCAAATATCATCAAAGTAGTGGAGTCTCAATCCCCCAACTGAATTTTCGGAAATAAGTAACTTATAGGTAATTTTCTAATTTCTTCCCAGAGTTTTTTTTATATAGTTCACCCCCATTCATTAACATTGTTAAAGGTTAGGCAGTTGGTATAGTTGTTTTTTGTTCAGTTTCTACAAGTTACAGCAACCTCAGCATATTTTGGTCAGCTTGTTGCCTGAACAGACCTGAAGTTGGCTGAAACTTTCCAATATTTGCTCGATACCTCGTACCGAAGGTTTTGCCAGCACCAATATCACGCAGCTTCCAATCAATTGGACTCAAATATCATCAAGAACGCTAACACGTGCTGGTATGGACTTTAAATAGTTGAATTACTTTAAACCATACTATTAACATAAGATGTGTGTAGATGGTCAGAGATGTTCTTTTGAGATTTTGTAATATCTATAATTCATCTTATATAAAAGGATGCTATGCCTATAATGCTAATCCAACATGAATCTGAAAACGTTATGATTTTAGTATAATGAGATCATTTGTAGGTGAAAAAAAGGAATGATATGCAATATCGATATCGAAATCAGTATGGCTCCTTCGTATGAGTATCGTATCGGCAATATCGACGGTTTTGGATTGGTGTCGGATTTTTTAGTGTTGAAAGACAATAATTATTAATAATTTATTAACAATTTAGAATTTTGTTTTACATATTTAGACATAATTTTAAGTATTTTCTGTGTTGTTTCTTAGTAGTTTTGAAATTGAATTAAATAATAGTCACCTTTGCTGACTGGTTTATCTGCGATGTTTGATACATGTAGACATTTTTCTGTGTTGCTTCTCGTTAGTTTTAAATAGAGTAATATTAGATGAATGTTGTGAATTTAGATATACAACTATGACAAACAATGGTTATAATTTATCACTAAGAAATCATATCGATGTATTCTAACATTATCAGTGAATCATTGCGTTAACACTGTTTTTATATTTTTAAATCTTTTTTGTTAAATTTTCTATACCGGATTGATTGGAAAGAAACCCCCAACAGCTATATCGGTTAGTATCGGTAGCAGTCGGTATTGTATTGGAACATGCCAAACTGTATCGGTATCGGCCGATACTACAAACTATTTATAGAAAAAAATGAAAATGTTAAAGAACATACAAAGTGGATAAAGTAACTATGGAGATGACCCCTGTGGGTTGGGATAACTGGGCTCAACAATTTTGGAAAAGGAGGGATTATATCAACTGTCATATAGTAGGGTTAGTGGCAAGTGCATATGAAATTGCTGTATATATGGTCAGTAGAATTTGTTGCATATATGCATAGGAAACCTGCTCTTGTGTACGTCTTGATTTCCTTCTCTAGCTATTTATTGTATATAGATGCCGAGTAGAAATAGGATTCTTTATTCTTTTCTTGCTTCCACTTTATACTGAAAATGTGCTTGGATTACCATGCCTCTCTAGAAATTTGAAGTAAATTAGTGACTCTGGATATTTGTTCATGTCAAGTTTCTAGTTAAAAAAATGGAAATAAGTACTGTGAAAGTACTGTTGAAGTGTGCAGAGAAGAGAAGGCCTTGAAAAAGACTTTAGAACATTAAAGAGATGAGAATGAGTAGCCATTGGCTGAGATTTCACTGGCAGTCGACTTGTCAGGATAGATGGCTCGGATTTGAGGAGGCAGAGGCTACAGTTTGCATGTCCTCCTATTACCTGATATAAAATATAAGTTCAGTTTAAGTGATCGATTATATGTTGAATGATTGAGGTTTCAGTGGTATGGAAGAACAACCATTTATACAATATTACATTGTATTTTTTTTTTTGAGATGCCCGACGTTATGCTCGGGACTTTGTCTACGCTGCATTGCATGTCTTTTGGACCCACTGTCCCCAACTCCCACCCCCTTGGCTCGATTCACTGATCTTCAGCTACCCAACCTCTCCCCGGTAACCACAATGATCACTCGAGTTCGACATATTATATCGTAGTTCTACTTAAGATAAGTACATATTTAATATTAATGTGTATTAAGAGAAGTATTTCTATAGCTAGAAATAGCTATGAGAATTCTGTGTTTGAGTAGTTAAGTCAAAATCACCTGAAGATTGAGTCCAGATCCTAGGAAAGGGAAGGAATCATCCCAAGCTAAGCTTGAGGAAGACTTTTCTCATCTTATATGATCATTTCACATGCTAATGGAAATTTGATCCCAATACCTTGAAATTATCTGCTTTCGTTTTATGTTCGCTGTTATCTTCTTAATTGAACAGTAAAGGAATTCTAGAATTTTACATCTGGAGTTGATATTATGGGGGCTTTAATTTAAGGTGCTTCACTTTGGGGATTACATGAAACAACTGGACTGCTCAGTAACTTGGATGCATATCAGGGTCAATTCTCGATTCAGCTTTGCATATCATTTAGCCACACCCAGGATGCAAGTACAGGAACTGCTCCTTAGCCTCCATTATTCACGGCCACGGCATATTGAGAATGAAATGATGATCGTCATTTCTATCAAACATTGTTCTAAATGGCGGTCGAGGCGGTCACATAGGCGTCAGGTGTTGGGAATCAGATACGTCCTCCTGTGCTCCAATACCGTGTCTGAGACGTTGCCGCAGCGAAAACTTAGGCCAATCCACCTGAAATAACCAACCCCCGTCTAACGGACACCACGCACAGATAAAGACAAGTATATGGCGGTGACTACTCACCTGGACAAATCCCAATCTCTATAACTCATATGAAATTACAAGATTGACAAAAACTAATGTTGAACCCTTTGTCCTAATAAGTTCAAACCCCTCACCACACTCAAGAAGAAAAGAAATTACAATTGAAATCGCTCACCAATCGGTAGCAATCTTCCTAACCGAAGTTGACGACCCCTCGATTAGATCTCTTCTTCCTTCTGTCTTGGATGACGAAGTCCTAAGAACAAAGTGTGAAACTTTCTCTTAGATTTCCTGTGGACGAGCACCTCGAATCTCCACTTTTTGTGCCGTGCTTTATGCCTCCACCCTCACCTCATATATATAGGATGAAAAAAACCTATTTTAGGTCATAATAGAATTTCTTAAATAGGAAGCCCTCAAAAAAGAATCCTACTACACCTAAAATAGCCCATCAACATCCTATTTTAGATTATAATAGGAAACCCTCAAATAAGAATCCTATTATATCTAAAACAGTCCAGCACTAATTATGGACATCCAAATCAAATTAAATCAAATATTTAATCAGATTTGGACTCCATAAGTATGCTATTACCAAATCCAGACTGGACTCCAACAATCTCCCCCTCCAGTCTGATGAGAGGGTGTTGACCCCATGGCTCTTCAACTGGACTCCATGCCTGTCGTCATGCGACAGAGTTCCTATACTCCCCCATGCCACTGATCTTCGATCCCCCGAGCTGCTTTGCATCTTCATTCGTTTCCAGCTCCTCGACCGTCACGTCGACGCTAGCTGCCATGCGTAGCATGTAGTGTCCCGCTCCTAGCGGTTCACTATGTAAGGCTTGTGGCTTGGCTAACTCGGTCGGAACCGAGTATTGGGGAAACTTACCGTCGGCACCGAATCGATCACGGACAAGTGCATAAGAACCTTTCCAACTAATGGATTGGTTTCTCTTGAAATGCGTCCAAGAGTTTTCTCTGGATGTTTTTGCTGCTGGTTTTGTTGCTTGGTTTTGATGAATGCTTTTCTGGACGATTTTCGATGATTTGATTCTTGCCCGTTTTTATCGATTTGCATAGCATTCATTCTTGAGAATTCTGAGAGAAGAGAACACAACAAGATGGATTATTAATCAAACTTTTGGTGCCAATGCAGACTGACGCGTGACGGAAGGCTAAGCGTGCAAGTGTTCCTCTCTCTCTCGGCGATTCTCTAATTTGGTAAGTGTGGATCTCTGTGGTGGTATTGTCCCTCTCGTTATTCCTTCATGCCAACTAAATAATTGTCTTGCAACATCCGTTGATCGATATCAGTTGCTAATGCCACAAGTCAATACCACTAAGAAGCTAGAGATTGGACATTGAACATTGAATTGAATGCTAGTCCATAGAACATTGAAAGAATTGATTATACTGTTAACAACATTGAGAATTATGCTTGTCCCTTGAACATTGAAATGTGGGAAATGAATTGATGCCCGAGATGTTGAATATGAGAATGCTGCGTATCTAATGTTGGCTTATTAATACCATGCAATTGTGTACTGTTGAGTCGGTTATGCATTCGCGTGGTCATGGACGTCTTTGTGCACAAGGTTTGAGTAGTTTCCTCGGGACGGTACTTGGGGCACCGGGGACCGGCTCGACCTAGGGGGAAACAGTTGGTCGTGCTATGGTGGCACGAGGTATTGCGGGACATTCGACTAGGCTTGCAACCTACTCTGGAATGGTACACCGTAATACCCGTTGGAAAGTCCTTTATGGTGCAGTCTCACCAACGACCCAGTCCGAATGCATGCTAACGATTGTCTTATGCAGGGGCGGTAAGTATATTATTATTATCCTGTATCTTGTGCAGGAAAGCTGGATTCGGCCAATGGTAAAGTAAACATGGTTTATTCCATGTTACATTATTGTGATTTACTCTGAATGTTGCCTGTCCCTAATAAGTTCATATCTTTAAAATGCTTGTCATTAATAAAATGTTGGTTTAGCTGAGTGGGCCAACGGGGCTCACCAGCGCATTGTTATAATGTGCTGACCCCTCCTCCACAGGTACTGGAGAAGGCTCAGGCGCACGTCCGAATTAAAGCTTTCTGAACTGCTGTTTCCTTTCAAGTTGTTTTTCCTAAAGACGCACAAAGTATTGCGGAGTTTTCAAAAGATAGCTGCTTACATTTCAAAGTACTAAGGGGGCATGATGTATGGAACGAGAAGTTATTTTATGGCAGCCTATCAGTTGTACTTCTTTTCATGAATCAATGTAGCCGAAATGGCATTTCAAATATTATCGAGAAAAGTTGTATTCTGACTACAATTATGAATAAAATGAGTATTTCTTCTTCCTATATTGTGTTTCCAATGTTTTCGCAACTGTGGCTTAAGTTTCAAATGGTTCAAATGATATGAATGTGCATGTTCTAGCCTTGTACAAGTGCAACTCCAGACTTGTACGGCATCACGCCTTAGCGAGGACGATCGATTCGGCGTGAATCGAAGCAAAGCGAGCGATTCCCCGAATCGGGGCGTGACAAGTTGGTATCAGAGCACGGTTTGGAATCCTCGGATTCAAACATATTTTCAAAAAGGAAGTCTTGATGCAAATTTTCTCGATTGATGGTGTCGATAGCGCTGGCATAAAATAATGTTCCATACAATAAGCCCATAAATATTTTATGAGTGCTAATGGAATTATTTCTTTGTTGTAGAATGACTAAGGGTGATAGCTCAAAGACGACTTCATCGTCGGACCCGATTGAGAAACTGATTAAGCAGATGGAGGCTCAGAGGAAGCAGAGCGAAGCTCAACATCGCGCGCTTCAGGAGCAGCTTCAGTATCAGTTTCAGGAGCAGCTGGATACTCAACAAAAATAAGTAGACAGTCTAACTCAGATTGTCACCAAGCTGACGGCCGATTCCAATGTTTCTGCAAAGGCCGCAGTAACCGAGACCGTGGAAGTGCCGGCAGAGAAATCTGAGACGCCGACACGGAAGAGACCGAGCTTCAAGTTCTCTGAATTTAAGAGTTGCGACCCGCCTGATTTTAATGGAAAAGAGGAGCCAGATGAGGTGATGGGCTTCTTGAACACACTGGAGGGCTATTTCCGGATGTTAGAGATTCAGGGCAGTAAGAGAGTGGAGTGTGCTGCTGTACAACTTCGCCTCAAGGCCCAGGAATGGTGGATTTCGCAGAGACAGGCACTTTGCGGAAATAATCAGGATATAAAGATGTCTTGGGAGGCCTTCAAACAGGCTTTCATTACTCAATTCATTCCACCCGCTGTCCGACAACAAAAAGAGAATGAGTTCATTGCACTTCGACAAGGCAGTATGTCAGTGCATGACTACGAGACAGAGTTTTTGAAGAGAGTCGCATTCGCTGGGTACATGGTACCGAATGACGATGCCAAGCGAAGAAGATTTGTGCAAGGCCTGAATGAGGGCCTGGAGCGGGATGTTCTAAGTCGAAAGTGTACGTCTTACAGAGAGGCGTATGAAACTGCGCTCGAGATGGAGCGATTTCACCTGTCCGCTAGTCGCAAAACAATACAGAACAACCCGGGTAGCAACCATAAACGACCCTTGGCTGCAGAGAGGAATGACGTTCCTAAACGTCACAACACTGGCGAGAATAGAGGTGAATATCAAGGACCGCGATGCTTCAAGTGCAACCGGTATGGGCATCGGCAAGCAGAATGTCGAGCCGGATGCTTCAATTGTGGCGGCATGGGCCACAGGGCATCTGAATGCAGAAAGGGAAGGAATCAGAATCCCCCACGGGATCAGCACTATAATCATCGTGGACCGAATAACAATCAGTATCGGGGGAACAACAATCAAAATCGTGGCCAGGCGCCACCAGCCTTGCCAGCTCCAACTGGAAATGCACCGAATCGACAAGGTGGCCAAGCAAGGGTTTATGCCTTGACTCAAGCAGAGGCCCAGACCGCAGAGAATGTTATAACAGGTATGTTGCTGTACAAAGGCATACCTGCAAGAGTACTTTTTGATTCTGGTGCTACTCATTGCTTTATCTCTTCTGATTTTGCAACGGAAAATAAAATTTGTATGACTCAATTAAAGACAGCTTTGTGTGTTAGTACTCCTTCGGGAGTAGATATGCCTGCAACTTTGATTTGCAGGAACGGCTACATCAAGATTGGAGGCAAAACTTTATCTTTGGACGCAATTGTACTCGACATCAAAGAGTACGATATCATACTGGAAATGGACTGGCTCAGCGCCTGTCATGCAACGATCGACTGTACGGATAAGAGAGTTGTGTTTTGCCTACCTGGAGAAACAGAGTTTTCTTATTCGTGCGGCTCAGCGTTCCAAGGACCTATGGTAATATCGGCAATTACAGCAAGGCACATGCTGTACTCGGGGTGTGAAGGCTTCCTCGCTTCTGTCCAAGACACTCGAATGAAGAGTGTAGGCTCAAATCAGACCGAAATTGTGGCAGAGTTTCCTGATGTGTTTTCAGACGAGATACCTGGGATGCCGCCGGATAGAGAAATTGAGTTCACAATTGACACCTTTCCGGATACTCGTCCGATATCTAAGGCGCCGTACAGGATGGCTCCAGCAGAATTGAAGGAACTAAAAGTACAGCTACAAGAATTACTAGACCGGGGATACATTCGCCCAAGTGTATCTCCATAGGGAGCTCCAGTACTGTTTGTAAAGAAGAAGGATGGGACGATGCGGCTGTGCATCGATTACAGAGAACTAAACAAAGCAACCATCCGTAACAAGTATCCCTTGCCAAGGATAGATGATCTATTCGATCAGCTTCAAGGGCCGACCGTGTTTTCAAAAATTGATCTTCGCTCAGGATATCACCAATTGAAGATTAGGCCCGAGGATGTCCCTAAGTCAGCATTCCGTACGAGATACGGACACTATGAGTTTTTGGTCATGCCATTCGGCTTGACTAATGCTCCGGCAGCTTTTATGGATTTAATGAATAGAGTGTTTCGACCGTTCTTAGACAAGTTCGTTGTCGTATTCATCGATGACATCTTGATCTACTCAAAAGACAGGGAGACTCATGTCGAACACTTGAGGGAAGTACTTCAGACGCTGCGGGACAACCAGCTCTATGCGAAGCTGAGCAAGTACGAGTTTTGGATGGACAGCGTGTCGTTCCTAGGACATGTTGTTTCGGCAGAAGGTGTTGCCGTTGACCCAAAGAAGATTGAGGCAGTTGTGGACTGGAAGCAGCCTGCATCAGCTAGTGAAATATGGAGTTTCCTTGGTTTAGCCGGGTACTACCGTAGATTTGTGAAAGACTTCTCGAGAATCGCCTCGCCTTTGACTCGCCTGACTCAGAAGGGAGTCGTATTTAAGTGGACGGACGACTGTGAGAGTAGCTTCCAAGAACTCAAGCAGCGGTTCGTCACGGCTCCAATTTTAGCACTTCCGGAAGGCTCTGAGGGATTTCAAATCTACAGTGACACGTCGGGACTTGGGTTGGGATGTGTTCTCATGCAACGTGGGAAGACAATATCTTATGCTTCGAGACAACTCAAACAGCATGAGAAGAATTACCCAACACATGATCTGGAACTGGCGGCGATTGTGTTCGCGTTGAAATTGTGGCGATACTATCTCTATGGTGTGTCCTGCGAGATCTTCACGGATCACAAGAGCCTGAAGTATATATTCACACAAAAAGAATTGAATTTAAGGCAGCGGCGTTGGTTAGAATTGATCAAGGACTATGACTTGACAATCTCCTACACGCCGGGTAAGGGAAATGTGGTAGCTGATGCTTTGAGTCGGAAATTTGTTGGGTCCCTAACAGTAGCAAAAGAGGTACTACGAGATCTTGAAGAGATGGGCATCGAGTTCAGGATTCGTCCGCAGAATGTGCAGTTGGCTCAGTTACAACTTGAGCCGAGTCTCCAGGGAAGAATTAAGATTGCTCAGAAGGATGACTCGTTCCTGCAGAAGATACGTGAGTTGATTCTAGCAGGAAAGGCGTCAGACTTTACCGTTGAAGATGACACTATTCGTGTCAAGGGAAGATTGTGCGTCCCTAAGGATGAGGATATCAGGAAGGAAATACTGACCGAGGCTCATTTCGCGAAGTACTCCTTGCACCCGGGAAGCACGAAAATGTATAAAGATTTGCGCACCACGTTTTGGTGGCATGGCATGAAAAAGGATGTGGCTCTTTTTGTGTCACAATGCATGGATTGTCAGCGTGTGAAGGCCGAGCATCAATGGCCAGGCGGAGAACTACAAAATTTGGCTATTCCACTGTGGAAGTGGGATAATATCTGTATGGATTTTATCGTCGGCTTGCCAAGAACTCAGAAGGGAAATGATGCGATTTGGGTTATCGTGGATAGATTAACCAAGTCGGCACATTTTATTCCAATAAAAGTTACATGGGGAGTAGAACGGTTGGCTCAGATTTACATAAACGAAATTGTTCGATTACATGGGGTGCCAGCTTCTATAGTATCGGATAGAGACGGAAGATTTTTGTCGCGATTTTGGATAAGTCTGCACTCGGCTATGGGCACAAAGTTGAATTTCGGTACAGCTTACCATCCGCAGACCGATGGTCAGACAGAGAGAGTAAACCAGATTCTTGAAGATATGTTGAGATTGTGCGTGCTCGATTCGAAGGCAAATTGGGACACACATCTCGCATTAGCAGAATTTGCCTATAACAACAGTTATCAGGCAAGTATTCAAATGGCCCCGTACGAAGCCTTATATGGACGGAAATGTCGGTCACCGATATGCTGGGATGAAGTCGGTGAACGGCAAGTGCTCGGACCAGAACTTGTGGAACAGGCCGTCGAGAGGGTTCGCTTAATTCGAGAAAGACTTAGAGTTGCTCAAAGTCGACAGAAGAGTTATGCGGACGTACATCGACGACCTTTGGAATTCACAGCAGGCGACCATGTCTTCTTGAAGGTCACACCCATGCGAGGTGTGATGCGGTTTGGGATGAAAGGAAAGCTAAGCCCGAGATTCGTCGGACCATTCGAGATTTTGGAGAAGGTAGCCTCAGTGGCTTATCGACTTGCACTACCTCCGGCTCTGGCTGATGTGCACGATGTCTTCCATGTATCTCAACTGCGAAAGTACGTGCATGATCCAAGCCATGTAGTGAATTTCGATCAGCTGCAGCTGAGCGCTGACCTATCCTACACTGAAGAGCCTGTCCAAATTTTGGACAGGAAAGAGAAAGTTTTGCGGAATAGAACAGTATCCCTGGTCAACGTGCTGTGGCGGAACCATGCTGTAGAGGAGTCGACATGGGAATTAGAGGAAGAGATGCGGGTGAAATACCCCTCGCTGTTTGATAATTTTGAGGTAGGACTTGTGCTTTAAGTTTCGAGGACGAAACTTTTTCTTAGTGGTATATTATGTAGTGTCCCGCTCCTAGCGGTTCACTATGTAAGGCTTGTGGCTTGGCTAACTCGGTCGGAACCGAGTATTGGGGAAACTTACCGTCGGCACCGAATCGATCACGGACAAGTGCATAAGAACCTTTCCAACTAATGGATTGGTTTCTCTTGAAATGCGTCCAAGAGTTTTCTCTGGATGTTTTTGCTGCTGGTTTTGTTGCTTGGTTTTGATGAATGCTTTTCTGGACGATTTTTGATGATTTGATTCTTGCCCGTTTTTATCGATTTGCATAGCATTCATTCTTGAGAATTCTGAGAGAAGAGAACACAACAAGATGGATTATTAATCAAACTTTTGGTGCCAATGCAGACTGACGCGTGACGAAAGGCTAAGCGTGCAAGTGTTCCTCTCTCTCTCGGCGATTCTCTAATTTGGTGAGTGTGGATCTCTGTGGTGGTATTGTCCCTCTCGCCATTCCTTCATGCCAACTAAATAATTGTCTTGCAATATCCGTTGATCGATATCAGTTGCTAATGCCACAAGTCAATACCACTAAGAAGCTAGAGATTGAATATTGAACATTGAATTGAATGCTAGTCCATAGAACATTGAAAGAATTGATTATACTGTTAACAACATTGAGAATTATGCTTGTCCCTTGAACATTGAAATGTGGGAAATGAATTGATGCCTGAGATGTTGAATATGAGAATGCTGCGTATCTAATGTTGGCTTATTAATACCATGCAATTGTGTACTGTTGAGTCGGTTATGCATTCGCGTGGTCATGGACGTCTTTGTGCACAAGGTTTGAGTAGTTTCCTCGGGACGGTACTTGGGGCACCGGGGACCGGCTCGACCTAGGGGGAAACAGTTGGTCGTGCTATGGTGGCACGAGGTATTGCGGGACATTCGACTAGGCTTGCAACCTACTCTGGAATGGTACACCGTAATACCCGTTGGAAAGTCCTTTATGGTGCAGTCTCACCAACGACCCAGTCCGGATGCATGCTAACGATTGTCTTATGCAGGGGCGGTAAGTATATTATTATTATCCTGTATCTTGTGCAGGAAAGCTGGATTCGGCTAATGGTAAAGTAAACATGGTTTATTCCATGTTACATTATTGTGATTTACTCTGAATGTTGCCTGTCCTTAATAAGTTCATATCTTTAAAATGCTTGTCATTAATAAAATGTTGGTTTAGCTGAGTGGGCCAACGGGGCTCACCAGCGCATTGTTATAATGTGCTGACCCCTCCTCCACAGGTACTGGAGAAGGCTCAGGCGCACGTCCGAATTAAAGCTTTCTGAACTGCTGTTTCCTTTCAAGTTGTTTTTCCTAAAGACGCACAAAGTATTGCGGAGTTTTCAAAAGATAGCTGCTTACATTTCAAAGTACTAAGGGGGCATGATGTATGGAATGAGAAGTTATTTTATGGCAGCCTATCAGTTGTACTTCTTTTCATGAATCAATGTAGCCGAAATGGCATTTCAAATATTATCGAGAAAAGTTGTATTCTGACTACAATTATGAATAAAATGAGTATTTCTTCTTCCTATATTGTGTTTCCAATGTTTCCGCAACTGTGGCTTAAGTTTCAAATGGTTCAAATGATATGAATGTGCATGTTCTAGCCTTGTACAAGTGCAACTCCAGACTTGTACGGCATCACGCCTTAGCGAGGACGATCGATTCGGCGTGAATCGAAGCAAAGCGAGCGATTCCCCGAATCGGGGCGTGACATAGCACCTCTTGCACTACTGGGATCCTGCCGATATCAATAACACGATCAAGACCGAAGTCCCTGACGATCAGCCTCACCGCTGCCTGTCCCTGACTTCTGTCTTCCACCGAAAAGTGTTAACGTTCCGACGAGCTTCTTCATCCTTGGCTGGTCCAACCAAGCATACGGTACAATCCTCCTGAGATTTGAACTCCTGAACCTGTCCAACTTCGTGTCTGAACTTGAAGCTCTCCTATACACATGCGTCCTCGAACGGAACTTCACGCACTGTGCATGTCGTTGATGACCCACAGCTCCCCCTGAACTGTGTGAATGATGATGCTCCCGCCTCAGATTGAGTTTGCTGCAAACCTTGATCTCCTTCCTGACTTTGAACTGCTGAAACCGATGTCGCTCCGTGAAGCTTTGGCAAACCATCCGTCGTCAAAATCGGATCCGTAGAGCAACCCCCATGGAGACCGACCAGCTGTCATGGGACCGACAGACTGACCCTCAATCTTTGACTCACCACCATCCGTCGCTTTGTCTCGACGAACTGAATCCTCCGTATCCCTCAAAGCACCTAGAAGCCCCTCCTCAGCAAGTTCTCTACGATCCACCTCCTGTCGAGCACCCCTCGAGCCTCCATCCGGTGTCTGTGGTCTACCTGTGCAGCTCAGCGACTTGAGCCTGTACATGCCACAACACAAATCTCTTCGAGCCAGCTGTTGGGAACCCTTCGCAAGTATCCAATCTTTGTCCCCAAACAGACTGCGACAACCATCATTTACCAGCCTCCCTACCGAAATCAAATTGTAGCACAAACTCGGTACATGTCGTACACCCTTGAGAACGAGCTTCTCACCGAGCTCCGTTGTCAAGTACACATTATCGATGCCTACAACTGCAACTGTCCCCTTGTCGTCCATCTTCACACGTCCAAATCTGCCGCCGCGGTATGACGTGAAGATCCTCCTATGTGGAGTGGCGTGATACGACATCCCCGTGTCCATGACCCAGTCGCCGTCATGACACATGCCACAAGATTCCTCTGCGTCGGTTGCTGCGATGATGACATCTCTCATTGCTGTGAGATCCTCCTGATCGTCCTTACCTTTTGCCTTCTCAGCTTTGAGCTTCATGCAGTTCCTCTTGATATGACCTCTTTCTCCACAGTGATAGCAGCCCTCCTTGCGGTCCACAATCGCAAGATTCCGAAAACTCCCCCTGTCCTCGCCTGTGAATTGAGTCTTCCCTTCCCGTAGGAAGTCACCAGAGCGGACTCCTGCGACGATTCCACTTGCTTGCGTCGGACCTCCTCATTCAACAAGCTACTTTTTACTGCCTCCATCGTGACAACTCCATCAGGCGCGGAGTTGCTCACCGACACCACCAACGTCTCCCAGCTTTTCGGCAGAGAACTCAAGAGCAGTAGGGCCTGAAGCTCATCATCAATCACCATCTTCATCGCAGACAGCTGATTGATGATACCCTGAACCTCGTTCAGATGTTGTGCCACTGGGGCACCCTCCGTGTACTTCGAGTTTATGAGTTGGCGAATAAGAAACGCCTTGTTGCCAGCCGTCTTTCTTTCGTACAGCGAATGCAGCTTCTCCCACAATGCTTTTGCTGAACTCTCCATGGACACGTGGTGAAACACCGAATCATCCAACCATTGGCGGATGAATCCAACGGCCTTCCGATCCAGTCGTTTCCAGTCTTCAGTAACTTTGTCCATTGACTTTGCGTTGTCGCCCTCCAACGGACCATGCAAGTCCTTGCACCAGAGTAGATCCTCCATCATTGGTTTCCAAATCGCCCAGTTTTTTCCTGTGAGGGTGATCATACGAGTGTTCATCTGCTCCGTAGACATGGTTGTCAGAACCTCCAAAGCTCTGATACCAGATGTTGGAAATCAGATACGTCCTCCTGCGCTCCGATACCGTGTCTGAGTCGTTGCCGCAGCGAAAACTTAGGCCAACCCACCTGAAATAACCAACCCCCGTCTAACGGACACCAAGCACAGATAAAGACAAGTATATGGCGGTGACTACGTCACCTGGACAAATCCCAATCTCTATAACTCAGATGAAATTACAAGATTGACAAAAACTAATGTTGAACCCTTTGTCCTAATAGGTTCAACCCCCTCACCACACTCAAGAAGAAAAGAAAGATTACAATTGAAATCACTCACCAACCCGTAGTAATCTTCCTAACCGAAGTTGACGACCCCTCGATTAGATCTCTTCTTCCTTCTGTCTTGGATGGCGAAGTCCTAAGAGCAAAGTGCGGAATTTTTTCTTAGATTTTCTGTGGACGAGCACCTCGAATCTCCACTTTTTGTGATGTGCTTTGTGCCTCCACCCTCATCCCATATATATAGGATGAGAAAAACCTATTTTAGGTCATAATAGAATTTCTTAAAAGGAAGCCCTCAAATAAGAATCCTACTACACCTAAAATAGCCCATCAACATCCTATTTTAGATTATAATAGGATCTCTTAAATAGGAAACCCTCAAATAAGAATCCTATTCTATCTAAAACAGTCCAGCACTAATTATGGACATCCAAATCAAATTAAATCAAATATTTAATCAGATTTGGACTCCATAAATATGCTATTACCAAATCCAGACTGGACTCCAACATCAGGCGGCTGCTCGGTGCATCGCTTTTGCTTTAGGCGGTGGGTAAGCGGCCAGCGGAGGTTTGACGGTATAGGCGGAGGTTTGACAGTGTAGGTGGAGGTGAGGCGGTGTAGGCGAGGTGAGGTGGCATAGACGGACGTTTAGGCGGAACAATACGTGACTAGATGTGTTGACAAAAACAGTTTTACAAACATTATGGACCAATGGTTCACATTTACAAGATTGAAACTTCATAAATCTTTATTCTACAACCCAGTCATGCATAAAACACCCCTTAAATAAGTATATTATGCAAAAAAATGGATAAAATAGAAAAAAAATGTCCAAAATGTATCAAGCGTCTAGACGGTGCCTAGACGGTAGCCGGGCTATCTCCGTCGCGTATCTACCTACCGTTGTTTAGAACCTTGCTATGAAGATAGCATGGAACTCCAGAATCTTGTCATATCCTCAAAGGAGGCCGAGCAATGCCTCGAAGCTTACCATAAAGGGATGCCCAATTTTGAAGGCTCGTGCACAAGAAAATGAAACTTAAAACTCCCTGAAGAGCCAATCACGTATAACAAGGATGACCTAGACAGGGTTATGCATCCACACTATAATCCTCTAGCAGTCGTGTGATACAGTGAAACATGCAATCTTGTTTGACAGTGGGAGCTCGGTCGATATACTCTACAAGTCTGTATACTCTACAAGTCTGTATACGACCAAATGAAGGTGCAGTTGCAAGGAAGTTTCTTGGCTTCATCATCACACATAGGGTGAAGCTCCATGCCCTTCTTCGTGGAGATGCAGAAGTCACAAAGGCTGGAATCACTAAAAAAAAAAAAACAGCAAAATAAACTTTCGTCGCTATGTTGACGTTTTTCGTCGCTAAATAGTAATGATGACTTCAAATTTCCGTCGCTTCAAATGTTGTTGTTTAATTTCCATCGCTGGATCGACTACTTGCGACGGAAATATGGACGTAATAGCGGCTAATATGTGCTAAGTCAGTAATTGTTTTAGCGACGGAACAACGATTGTTCCTGATACTCATTGGGTATCATAGAGTAGTTTAGCGACATACATTTTCTAATTTTTCGACGCTAGTGGCGTAGCCAGAATTTTAATCCAGGGATGCAATGTTTACTATTAAAAAAAAAATGGGGGTGGAGGTGGTCCGGTTGTGAAATCGTCCCTTGTCGACCTCCCACCGTATGTCTTCTTATTGCATGTAGGCGAGGGCAGGACAATGGGCTGACATGGGGGTGGGGGTGGTCCGGTTGATGGCTTTGGCTGCTTGAAGCAGCTTTGTTCTCGAAATTTATTGAAAAATTTGAATAGTGTATTATTTTTCATCTGAAATATTAGACAAGATTATGTTAGCCAAGATTATTTAACTAAAAAGTAACCTAAGCATTTAACTTAATTTTATTTGTTACAAAATAATCTTGCAGAGTGTTAAAGTTAATTTCAAAATAGTCTTGTGGGATGATACTTATAGTGGAAGTGAATTTTATCAGGCCAGTTCTTAGTTGGCTACATTCTCAAGTTGTCTAAGAATTTCACAAAGTGAAATAAAAAATGCGAAATAACGATAAGAATATTACAAATAAAAAAATCTTGCGGAGTGATACTTAGTGAGCAAATAAGCAGTATAAAAATGAAAAAAAAAATGATGTCACTTAAAAATAAATTTATTATTCATCAAATAGTAATATAGGAAAACCTAAAAATTTACATTCTTCTCTTTAGCGGCAGGTGCAGCTGATCCAGGAGCAACACCACCAGAAACAGGGGCAGCAACCACTACTAGCAGCCACTACTGAGGTTAAATGCGTATATTACTTAGGTTATGCTTGAGGAGGAATTTGGAAATTGTAGTGCCCCGCTGTCCACTATGTAATACCCACGGCTGGCTGGCTCAGTCTTGAACTGAGTATTTGGGAAAACCTTTGCCGGTATCGATTGATCACGCATGAAATGCAATGAACCTTTCTAACTAATGGATCGGCTTCTATTGAAATGAATCCAAGAGTTTTTGTTGGATGTTTTCTTTCGTTGCTTGGTTTTAATGAATGCGTTTTCGTGTTGCTTTTCGATGATTGATTTTCATTGTTCACTTTCATTGTATTTCGCATTCATTCCGAATCTTGAGAGAAAATACCAAAGTATGCTAATCAAATGTTGGTGCCAATGTAGGACGCTTATAAGGAGCGTGAACGGCACGTGAAGTCCCTCCTTCTCTGAACAAGATTCATTTTGGTGAGTTGCTTTGACCGGGCTAACATTTATCTCCACGCCCTAAGAAAATGATCTCTAGTCTACTCTTTTGTTGCATCCGTCTGATCAATAATACTGTAACAACAAAAGTTAAGAATAAGAAATGAATCGTATACTTTATCTGTTCATTGTGAATGATTACATGCTCCCTTAAGAGAATGCTTAACCGTTAAACATGGGCAGAAGTACTCGTACATGTTGAATCGAAAGAGAGTGAATGCTAATGAATGATTGATCGAGAACTGAATGCTAATGAACGACCAAATGAATAAGGTCCGAAATGAATATGTTGCTACCAGTTGCACTGCTAAGTTATTTGATAGAATGAATAGTTCATGCATTAGTCTCGGACAACTTGTGCACAAGGTAATATCTCTCAACGGTACCGGGGGCACCCATAATCGATCGGCCTAGGAGAGATTGTAATAGCACCCTGAGGTAAATGCTAGACCTCGCGAAAAAGGGGTGTTGTGTCTATTAACGACGAGTTGAACCATGAGTCTCAGCGGCTAATCATGGGAATGGACCCATGGGCCACCATGTAGTTAGGTGCATGCATATGAACAGATTCTTATTACAAAACCTAACACTGAACGAAGAGACGGATAATATGCTTTATATATATACAAATTGTGCTAACCTGTCTTGTGCAGGGATGACTGTCGACGATGGGTAAGATTATGCAAGTGCTTTCTATTGTTTATGTTTCTTATGAATTGTTAAAAAGAACCTAGACAAGTAGAAAGATCAATAGTATAAATGTTAGCTTCACATGTTGACTTAGTGTAGATTTATGTGAGTTTGGCAAAAAGCCACTCGCCAGTACATGATGTGTACTGACCCACGTTGTGGGCATCATTTCAGATAACAAGGAGACATGGGAATTTTAGGTGAGGTACTAAAGCTCGTCCAGCCCAGTAGAGCTTATGGATTGCCTCGAAGCTGCTTTTTATTGCCAGTCAAGTTACAAGTTTTTCTTTGAAGGTGTATTTTCATTTCGAGTATGTAATAAAGGGATATGATGTATGGGCATTGTGGCCATTTTCAAAAGAGTTTTAAAGAGAATTATGTAAGCCAAGCTTTGGTATTTTGAGTCGCAAAGCATTGTACTTGTATTCCTATCAAATTATCAATAAAAAGAAGTATTTTCATTTCAAATCTCTGTGTCTAATATTTGGTTTTCTGCAATTAAATATGCTGTTGCGTGTGTTTTGTCTTGTCTAATTGTATTGTGCAGGTACTGGCCTGTGCAAACACAACTTAGGCTGCACGACATCACGTCTTAGCAATGATGAACGATCCCGCAGTGATCAAAGCGAGGAAGAACGATCCTAGCGGGATCGGGGCGTGACAAAGTGGTATCAGAGCACGACTTTACGTTCTTGGCCTCTTACAAATATCATTTCGAAAAAGAGTATAAAGTATTTTGATGGCTTTCAAAGGTCCCAATTTTAGGATTTCGAGAACCAATATTCCATACAATAAGTCCATAATATTTTATGAGACTGACAAAAGTTATACTCTTTTGTAGAGAAATGACAAAAGGAGGTAGTCAGAACCCTCATAGAGCATCAAGCTCGACCGACCCAGTGGAACGGATTTTGGAAATGATGGAAATTCAGCGACAGAAAGATGAGGAGCGTAGCCTGGCATAACAGGCCCAAATGGAAACTCAGCAGAAACTAGCCGAGGATCATAGCATGGCCCAGCAGAAGTAGCTGGATGCCTTGGCCCGAATCGTATCTTCGCTACCGGGCAATCTTGATACCACCGCAGCGAACAATCCAACTGGTACTCCCGAGATTGGGCCCGTGAATGGTGACCCCAACCGGCGCATAAACACTTTTTCTTTAGGCTAAAGGACTTCTTGAATGCGAAACCTCTGGAATTTGAGGACAGGACATCACCAGATAAGGTGATGGACTAGATCAATAAAATGGAAAGTCTGTTCGCATTTATAGGAGTTTCGAGTAGCAAGAAGGTAGGCTGTGCCGCTTTGCAACTAATATTATGAGCAAACAATTGGTAGATTGTGAAGAAGCCGGAACTGCTCGCAACGGCTAGAAATGGAAAGATTTCTTGGATCTCGTACAAGAAAGCATTTTTGGAACAATATCTGCCTCCTGCCATCAGTCAGAAGATGGAGGACGAATTCGTGTCACTGAAACAAGGGAGCATGTCCATGGAGGACTATGAGTCTGAGTTTGCCAAATTAGCCAAGTTTGCTAGTATAATGACACCAACTGAGAAGGCTCGCATGAATCGATTCATACAAGGTCTGAACGATGACATTCAACTAAGTATGTTGAACAGGAAATGAGAACCATATGCCAAGGCCTTCGAGGCGGCGGTACAAGTGGAACAATTTAGCCTGAAGATGACATCAATGAAAGTTCAGACCAGTCACAATCAGCCTGCAAAAAGATACCATGATGGAGAGAAAAAGACCGAAGGAGAAAATAAGACAGACAATGAACAACACAGGAAAACAGAGTGCACCTTCTGCGATCGTCGCGGACACACCAAGGAAGTCTGTTGTTTCGCCAACAAAATATGCTTTGGATGTGGTAGTCAAGACCATATTGTCAAGAACTGTCTGAAACGAAGGAACGATACTGAAAAGCGTAGGCCGATACGGGACCCACGGTCGATACGAGACAATCCGTACAATGAACAGCTCTCTTCAATCTGACGACCTTGCTTGATCAAGCTCACGACCGTGATGGTGGTGAGCTTATTTCTTAAGTTTTGAGAACAAAACTTTTTCTTAGTGGGTCATTATGTAGTGTCCCGCTCCTCGTGGTCCACTATGTAATACTCACGGCTTACTGGCTCAGTCTTGAACTGAGTATTTGGGAAAATCTTTGCCGCTATCGATTGATCATGGATGAAATGCAATGAACCTTTCTAACTAATGGATCGGATGAAATGAATCTAAAATTTTTTGTTGGATGTTTTCTTTCGCAGCTTTATTTTGATGAATGTATTTTCGTATTGGTTTTCGATGATTGGTTTTCATTGTTCGCTTTCATCGTATTTTGCATTCATTTCGAATCTTGAGAGAAAAAGACCGAAGTATGCTAATCAAATGTTAGTGCCAATATAGTACACTTAGGAGGAGCGTGAACAGCGCGTGAAGTCTCTCTTTCTCTCGAACAAGATTCATTTTGGTGAGTTGCTTTGACCGGGCTAACATTTATCTCCACGTCCTAAGAAAATGATCTCTAGTCCACTCTTTTGTTGCGTCCCTTTGATCAATGATACCGTAACAACAAAAGATATAGAATAAGAAATGAATCGTATGCTTTATCTGTTCAATGTGAATGATTACATGTTGTCTTACGAGAATGCTTAACCGTTAGACATGGACAGAAGTACTCATACATGTTCAATCGAAAGAGAATGAATGCTAATGAATGATCGATCGAGAACTGAATGCTAATGAACGACCGAATGAATAAGGCCCGAAATGAACATGTTGCTACTAGTTGCACTGCTAAGTTATTTGATAGAATGAATAGTTCATGCATTGGTCTCGAACAACTTGTGCACAAGGTAATAGTTTTTCGACGGTACTGGGGGCACCCGTAATCTATCGACGTAGGAGAGATTATAATAGCACCCTGAGATAAATGCTAGACCTCGCAAAAAAGGGGTGTTGTATCTATTAGCGATGAGCTAAACCATGAGTCTCAATGGCTAATCATGGGAATGGACCCATAGACCACCATGTAGTTAGGTGCATGCATATGAACAGATTCTTGTTGCAAAACCTAACACTGAACAAAGAGACGGATAATATGCTTTATATATATACAAATTTTGCTAACTTGTTTTGTGCAGGGATGACTATCGACGATGGGTAAGATTATGCAAGTGCTTTCTATTGTTTATGTTTCTTATAAATTGTTAAAAAGAACCTAGACAAGTAGAAAGATCACCAGTATAAATGTTAGCTTCACATGTTGACTTAGTACAGATTTATGTGAGTTTGGCCAAAAGTTGCTCGCCAGTACATGATGTGTACTGACCCACGTTGTGGGCATCATTTCAGATAGCAAGGAGACATGAGGATTTTAGGTGAGGCACTAAAGCTCGTCCAGTCCAGTAGAGCTTGTGGATTGCCTCGAAGCTACTTTTCATTTCCAGTCAAGTTGCAAGTTTTCTTTTGAATGTGTCTTTTTCATTTCGAGTATGTAATAAAGGGATATGATGTATGGACATTGTGGCTATTTTCAAAAGAGTTTCAAAGATAATTATGTAAGCCAAGCTATGGTAATTTGAGCCGTAAAGCACTTGTATTCCTATCAAGTTATCAATAAAAATAAGTATTTTTATTTCAAATCTCTGTGTCCAACATTTGATTTTTCTGTAATTAAATATGTTGTGTGCATGTGTTTTGTCTTGTCTAGTTGTATTGTGCAGGTAGTGGCCTTGTGCAAGTGCAACTTAGGCTTGCACGGCATCACGTCTTAGCGATGACGAACTATTCCGCATGAATCAAAGCGAGGACGAATGACCCTAGCGGGATCGGGACGTGATAGAAATAAAAAATTGGAATGAAGGAGTGGTAGGAGGAGAGGAATAAAAGAGTGTTCAAATAAAAAATGGTTGTTATTAGCATGTTGCTTGCTTCTTCTAGTCCGTTGGAGTGTGATGGGTCACGGGTGTGATGATAGAATGTGACCGAATGGAGTGTGCAATAATCTTGCAACAAGATGATGGATGAGGAAGATTGGATGGATAGTGGAGAGGGAGAGCTACACAGAGAAGAGAATGGAGTGTGCAAGACTGCTTTTTCTATACCTGTTGTACAATTTTTTTGAATCTTGAAAATTCCAGGAGGCACAGCTGAGCCCCCTAGGCACCATGTGCCTTCGCCCATGTCCTTCTCTATGTCGTCGATGTTCCGTCACTAGTTCGTCGCTAAAGAGAATATTTTTTCCAGAATCAAATATTTTCAGCTACAAACAAACATGCTATATATACAACACAATAGTGCAAATATCCAACACAGATCCAAAATCCACACTAGTACAATAGTAATATATACAACACTGAAATAAGTAATAGTATCCTACAACTCTCAAAAATACATCATCCTGTAGGTGGGGTGGTGGCAGCAGCGTCAGGCCTCGACTCTGAATAAACTGCAACAACACAGTCAATGTCTGTTGCATATCCTCAGTAATGACATGAGCCGGAGCATGAGCCAGACCAGTAGCAAAAGGAGCCAGAGTAGCAAGAGCAACCGAAGTTTTCGGAGGAGGAGCAATACGAGCCTCTCTCAGCTCTCTCTAAAAGTCCAATATCATCGTCGTGACCTACTGCATAGTAGTATACCAGAAGAAGGAGTGCCGGAGGCATCGGGCTGTGATGATGCAGGTGGGAGGAGCTATGGAGTAAACAGACGGCTGCGATGCCAACAATTAATTACCGTACACATTGTCACATTTTCCTTTCTTGCAACTTGTACCCACAGATCGTTCCTCCCAACTGGCGTACATGTCTGACTAGACTCAGCTCCCACCCCCCCCCCCACGGCCTGAGAGGCATGACTCTCTACGGTCTCATAAGTATTCTATATCTATATAAAAAATAGGTTATGGTAAGGATTACAGGGTTATGTATATGATTAAGGTTAGAGTAGGATTTTTGTCACTACTACTTTTCCAAATAGGGGTAATTTTATCATTTCATATTTATATAATATTGTGAATATTATTTATTGATATTGTATTAGTTGTTATAGTAAGTGGCTAGCCTATTAGTTAGATTTGTGTTAGTGAACCGATTATCCTAGACACTTGATTAGAGCCAATTATTAGCATGACATAACTCATGGACCAACTCATTGGACTATGCCCAATTAGATCCATTAGTCATGACTATTTAATTAAAATAGGGATTTGACTATTTACCAAAATAAGTTTAGACCCTTCCATGCACTTAATTAGCTCACATGACAAGTTTTAGAGGGCATCTTGGACATTGTAGATTAGCCTAACCCTAGTTACATGATCGACCACTTAATGAAGGGTTCTTTCTCCTTAATTTCATTCCATTGTTCTCATTTCTTTCAATTTTGAGCATCCTCCACCAATTCCTCTAAAATTTCACTCAATCACTCATCCATCCCTCTCATTCTCTTCACTAGAAGGAGCCTAGGAGTTTGGAGACTAGGAGCACAAGAAGAGGAGTCCATTGCTAGGAGCTACGTGTCCGAATCGTATCCATTTGGCTTTTCATTGGGAATCCATCTTCCAATAGGTATACATCTTATTTCTCTTTCTAATTAGACTCTATTTGTGTTATTTGACCCTTAGAAATTCACCCATGGACTAGGACTACCCATAGGAAATGGTCTAGACTCTAATGACTCTCTATGTGAAAGTTACATTAGATTTTGTGCCATTTTGGAGAATTTTGAGAATGGTGTACCAAGTGTTTGACATTTGATTTATTAGACCTATTTAGGTTATATTTTGTTGTGTGTGGCTAGATTTATGTTCACAATTGGATACATGTAGGTCGTGTCAGGATACGGTAGGACATCAATTTGAGAGTTTTTCCTTTCGACACTTGTGGTACACATGTCCAATTGCATATGACACTTGACACTAGTTTTGATTTGCACTTATTATGTTTATATATGTATTTTAGACTTGCTTATATAATTTGGTAGGATTCGGACAATGTTTGGTATAGGTATCTTGGCCGTATCACAAGCTATCGTAGAATAGTGCAACATGAGGGTGATGCACACCAAGTGTTTGTGTTTGTGCCTGTGTGTGTGTCTTGTGGATACATGTGTATGTGCCCTCATTATACATGTGGGTGTGTACCTATATGTATAGGGAAGGGTGTTTCTACCTATGTATGTATCTAAGAGGGTATTACCTATATACATATATGTTTTGTGTGTGTCTATATATTTATATATGTGTATAATGTTATCTATTATAACTTGTGTGTGTTGTGTGTATGAGAACACACATATGTGTGAGAGTGTGTTGTGCTAGTGATGTTCATTGGGGATGTGAGTAGGTGAATGTCTATTTGAGAGTAATGGTGTGTGTGTGAAGTGTGGACAGTAGGTTGACAGTTAAGTAGGTAGTGGATAGAAGTATAGAGAAGGGGAAAATGTGCAGGGTTGTTGCCCTGCAGATGTAGGAAGCACCTGTGCACAAGTGTGCACATGACAGGAAGAGGAAACAACAAGCTGCTATTGGGTGCTGCTAATGCACAATATGTGCACCAGTGCACCCAAGTGCACTGGACAAGCTACAAGTTGATGTGCATGGAGTGGAGGCTTGTAATAGCAGCAATAGGAGTTAGGTGCAGGACCTAAATCAACAAGTGGGAAGTAGGGAAAGTTTTTTCCTGCCTGTGCACTAGTAGTGCACAAGTGCACTTGCACCTGTGCACATGTGTGCATAATAGTTTGTGTAGGGGGAGTTTAAGTGCAAGTCATCAGTATAGGGACAAGTCCTTTAGGTACCTGTATACTGCCAACAGCAGTAGGGATTCAGCATTGGACAACAAGGGGAGAGTTAGCACCTGTTCACAAGTGTGCACAGGATTTGTGTGGCAGCAGAACCTTGCTGTTTTAGAGGCAGTTCAGGCATCAAGTTTTAGGGAAAAACTTGTTGCACAGGGGGTCTGTTCAGGAGATCAAGAGGTTAACAGCAGCAGTAGTATACAAAAAATGGACATTAGCCTTGTGCAACAGGTTTGTAAAAGATTTAGGGGCTGGCTCTGTGTGTTTGTGCAGGGGTTTGGAGTAGGTATAGGGGTTCCTGCGTGTACACATGAATGAGAGGGGGCAGCAGCAGTTGGTATGAGTGATTGTGTATGTGGGTGTGTGCTTGTATGAAGATAAGGTAGGGGCAAGGCCAAGTATGTACAATAGAGTATAAGAGGCAGTCCCAAGTCTGTGCAGGTGTAGAGGCATGTTTTAATTTACAATAAGATGTGTTAGAGATAGTAGTATGACTATTATTATTATTTGTTCTCCATTTGGAGTTGAGATATCTTTACAGGTTATGATATAATTTTTGTTAGCTAGAATAGTAGACCCAAACAGCGTTCTATCGTCGATGTGTGGCTTAGGCTGGGCGTCATCTCGCACTTGTGCCCATATATCGGGTGCAGTCGTGACAATTTTTAGGGTCATATAAATGATTAGGGTTAGAGTACAATTTTTAAGATTATATATATTCTTAGGGTTAGGGTTTTTTAGGGTTAGGGTTAGGTTTTTTATTGTTAGGGTTAGGGTAAAGTTATTCTACATAATGAATATAATTAAATTAACTTATCTAAATTTTAAAATAATAAATACTTACAAATGTTTTGGCTTTTCGGTCGTCTACGAGCTTCCCGTCCTTCCGTTTGTAGGTCCACTTGAAGATCTTCGAGAAGTCGAAAGGTGTTCGGGTGTCCTCTTGCCGTGGTGGTCTCATCGCACTGTAATAACTAAGTAATTAACAACAAAATTATGAATACTAAAGAATGTAAACAAAAATAAAATACCGATTACTACTGTGGTAAATATAAGGGTTAAAATCACTAGCCAACGAGAGTATTGAGATCCCAACTATTCGAAATGAGTGAATCCATTAGAACATAAAGTCAACCGAGCATTTCTTGGCTCCACATCAAATTCAGCATTTCATGTATTGTACTATGTTTACGGATATATACATCCTCTGCAGCCTCTTAGTGATCGACAAAAACTGCATGTATTTATAGGGACACAATTTTTTTGGACAGTTGACTTTTTTACCCCGAATTGGCTTGTACCAGTCTGTGTGACAAAAAAATATCACGACCAGCTCCCGGATGTAGGGGCACGAATGCGTGATGCACGACCAGCCTACGCCACAGCATCAACGTAGTAAGCTGTATAGACAATCACTATAACTAACTATCTCAAGCTGCTATCTAAGCCCAAAGAAGAACAATGATATCTGACAATGATAATACCTATTCACAAGATCTAATAGGAAGATAAAGCACAAAATTTTATAAAGAGGAGAACTCAAAGTCACAAGTAGGAGAAATGCATAAACCAAATATAGTCATAAAGTCCTAACCAAGTCTAGAGAAATCATCGACAAAAGTGCATCATATCCAAAACATGTATACAACCCAAAGTATGATGATCTTGAGATAATTTCGATCATGTCAACGTAAATAGTCTAACTATATATATATATATATATATGTATATATATATATATATATATATATATATATATAAACTAAACTTCTATGGGGTCAGTCCCCGGGTCTCCTGAGCTCCATAAGGTGTTAGACACATAGCCTCGTACTCATCATCTGAAAAATATTATCCAGTCAGGATTGGAACGAAGCACATTTCTAATAGCAGTTCCAATACATGATAAAGACTATAAAACAATAATTATTAATGAGATACATGATGAAAAAGGAATCACGAAACCATGGTACAGAACATGTAGTGGAATAGATAATTAAGAAGTAAAGAAAGCCATGTAAACAAAAAACCAGTAATGTAATAGACTAACATGTATCCAGCAAATATGAAAATATCTAACACGTATAATGAGTCCAACAAATGTGAAGTAAAACCAGAAAAACTACTCCTATCTAGTATGTTCTGAAATACCACTTTCGGCATGTAAACGACTATGTGTAATGTACGGCAGCTCGTACGTACTCCACGTGCGAGTAATTTCTTTTCTGATTAGACCAGAGAGGGTTATTCTAGCACAAGTGATTCTAGAATTTGGGTATATTTACATGTCTACTAAGGTATTTTTCTGTCCGACAAGTACTAAGTGGATTCCAGGTACAGGCACGTAGCAAGATACAAGACTAGTCAGGATACAAATAATACCAGCAAGAGAGTCCTAATATAAGTGATGCCAGCAAGTAAGGTGATGCATGTAAATGAGACATGATATGCTGCTCCAGCATGAGACAACGTATAAACATGAACCATAGAAACTATCAGTATGGAAACTATCAGAGAATATGCCCGCATGAGGTCCTGAGCCGTAACCACAATCAGTGTCTGAGCGTCCAATGAACCTATATGCAAGAATCAATAAATCAATATTTCAGTTTAGACCTAGCTATTTACTCTATCAATTATGATTTATGGTTTCTAGGTCTTGGCCATCCTATAGATATGCCCATACCTGTACCCTTGTGGTATACCTAGTCTCTAGTGCATTTACACTAGCATATATATATATATATATATATATATATATATATATATATATATATATATATATATATATATATATATATATATATATATATATATGTATGCTAGTGTAAATGCACTAGCATATATTACCCTTACCAAAGATATCTTCATTTGTCTGCCTATCCTTAATATTTACCAATATACTCTGGTACCTTTTTTTCCCCTTATCCACATACCAAATTATATATATATATATATATATATATATATATATATATATATATATATATATATGTATATGGGGGCAGATCGGGAGTCCCGTGGTATCCCCGTTGCCCTCGACCGTTGGATCGAGCGGGCACGTGCGGGGGCCGCACGCGGCCCGCTCGATCCAACGATGCAGGAGTGGAGGGACGAGGGGGGGGGGGGGGGGTGGGGCTCCAGCAGGGCTCTAGGAACGGGTCTTTAGATCCCCTCCCTATATATATATATATATATATATATATATATATATATATATATATATATATATATATATACACACACGCACACACGCGGCCCGCTCAATCCAAAGATGCAGGAGAGGAGGGGAGGGGGCTCCAACATGGCTCTAGGGACGGGTCTTTATATTTATATATATATATATATATATATATATATATATATATATATATATATATATATATATATATATATATATATATATATATATATATATCTCAAAACTTGTCACGATCTGCTTTCGAATAACCGAGTATGAGTTCGTATCCAAGCCCAGCCTACTGCGCGATATCTGTGATAGAACGTTGTATAGTACACATAATGTCACGACCCGCACCCGCTTTTTGGACGCGAGCTCGTGAGCAAGCCAGCTACGTATCGAGCGGACTCCAGCCCGACTCGAGTACGTATAAGATGTCAAGGTCACGGGTATCATGTCTAATCTAAACTATATCTCAATCCACAAGAATCAAATAAACAAGAATGAACAAGTATGGGTCATGGTCTGCAGCCTATTAGCATATTGTTCGATTAGACTCCAAGGATGATATGAGTCTATAAATAAGGAGAGTATATCATGATATGGATGATAAAGCACGAAAGGATAATAAAAATATCATAAGAAAATACTTGTATCATAGATCGCAATCCTCTACCAACCTGCTCTGCTAACTAACTCCATGCAGTCGCTAAACCTGAAGAGATCATCAGGTCCTCAGAGGACTAGCAAGATACATAAAACATGCCTATCTAACAGTTTAATCATGCAATAATATATACAAGGTATAAACAGGAACTAGCCAGGAAACTGACATATGGCTACTGACAGGTAACTATGAACATGGACACGGGATCAAGTATGCATAAATGAACTGCTGGTAGATCAATGGATACCAACCCTTGCCCCGAATGGACTCGTAGGTCAGTTTCAAGACAAGTCACCCTCGTCCCGTATGTGGACTCGCAGGTGCAAAGGCAACCCTCGCCCCGTTTGTGGACTCACAGGTTGTGGAAAAGACAAGGAATAGCAGTTCACTCACACAGACTTACAGACATGACTTAGTCAAGATACGGGTGAAGACACGACACGACGCAATCACGATACACGAGAGAACTAATCCAATATGAACTAACAAGGCTAACCATATACAAGGACTATAGCTATACTAGCATGTACGATATACAAATCACAAGTAATAACCAACTAGTAAAACTATATAATAATAGAAATATGCATGTAAATAAACTGTAGAGGGAGGCAAGATATACTTGCCTGGGGGTAGCACGAAGATCCAACAAATATATAGTCGACTGGTAAGCCATATAGTCCAAGTCATCACAACTGTCTCCGAAAGCTGAAACAAATATTACCAACGTTCTCAGAATAGTCAAATTAGCTAGGATTACCTGTCCTTAAGTCCAATTCTGGACACAGAGGTAAAATGGTAATTTCGGGCAAAAACGATGTCCACCGTTGGACCCGCTTTACACCGAAAAGTGTGCCAATGTCTATGGCCTCTAAAGTCATCAAACTACATGTCTACGGATCCAGTTTTTCGATACGAACCCAACGGTATGTCCAATTTTGGATTCAGGTGGGCTGTGCACAAAATCACCCATTGAATCGGACCGTGGGGCCCGCAAAACGGCGTTTCGATTCAACTGTCTCAGAATCGGACCAAACTTGGCATAAAGGACCAAAAAAATTATACGGTCCTTTTGGCATAAATTTTGTCTCGATCTGACGAGCGTGCACAAAGTAATTGGAGAATTTGCACAGAGGTCGATACGGTGAATTTCGACGGATACGCATCAAATTCGTCGCGCACACACGACCAATTTAAATTCCGTCAAAGCCCACACGACCACGAAGTCATTACGCACCTTTCGATGCTTACGGTTCGTGACCACGTTGTCCGAATTGGCGGGACGCACGTCGTGTGGATGAGTTTTATTGAATTTTCACAATTTTGAAAACAGGTTTTTCTAAAAGTTTGAAACTGAATTAATCACAAACTAACCAATGAAAAATAAAACTATGAATGGGGTTGCCATCTCGTATATGTTGTCAACAACTCTGTTCAAGCGGGTTTCCAAGGTTCGCGTTATCCTGGTCGAAAATCGACCGCGAACTTAGGGTTTTAGTACTGTTTCTAACTTCTAAAAATCGGGTTTTTCCTCGATTTTGGTATTGATTTTCTTCGCATACATCGCAATTCAAACTAAAATAATTGAAGGGTCGCGAACTCGGTTAGGTTGTCTATGTACCTGCGAAAGCGGCATACAAATCGATCACACGGTGATCGAGAAAGTGCGTCGCCAAAATAGTCCGGTGGCTGCTGTTGCCTCCTGTTTTTCGACGCGTGCGCTGTTGTCCGCTCGCCTCGGCCGTGCATGGCGGTGGCACCGGCGGCTGGTGGCGCACAGGGTGGCGCGTGGTCGAGGCCCCCGGCGCGCAGGTGTAGGTGGTGGCGGTTTGAGGAGGTTAGGGTTTTTCGTTTTCGAGTCTTCCTCTCTCTTTATACGTACGAGTTGTGTACACACTCGGGTTAGCTGCTGTTGAATTCCTAAGGCTTGGCCTGTAGGGCTTCAGCTGGGTTTGCTGCTAAGCCTGGGGGTTGAGGAGCTCAGGCCTGGCTGGGCATTGTTGTAATGGATTTGAAAGGGTGTCGGGCCAGTGGCCCGCTGGGTGTGGGCTTTGGGTTGTGGTTAAGGGCTCAGGCCAGAACCCAATGGCTGGGCTGGGTTGTGCGGGCTTCGGCCTGTGGGGTTTTAGCTGGACTTGGATGTTAAGAAATTTGTTTGTTTTCTATTTACCACTAATATATATATATACCTATATACATACGTATTCATATATATATATATATATATATATATATATATATATATATATATATATATATATATATATATATATATATATATATATATATACACATATACGCACATTTATATAATCTATTTATATATACATTAAATACACACATATAATCTATTTATATATATACACGTATTTACACACATATAATATTTATATACATATATGTATACCTGCACACATATACAATATCTATATATATACATACACATGCACACACATATATATATATATATATATATATATATATATATATATATATATATATATATATATATATATATACACCCATCCATATACATATATACCTCATATATTTATATACCGATAAATACTCAATTAACAAATAATAATATCTAGTAGCAATAATATATTTATTTAATCACCATAGAATAATAAAATAATACTAAAATAATTAAATGGTGGTTTGGTGAATCTATACTATTCACCTTTGTCTGGGTCCAGAAATTGTACAATTATTGTAAAACACTATTTAATAATAATAATGCCTATAATCTACCTATAACAAATATTTAGAAAATAATGGCCAGTTTCTAAAAATGCATACAAAATATTTGCATTTACCAAACTTGTCTACAAGGCTGCAATTGGTCCCACTACATGTCTACATGGGCTTGAGCTTAGTTCGGGTCCAGTCTGGACTAGTTTGGTTCAACCGGGTTCCTGCAGAGTCAATAAATCTAATAATAATTAATTAAACTATTTCTAATGGTCATGCTATAGCTTGGCCTGGTTTTCCTAGTTAGGACACACCGATGGCTTGGCACTCCCCTACCATGATAAACACTAGTCAAAGCACGCCACTGCACTATCCGTGGCATGATTCTTGGTCATCTTGTACTCCAAATCCTAACCATGGCTAAGGTCATCTATCATAATAATTAACTAAATAATTATTTATAAAAATATAAATTTAAAAATCACCATTTAAATCAATTAAATAATAAAAAATTCAAAAATTTTCGGGAAGGGAAGCTACAAATCTACCCACCTTAAAAATAATTTCGTCCTCGAAATTCTAATTCATAGTTATTCCTTAAAATTCAAAGTTCACTATTCTTTAATCTCCTCAAATTTAATTTCTCAAAATATTTTATAACCTCGAATATTTGAGTACTTCTACCCACCTTTGGTCATACTACTCCTTCAAGGGTATGTCACTAAAAACTTTATAACCTTCCATCAAGTTGCTAGAGTCATTATCCCTAGATATCTAAGACATATGGCATCTATATCCCCACATATCTATCAAACAACAAAATATTCAAAATCAAGAAATATTCTAATATAACTTAAGAATCTCTGACAAATTCTAGACAACAAGATCATTCGTCACCCCGAAATAGGAAGGGACGAGAGTCAATGGTACGGAAAGTAAGAAAGTATAATCGAGAGTAATATGGAGTTTTAAAGGACGTAGAGAATTTCTAGAAGAATTTTCAAGGCAGAGTGGATTGAGATATCTAAGGTTTAGTCATAGTCGCAGGCTCGTACCAGTACAGTTACGTAACCGGTACGATATGCTCTGACCTGCATGGGCCACCACAAAAACTTGTCACGACCCGCACCCGTTTTTCGGATGCGAGCTCGTGAGCAAGCCAGCTACGTATCGAGCGGACTCCAGACCGACTCGAGTACGTATAAGCTGTCAAGGTCATGGGTATCATGTCTAATCTAAACTATATCTCAATCCACAAGAATCAAATAAACAAGAATGAACAAGTATGGGTCATGGTCTGCAGCCCATTAGCATATTGTTCGATTAGACTCCAAGGATGATATGAGTCTATAAATAAGCAGAGTATATCATGATATAGAAGATAAAGCACGAAAGGATAATAAAAATATCATAAGCAAATACCTGTATCATAGATCGCAATCCTCTACCAACCTGCTCTTCTAACTAACTCCATGCAGTCGCTAAACCTGAAGAGATCATCAGTTCCTCAGAGGACTAGCAAGATACATAAAATATGCCTATCTAACAGTTTAATCATGCAATAATATATACAGGGTATAAACAGGAACTAGCCAGGAAACTGACATATGGCTACGGACAGGTAACTATGAACATGGACACGGGATCAAGTATGCATAAATGAACTGCTGGTAGATCAATGGATACCAGCCCTCGCCCCGAATGGACTCGCAGGTCAGTTTCAAGACAAGTCACCCTCGCCCCGTATGTGGACTCGCAGGTGCAAAGGCAACCCTCGCCCCGTGTGTGGACTCACAGGATATGAAAAAGACAAGGAATAGCAGTTCACTCACATAGACTTACAGACACGACTTAGTCAAGACACGGGTGAAGACACGATACGACGCAATCACGATACATGAGAGAACTAATCCAATATGAACTAACAAGGCTAACCATGTACAAGGACTATAACTATACTAGCATGTACGATATACAAATCACAAGTAATAACCAACTAGTAAAACTATATAATAATAGAAATATGCATGTAAATAAACTGTAGAGGGAGGCAAGGTATACTTGCCTGGTGGTAGCACGAAGATCCAACAAATATATAGTCGACTGGTAAGCCATACAATCCAAGTCATCACAACTGTCTCCGAAAGCTGAAACAAATATTACCAACGTTCTCAGAATATTCAAATTAGCTAGGATTGCTTGTCCTTAAGTCCAATTCTGGATACAGGGGTAAAATGGTAATTTTGGGCAAAAATGGTGTCCGCCGTTGGACCCGCGTTGCACCAAAAAGCGTGCCAAAGCCTATGATCTCTAAAGTCGTCAAACTACATATCTACGAATCCAGTTTTTCGATACGAACCCAACGGTATATCTAATTTTGGATTCCGGTAGGCTGTCCCCAAAATCTCCCGTTGAAACGGACCGTGGGGCCCGCAAAACGGCGTTCCGATTCAACTGTCTCAGAATCCGACCAAACTTGGCATACATGACCAAAAAACGATACGGTCTTGTTGGCGTAAGTTTTGTCTCGATCTGACGAGCGTGCACAAAGTAATTAGAGAATTTGCACAGAAGTCGATACGGTGAATTTCGACGGATACGCATCAAATTCGTCGCGCACACGCGACCAATTTGAATTCCGTCAAAGCCCACACGACCACGAAGTCATTACGCACCTTTCGATGCTTACGATTCGTGACCACGTCGCCCGGATTGGCGGGACGCACGTCGTGTGGATGAGTTTTATTGAATTTTCACAATTTCGAAAACAGGTTTTTCTAAAAGTTTGAAACTGAATTAATCACAAACTAACCAATGAAAAATAAAACTATGAATGGGGTTTCCATCTCGTATATGTTGTCAACAACTCTGTTCAAGCAATTTTCCAAGGTTCGCGTTATCCTGGTCGAAAATCTACCGCAAACTTAGGGTTTTAGTACTGTTTCTAACTTCTAAAAATCGGGTTTTTCTTCGATTTTGGTATTGATTTTCTTCGCGTATCTCGCGATTCAAACTAAAATAATTGAAGGGTCGCGAATTCGGTTAGGTTGTCTACATACCTGCGAAAGCGGCATGCAAATTGATCACACGGTGATCGAAAAAGTGCGTCGCCAAAATAGCCCGGTGGCTGCTGTTACCTCATGTTTTTCGACGCACGTGCTGTTGTCCGCTCGCCTCGGCCGTGCGCGGCGGTGGTGCCGGCGGCGGGTGGCGCGCAGGGTGGCGCGCGGTCGAGACCCGCGGCGCGCAGGTGTCGGTGAAGGCGGTTTGAGGAGGTTAGGGTTTTTCGTTTTCGAGTCTTCCTCTCTCTTTATACGTACGAGTTGTGTACACACTCGGGTTAGCTGCTGTTGAATTCCTAAGGCATGGCCTGTAGGGCTTCAGCTGGGTTTGCTGCTAAGCCTGGGGGTTGAGGAGCTCAGGCATGGCTGGGCATTGCTGTAATGGATTTGAAAGAGGGTCGGGCCAGTGGCTTGCTGGGTGTGGGCTTTGGGTTTTGGTTAAGGGCTCAGGCCAGAACCCAATGGCAGGGCTGGGTTGTGCGGGCTTCGGCCTGTAGGGTTTTAGCTGGACTTGGATGTTAAGAAATTTGTTTGTGTTCTATTTACCACTAATATATATACCTATATACATACGTATTCATATATATATACACATATACGCACATTTATATAATCTATTTATATATACATTAAATACACACATATAATATATTTATATATATACACGTATTTACACACATATAATATTTATATACATATATGTATACCTGCACACATATACAATATCTATATATATATATATATATATATATATATATATTTATACCCATCCATATACATATATACCTCATATATTTATATACCGATAAATACTCAATTAACAAATAATAATATCTAATAGCAATAATATATTTATTTAATCACCACAGAATAATAAAATAATACTAAAATAATTAAATGGTGGTTTGGTGAATCTATACTATTCACCTTTGTCTGGGTCCAGAAACTGTACAATTATTGTAAAATACTATTTAATAATAATAATGCCTATAATCTACCTATAACAAATATTTAGAAAATAATGGCCAATTTCTAAAAATGCATACAAAATATTTGTATTTACCAAACTTGTCTACAAGGCTGCAATTGGTCCCACTACATGTCTACATGGGCTTGAGCTTAGTTCGGGTCCAGTTTGGACTAGTTTGGTTCAACCGGGTTCCTGCAGAGTCAATAAATCTAATAATAATTAATTAAACTATTTCTAATGGTCATGCTATAGCTTAGCCTAGTTTTCCTAGTTAGGACACACCGATGGCTTGGCACTCCCCTACCATGGCTAAACACTAGTCAAAGCACGCCACTGCACTATCCGTGCCATGATTCTTGGTCGTCTTGTACTTCAAATCCAAACCATGGCTAAGGTCATCTATCGTAATAATTAACTAAATAATTATTTATAAAAATACAAATTTAAAAATCACCATTTAAATCAATTAAATAATAAAAAAAATTCAAAAATTTTCGGTAAGGGAAGCTACACATAATAAAATCCTCCATAGATACAAGTGATCACAAACACAAGTCATACTCAGCAATAACACAAACCATGGAAAAAAGTATGATAGATAATGAAAATAATATCTAAATCCAAAACAAAGAGACTAAAATCCAGAATAATAATATGGTTTATCCGGGAACAAGTCTGGTCCAACTATGAAAAGAAAACTAAAGCATAATAAAAGGTAAATTCAAATCCCTCCAGAGATCGATCATGGCTCCTGAGTCTCAGTACCAACATCGTCAGCACTACTCTCCGATGGTCCATAATAAGAAGTGTAGAAATACTCGTCATCCTCACCTATATCAATAATCCAGTCAGAAAAGGAGCAAAGTACAACCATATTGCATTTAATGTTGTTAGCACAAAGTAAACTAGAAACAATAACGGTAAAGTGCATATAAGAACTAGCAAGATATAAACTAGATATGGAAAACAATAATCATGAACGAGTAAGCTAATAGAAAAGAAGTATGAAGATAAAAAAATGAACTAAGATCATGAACAATGGAAATGACTATGTGTGTGAAATACCTTTTGATACGTGAATGGCTAGTCTAATACGACACATCATACAATGGCTATCCACATTTTTGATACGACTAACCCATACATAAAGTGTATGACTTAACTATCCACATGAACATTAATTGGGTTTGTTCACGCACCTACCGAGTATTTTTCCTCCTGACTCACTAAGCAAAAATACGGTCAATGATACAATAAGAAGGATAAAATAAGCCTACCATGTCACCATCGTGTCTCAACAGAATATTAAACACGAAAACGATAAAGAAAGCGTTATAATGTACCAAGACATAATACAACACTGTACTTGTCTGAACACTTGAACAAATTATAGTCACAAGTCGAGGATGAGAGGAATGCCGATCTAGAAGCTTTAAACCCATATCGTACATCGTACCACGAACTGTGCACAAAAACCACAAGTCAATTCTAAGATTCTAATTCTAAAATCATGGAATAAGTGGCTAATGGATTAGCTTATCTAATAATAGTTAATTCTAGAATAAATCATTTAAAATCTAATTTAACCTAATAATAATCTGAAATATAACTTAAACAAGGGAGTTTGGCCATATAAAGTCATGTTTCCAATTTTGAAAACTATAACACGCAAATTGAGTGGTGCCATTGACTATCTAGTTAAACGTCATAAACTCGAGATTTGGAAAGTGCATATTGATAGATTTCAGTGCCACAATTGCACCGAAATTTACCATGCCGCAAAATCACGCTTTGGTCAAAAGATATCGCCGTTATGGCTAACAGTGACCAAATCGGTGATTTACCGATCAAATCTGAGTTTAACTTAATAAATAAAATAGTAATTGAATCTCTAAAATTCTGGAAAAATTATATGTCAAAGATCATCGTGTTAGCTTCCCAAAGCTTCAAACCTATCGTAAATCGGAGTTCGAAATCTATCGGGATCTCGAAACCGTGCGACGTGTTAAGCTTTGGACAACCAACACTAAAATAATTTTTCACAAATTCAGAAGCAAAATATTCGTAAATAAATTATAAATTATGAAACATTACCTCAATACGAATTTAATAAAAAAACGACACATGAAACCGAGGTCGGGGCGGCCCGCAATGGCTTCAGCAATTCGGGGATCTCCAAGTAATCACAAACTCAAAAGCAGCCAAAAGAATAATAGGTTTTCGAGTTCTGCGTAATATATATATATATATATATATATATATATATATATATATATATATATATATATATATATATATATATATATATATATAGCGACTTGGAGTCGGTGCGAGCGGGAGCTGCCACGTGGTGAGGATCTGATGGCTCTGCTCAAGAAACAGACGGCCAGATGGCCAGCCGTCTCTTGGATCGGCTAAGAAGCCAGCTCCCTAATTAGGGAACTTAATGACTCAGCCCTCCAGTGCTGACAGGCGGGCTTGCTCAGCCTGCTCTTTGTGGCTGACGAGCGGGCATGCCCCCTACTGACTAGGTATTTCTTTGAGAAAATGATTTAAAAATCATTTTTAAGCCAAATAAATCCCAATAAATATTAAAAAAATCCAGAAAAATTTAGAAAAATATGCAAAATATTTCTAACCTCCTAGAACCTAAATAAAAATATTGAGTCTCAAAATAGCCCTAATTGACCCTATAGTAAAATCTTGAAGGTCATTAAAAATACTAAACCCTAATTATTAAATATCTAAAAATCTTTAAAAATTATTGTAAAAATATATATAGCTAAATAATACTTATAGAAGCTACTTAGGGGCCGTATGACCATAGTATGCTCATAGCTTCCTTATAAGCTTATGTATGACCTCCTAATGACCACAAAAGTTAATCATAATCTAATCAAATGAAAATAAAAAATATCCCTAATTTTCTCATCTGGGAGTTGATGCCACAAAATCTACTCATGTACTATGTGCACATAGGTGTCCATATGCCCCTACTTATGTTAAGTTCTATTACCATGTCTTGGCTACATATAAAATTACCTATGGTATAGTAAATACCATGGCACACTAGACTACATGATTCTCTACCCATAACACATATTCTTCCTCTAATCCTTTACCTATCTAGACACTCACACACACATTCCCACATACACATGGATCAATGGTACACATATGCTAAAATACTCTCACATTCTACTGTCTACATATCCTACATTCCCCCACATTCCCATATACTACTACTTACGTAAATATCCTGTTAGGATATCTAAGCCTATACCCAAGACTCATACACTATCTACACTTAAGTGTTAAGGCCCCATACTGCAGTTTACACTGCATACTTGCACTCAGTTTGACTGCAACTGCTTACTAATTAAGTTCCTACACAACCTATTGGTTGTACTGCAGCAAAGAGTCTTACCTAGCGTATTGTACACTAGAGAACTGCTTACTGGTTCCCTAGCTACATAGATTTTCTCCAGAATGTTGTTGTTTAACACTACAACTGACCATGCTACATGCAGTTTGTAATGCAGGCTCACTGCTACACCTATGTGCAGCAACCTGCACTACAAGGGTGCCAACCTTGCCTACATACAAGCTCCCTGTAGGGCTGCTGTAGAACATCTATACTTCCACAACCTATTCACAGGTGCTTGTAGTCCCCCAATCTGCAGGCTACACACACAGGCATGTTACCTATAGTAGAACCTCCTATTGATGTCACTGCCTGCTCACTGCACCTAATACCTTATTTCCTGCTGCTTAGTAATTGAACCTGTATACCAGGCCCAATCTACTGCATGTCACGCCCCGGTTCAGGAAAATCCTTCGTCCTTGTATGATTTTACCAAAACGATCATCCTCGCTGGGGCGTGATGCTGCACGAGCCTGGAGTTGCACTCGTGCAAGACAAGATTGGTTCATATAGTATTTATCTTAAATTGATAACATTCGCAATGGAAGAAAATAGAATATATAATAAAAATCTCTTTATTGATAAATGAATCGAGGTTACAAAGGCACTGAATGGCCCAACTCATAAATAATGCCTATTTGGCTTACAACGTTCATGATCTCTCTGGCTCACAAAGGATTTTATTTTTCCATACATTATGCTTCTTTATAGCCAACAAGTAGTCTTCGGCTGAACATCTCCATATTGTAAGTCCGAACACCAACGCGCTAGCCTGCCTCGAAATGCTAAGGACTCCATACCTCAGCACGTCCAAGCCAAGTCCCGCCACATGTCGAACATACCCTGCATCCTGCAAACGATTTGGTGGAGATCAATACTTATCCTCTCACGTACGAATCAAGACCTACTTGTCTAAACCAACACTAAGTAATTTAGTAAAATATGCAAATTATTTGTTGATCTTTCTATTTAGCCTTAAGATCAATTTTATGGCAATGAAAGTAGTAAAATATGTGAGCAGGTTATATGAACATGTTATATGAAAGCAGTAGAAACAAACATCAATATTCAACGATCGAGACAACAACAAACTTAGCTAGAATACATCACCTATCGCACCCATCCTTGCACTGATATAAGGCAATGCTACTATCCATTCATGTTATGCCAAAGGCAATCATCTCATTAATCAAGGTATCATGATCCATGTTCCTGCACTTGATTCTATTTAGCCCACCGATTTATCTATATGAATACACGCACCTTCGCTTACCGAAACGAGGCAATACACCTGTCGCCTCGCGTCTGACATTCGACAGTGTGTGCCCTTAACTCTATGAAGGTCACTGGCATTCCAAGCCATTAAGGACATTTTCGGCTTAAGTTGTCCGGCTGCCTTAGGATCAGGTAGCAAGCCCCTCCCAAGGTTTGTTTCATCCATATTACGGTAGCCTTAACCAACAGAGGTAGCGAACCTCACTGTTCGTTCCACAATACTATGTTATTTCTCAGCACCATAATTTTTTTCTAGGAAGAACGCTCCCGGTGCCCTGGCGCATGACGTTCAGGAAAAGCTTACCCGTGCACGGGTCCATTCTCTTTGTCCGTGACCATGTAATACATAAACATCCGAAATAAAGTAAGCCACCGAGGCATATCCACTCATGACATCCTTCCATTAAATATGTCTGTCGAAGGCGTCGAACACACCATCCGATATACAAGTCATACGAATAACACTCTGAGCCATCTCGCAATAGGCAGTTATGTGGCAATTGTGCCACAACTGTATACTTTGATGCATGAAGTATAACTTTTAATATTTTATGACAGTTCGATGGCCTTGTGCCCCAGCTGCCCTCTACGCATACAAGTCATATTTTATGAGGCTCGTGCACATATGCATGCCTCGATATTGCCTTTCAATGTTCTAGTCTAATGTTCAATGATTCTCTGAGACGTGTACTTGATGCACGCCTCAGTGTTGCATTTCAATATTCTACCATCAATATCCTACCATGACCCGTGTACTTGATGCACATCACCTCAATTGCTTATTATTCTATTCTTATTATTTGACACACATGACTTCGACTCAGCCGAGCCTTGCACATAGAAATCACTAGAAACATAGCACGACATTATTAATTTATTAGGCATGAAGGAGTAGGGGAGAAGGGTCTAATCCCGCCTACCTTATCATTCAGCCCATCGCTTCGTCGAGTCGATGCGGCCCAACACGTAACTCTGAATCAATGTATTGCATGATCCATCCTCATGACTTAGCCATACGAGCACGCCGTGCTCCATCGGACTAACTGACTTGATTCTGTCTATCGCCTACGCCTCAGCCCGATGCAAGGGACGTCGCATGCAACCTGTACATGATATCAACATAAACAATACCTCTTTAACTCATTTGAATACTTACTGGGCTCGGACCTATACCTCTTCGATTCGATAAACTCAGCGTAATGTACCGTGCGGTACGAGGCATTACATAATATACCACTCAAAACAAGGTTCATCCTCGAACCAAAGCCGACACTCAATCCACGTATTTCTCTTATCCGCTCGAATTTTTTATTAATATGATTTACTCATCACCGATTCGATTCACTATCATTGTTCCTTCTTTAGCGTTCGTACGATTTCCTTAACACTTTTCGATTCTTCCTGTAGCTTCAATTGAATTTGGTATACCATCGAGTTTGGATCATACATATATTTAAGACGTCCCCTAAATATATGCATTTCAGCCAAGCACAACGGTAGAAAATTCGAACAAAGCTAACATGTTGAACTTAAATCCTCAAACACAAGCCACCCCATACTCAACTTGGTCAGATCTTAGCGTCTATTCCCAAAATCCTTTCTCATACACAACATTCTAAAATCCGTGATCATCCTTCCAACATTTACTCATATACGACATGAATTATAACGACATCCTGATTCTTGTTGTTTCACACTCACTATCGAACATATACATTGTGTTAAGTCATCGTGCATTCGATCACAATGAGTTTTTTTAGTATCCTTGTGTCTATCGGTTATCCATCTCTCATTTATCGGAGCCTCCGCTTAACTATTCCTGAGGTCTCGTCTCATTGGCATGAACTATGTTCAACATGCCCAAGGCCCGTTACGACCATATTGCTTCGTACTTGCAAATTTTTATGTTCTTGAAAACTATCCACGTATAGCGTCTAGGCTTACCCCCGCTAGACAATTTATCCGGACACCGTGCTTACATCTTCGCGACATAAAAGGTCAACTTGAGTCTACATGCTCAAAGGCAATAATATTTCTGACACAAGGTCTCTTACGATACGTTCACTTTCGAGTCTCGATCGAGTATGAATCCATTAACCAAATTTCAAATCAATCCCAACTAGTTTGTTTTACAAACATAGATCGTTTATTTAATGTATGCGAGTATAACCATTACCTGAGTCAATATCTGTGACACAATCTCTAGTATCGTTTCCCTATCTCTCGCACTCGTATATGACACAATTTCTGACAATTGTCCATCTGTGTCACTATGCTAAGTCTGTCCATCTATCTATCTGATCATCGACCAACTAAGTCTATTTGCATACTCATTTGATCGATCATCAATCTCTGACTATATCGATCTAGTCGAACGCTATTTTGCCAAATCGTAAAACACGATATTCAATCTCCTAGATTTATCATTAACATGCACTACATCATCATTTTATCCTCGATGCAATTCCTTATGCGACTTAATTAGGGTCATCCTACGATCTCTAATATTTTACTTTGATTTGGCGGTCAAGTCTTCTAGGGTTAGCTGTCCCGAAGCTATGCTCGATAATTGTAGGTCATCAATGAGGAACAGTCACTACGAACCATGCTATATCTAATCTTGGAGCCAAATCAATCTTGACAATTTCTATGAAACTTTACCCAATCTGACATAATCCTACCAAATCTAAATTACGTCATCCTACCCGCGCAATTGATGTGTCGCTACCGTCCAATTCACTCATGCACTACCATTAACAATTTTTCTAACCATGCGATATCTTCTCGCCTCGAATCCAAGTCTATCTACTTAAGGTCATTATCCGACACGCACTATGCTCATTACAATAATCCTCAAAAATCTAAATTGTTTCGCATCGATTTTCCGTATTGTTACCTACCATAATCTCAATATCGTAAACTTGCTCTGCTTTGTATCCTTATTCGCACTTATGTTGTCACGTGCCTTCGCCTTGACACGCTATGTCCAATTTATATTGTGAGCAAAATTATCCAATTTCATTATCAACTCGAGTTGCATCTCATTAGTCCAACAATAATGCTCAACATAATCTTTATCCCTTCAATCAGAGTATCCGTGAGTTATTGTATACATTTTTTATATGCCTCAATACCATCATCGATGTGAATAAAATGAACATTTTTCTTTCTCAGAAACTCGAATTCGTTGCAATCACCATTATCATCTGAATTAAATACAAAATTAAGTCTCCCACGCATCAAGATCCATCTCGTTGTAGCTACCTATCATCATCGAGCAAAACTATTTCCAATTCCTTATATCAATTCTCGTATTCCCTAATCGAACTTCAAAATCGTGCTATCAACTCTTTGCCCTAACTCAAATTCTTTCGTATGATTCTTCGCATCTACCCAACTCATTCTGAACAAGTCTTCACACTAAATCAAATTCGACCGAGTCAACTATTTCTTCAACACAAAATTCTTTCGCTATTCTCAGCCTATTGTTCGGCTTACACTCAACGAATTTTCATTCGACTCATGATCTATTGATGCGAGTCTGCGCCTGCTCGTTCTAACCAATTCCATCGAAGCATGTTTGCATCAATTCCTATCGTATCATTCCACTCGAGTCTCGGTGCTATCTCGTTCATTGCGGACAAACCTACCGCGATTGATACAAGTGTTTAGACGCACTGATCGATAAGTGGTATGGCATATATACAACTAAGAAATCGAGCCTATCATTTGTAGGCGCTCAAAATATCTGTATCTTTTAGGCGCCTAACGTTCTTAGGTGTCTATTATCTTTTAGGCGCCTAACACTCTTAGGCGCCCATTGTCTCTTAGGCGCCCATTGTTTCTTAAGAGTTCTGTTCTCCTAGGCTCCTTATGCATTTAGGCGCCCATCTCTCTGAGGCGCTCTGACCCATTTAGGCGCCTACTGCTACTAGGCGCTCAACTTTTCTAGGCGCCTACTTCTTTGGGCGCCTTTCTCAAAGTATTCAGTTCCCTGCTGACGTATTAATCTGCCATGCATATTGAACGTGGTGCACTACTCCGAATTTCTTGAATAACGTGCCTATCACTTGGCCACGATCATGCGCCTATTCCGCATTGGCGCCACATGTCAAAGGCGCCCCTACTTAAAAATGGCGACCAATGGTTTAGGCGCCTATCCAGAAAAAAGGTGCCTACTTTGGATAACTGTCAGGTGGTTATCTTTTGGCTCTATAAATAGAGCTCCGCTCCCCACTACAAGAAATTGTATTTTTAGCAACATGTTTTAGCGACATATAGTCTATTATGTCTCTAAAAGCTAATTTTTAATATGTATTGGCGACATGAGTTTCAGTATGTCGCAAAATCTACATAAAATTTACGAGAGGGAAACACAAAATCTGTCCCGCCAAAAATTCTCTACATATCGCGACATCTACATGTCGCAGAAAGATAATATATGGTTGCCGACATTCGTCCACTTGTCGCAGAAAGGTAATCTATTTACGGCGACATGCAGCTACGTAGGGAATACATTTTTATAATTTTTTTAATTGAACAATAACCTAAAAGAAAAACCTATCCAACAAAACCCTCAAATAAACTCCCCCAAACGTTCTCTCTCTTTCTCGCGCGGCTCTTGGCTTTCTCTCTCCAACGGCTCCTGGCTTTCTCTCCAGCGGCTCCTGGCTTCCTCTCTTCCGTGCCGAGTTTTCTCTCTCTTTCTCTCTCTCTCTCGGCCTAGGTTTTTTTTCTCTCACTCACATTCCAAGCTTCCCTCCTTCATCGAGGTTTTGAACTTCCTTCCTTTGGTGGCGTGCTTTTTCCTTAATATTTTTAGTAGGTTTGTTAGGGTTGAGAATATGATTGGCATTTTCTATATGTTTACATAGGGAAATAATTGTCTCTGCTTCTATTGTTAGGGTTTAATTTTGTTAGGGTTTGATTTTATTATGGTTTGATTTATATTATATGGTCTGTACTCTGTAACATAACTATAGTAGAACAAGTAAAATCAAACTAGACTCACATTTTCTTATTTTTAGTCAAAAGCTTGATATATGAATCTATAGAAAATTTTGGTATTGGTTGTGGTTGGGGCTTCGGCTTTCCGATTTGATTACTCAGGTGGATGTTTTGGTTGGGAGGGGGATTTGAACTTCTTGGTGTGAAACACAAATAACAGAGTTATACTTGATCAGTTCGATATTACGTACTGTACTATTGGTTGATCAATGCATTCTGAACACAGTCAGAAAGCACTAGATCAGCATAGGTTTGCATAGATTAGATTAGGGTCTTTTTTGTCCGAACTGGACCTTATGACCTATAATTTGGGAGTGAGGATTACTCCATGTTGAGTTGTCATCTTGCCATAATCCCCACAAGGATACATCACTCATAGAAGAGTTAGAAGGGACCCAATAATCCAAATTCCAGTAATAAGCTATTTACTAGTCAATTTTACAATTTGCTAGATGGGAGAATATTGTTTGAGGTAGTTGCAAATATGCAGCCGAGACAAATAAATGCTGCAGTTAAGGGATCTGCCAACTATGGCCAGGCCAAAACAAATTTGGATTCTTACTGTTAAAAACAATCTGGTTTTGGTCTCTCAGGATGCAGGGACACTCCAAATGCATGTGTTATGTCAGTGTTGCATAATGCCGGACACTATCGAACATAGCAGGAAACTGCAAAATACACTAGGACACGTCAAATATAGGCGTCGTATATGTGTCGACGTGTCTATATCATGTCGTGTCGTATTTGTTTCCTTGTAACATATATACTTCTAGTCCTTAATGAAGCAAAATGATTCAAGTGGCTGAATAAGCAATTCGTATAAAGTCTCTGTTGTGATTGTGTGATTTTGGAACATAACATATGATGTCCATGTGATTGGAAGGGATTGAGAAGGCCCTGGATCTATACACACTATGCAAAGACTAGGGTTTCGGTGTCCAGGGGATGTATTTTTAGATCTCTTGATTTTTAATGTTGGATTAACCGATGATAGCAAACTGAAATTACCTAAAATGTTCATGCTAGTATGAACAAAAAGATCATGGTATTGAAGTGAACATAGGGCAAACTTCAAGGTATTAAAATGAAAGTTAGCTGGAATTATTACAAGGTATTTATTACAAGAGTCTAACGTGGTTTTGTGCTAATGCATATTAAATTAATATTGTGTTAGTAGATAGGAGTATTTTGATGACTTACCATTCAATTTGTCTACTTATGGCTAACATTTTTGTGATCTAGCACTAAGGATTTCTTCCATGGATTGTGGCACTCATTGTCTCATTCTTTGTGTTTCCCACTAATTTCTCCCTTCTACGTGTAGGTCTTGAATATTAACTGGTTCCAGAAGCAGCCACATGGAAATGATGAGGTGATTCTATGTTCCAGTAGTTTTGCGCATTTCAAATGTTTCCTATTATTTCATAACAATTACATTTATATTGTACTTTCTTATTTCTCTCCTCGGAGGGCAATTGGAGGTGACAGTTGTGCAGAAACACATAATGTCAATCTGTTACTACTATTAACTAAACCTATGTTTTTCTTTGGTTTTGCATTTTTTTGTTGAAGAACTAGATCCACAGGGGTCGTCTTAGATTGAAGGCACGCAATACACATGTTCATTTAGGGCGTCGAAGAGATAAGGAACATGAAAAATTAACTAGGGCTCGGGAAGTGGGGTGCCAATTTCTGCATGAGGCAGTTGTAGGTATGCAGAAACATTAGCATGTGAGAAGTGGTTGGCTTCATTTGGAAAGCAATATTCATATTTATTCCCTTAGTTTTGGAGGCTTGTAGGGATCATAGAAGATCATTTAGGTGTGTGTTTAGATGTGGGGCATGAAAGATCAGGTAAGAGTTTTGAAGAGGAGTTTCAGTTTCTTCATGACCGGATGACAGGAGAGCAGAAACATTGAGGGGGGATCCATGTGATAGGAATAGGTCATCTCTAGAACAATGTCAATACCTAGTGAGGGTATGGGATCCAGGTATACCATACCAAAAGAAAACCAGTTCAAGTATCCCAGGTTAATTCAATTAGCTCCAGTATTGAGTATCCAGTTCAACATCGAGCTTGCTTGCCTCAGTATCAGTTAACTTCCAGCTCAGTATACTTCCCAGTTAGTTGCTCAAGTATCAGGCCTCCGTATCAGTTCCAAGTGTATCAATTAGTTTAGTAGCAAAGAAGCTCTTTTCAGTACGTACTCTTTAGTATCTAGAATCAGTCCAAGTCTCAGTAGCTTAAGCTCCAGATACCAATGTCAATATCAAATTCACTTTCAACTAGTGATCTCTAATTACAGTTCAGTGAACAGTATTAACGAGTAACAAACAGATAGTCACCACACTACCATCAATACTACCTTATGTTCCTCTAAGGGTATTAACAATACAAAGGACTTGTCCATATGAATATTCTGTTAGAAAAAGAGGGACATTATAACTGACAGTTGTTAGGCTCAATACAAAAATAGGGCCAGTGAGGAGAGGGGCATGGTGGCAATCTTGTCTTCGTAATTTTTCCTATTTTGACCTTGAGACAATGTCAATTTAAGGGGTGGGGATTGATACAGACCCAAATCATGTTTCACTCTCACTTCTTTTTCTCAGTCTCATAGTCAATTAGGATACCGTATTTATCAGCAAAGGGAGTATCAGTCCTTATCTAGGTGTGAGTATCAGTCACTTAAGTTTCACTGCCAACTGGAAAAATGAGCCTACTCAGCAGCCTACTCAGTCCATGTGCAAAATAACAGTCCGGTCAGCATGTACAATCATCTTGAGATATCAGTGTAACTAACTGATACTGCTATGGTTGTAGACTGAGGAATATAAATAGAGAGGAGCAGAGAGAAAGAAGTATAAGAAAAATGCTACTGTAATTTTATTCTTGCATTCTGTTAAATTTCCTTTGAATTATATTTTCTCATTTTTTTTTCTCCATTTCAATAACAAATCCTAGATCTTCCCTAATTTAGATCTATTCATTCAATTTCCTTGCATTTTTTCTCCAATTATGTCAAATTGTGTTCGTTCACCATCAGTTCCTGGACTGATAGGAAAAGGTCATATCAAGTTCCTAATACGTGGTCATTGTTAGATTAGTTAGCCTACTCGAGCTAAAATATCCATGGACTGAAATCCATTGGTAATATTGAAATTTTTATCAACTTTCTGTCTTGCTCTTGTTGCACTGACCATGGTATGTTGAGTACTTGCACTCTAACAGATTTTACGATTTTATCCTGCAAATGCCTAAATCATGCACTTCTATCTAAAATATATGTTGACTGAAAATTCATTGGTGTGGTTTGTTGAAGACTTGTATTTTACGTTTAAAAATACTGTTGATTTGTTGCGTCGACTTTATGCCTTGTTCTTGTTGCACTTGTCATAAAGCTCTGCCGGATTGGATTATATGTGAATACATTACTCCTCTCCTTTGGTTATTATTTTAATTTTATTATATATGATAAGTTATTGTTTATGATCCATTCACTGATAGTTACTAATTTATTTGTTAGATGCCATCCTGTTGAAGTTCGGCATGAAGATCTTGAATTATTTATTTGTAGTTCTTATCATCTCTTTCCTCTGCTCCAATAGTTAGTTATTTGTTACTTCACGGATTGCTACTTGTTTTATTTATAGCTGTAGTCCTGAACCACTCTATTATTTCATTATTATATAAGCAAGCGTGAGGGATCACACCTACATTGCTATAAACACCAACTTTTTCATGTTACCATTTTGGAGTTCATGTGGAATTGGTTTTGGTTTCCATGTGGAATTGGTTTTGGTTTCTTACCAAGATCAGGTTAGGTTAGGCTGCACAACGATCTAAAGAAATTCCATCACAATCTGTTCTCTCCATTTGTGACCTCTAGGCTCAGGCCAGTTCTGTCTGTCTATTGCTGCCTGGCAAATTCTACCGGAGTTTTCTTATATGGACAAATTCGAGCACCTTACCTGAAATCACTAGTCGAACCTGAATCTTCTTCTCTGGCATGTGAAAATAATGTGACATTTAAAAAAGAGTGTTCATATCTTTCTAATTCTATTACTAGACAATTACATTACCGCACCGAGACCACAAAACCCCAGTTTAAGTTATGATTATCAAACTAGCTATAGTTGATCTTTTGTTGATGAACAAGTTTTTGTTTTTCTAATAAAAGTAAGCTTTTGTCATGATCAATTTTTAAAGAAATTAGGCATAGGAAAATGGATTGCATAACAACATATATTGAATGTGTGGATCAATTACAGGATCTGCAAGGCTGGAGGACTACAATTGATACACACCTGAAGACCTACAAGGATGTTAGTGCTCATTTTATTGATTATGATGCTTTAATTACAATTTTTTTCTTATCAGAGTATATTTTCTTTATATATTGCACACATATTTGCATTTACTGGAGGTATAGTGTATATGATAAGAAAAATGCTTAGGAATTTTCATTTGCTGCTTGCAGAATTGCTAGTTTTCCTATTTGCTTATTTGAGTAATTTAGGGAGAAAAAAATATTGAACTTTACAATTTAGCAATTTGGTTTGAACTATTAGGCATAAGAATTTTGTACATATATGCACAGAGTTTCGAGGATTCTAGATCAGACAATCTATTGTCTGATCCTCCACTTATGTCCATGAAAAGGAGTGTCGTACAGTTCTATTTATGATTTGCTTGTGCATGAAAAGAGAAGCACATAAATATTAACACATCAACATGTAACAGGGACACTTTGACTGAAATGCTTCAATATAAGTTTTCAAAATAACCAAATCCAAGGTGGAAACTCTCTGTAGTTCTCCATTTGCAAAAATAATTAGAACATATTATATGTAGTTAATGTTTATTCTTCCAATACACTGGATGTTTTTCATTTGCTACATTTTGGCTATCACAATCTATTCATGTCAATAGTTACACATGTGTCTAGGATACCAAGATCAGGTCAGGTTAGGTGAGGCTTTGGGTTTGCTTCATGCTTCAAATTTGTTTCTCCATTTGAGAAGGTTATCCAAACAAGTTTGGCTAAGAATAGTAAACGAAATGTGAGTGAGAGAGATAATGATGAGTATCTGTCTGCCGAGTGTAATGATTTCCTTAGTTTTTTCATCGTTGAATGCCTAATAAGGTTCATTTGTGTCATCACATGTATGGGTGTGTGATCTAGAGTGTGTAGGATTCCTGCGTCTTTATGTGTACCATTGAGTATCATAGGGGATGGGGGTGTTGGAAACATGAGATATTTATGTCATTAGTGAGTGAGTGTGTGTCAGCCAAGAGTGTGATAGATTTTTGTGTGTGTGCGGCTGTTAAGTGTGTTAGTGTCAAGGAAGGTGAATGTATTCATAATTGTGCATTGCAAATCATGTACATGTACACAACAGTAGGTAATATTGGAGCAGTCCTAGCATGTGTGTTTGTTTTGCAGCAGGCAACAACCTATATTGCAATGTCCAGTACAGTAAGAGATAATGATGAAACTATATGCATGTGTGTTAGTTTTTACTGTCAGGTATGCGCAAAACAGGGACTAACTTATGATAGATAGTGGGTTTGCTTCAGGTGAGTCTCTGTTCCAATTTTTGGTCTCAACATCTTTAAACCCCATTTACAAATGTCTAATGAAAAACTGATTACATAAGTTCACTAAATGTCAATCAAGTACTTGGAACTTCAACAGGTTTAAATTAGAATGTTGATAATACAATACATATGGTTTTAATCTCTACTTTTCCATTAATATGATTTTATTGTAAACAACATTCTGGGAGTGACTAATGTAAACATTTTCTTTACTAAATTTATTTTGTGTGTGAATTAAAATATAATACGTGTTCATATATATTTTTAGTCTTCATAGATACTTGTCATTCTTTTATCATTTACTTTGTTTTACTTACAATTTATTTATTTATTTTTTGTAGGATCACATGGAGAAGAAGCCATTTTTTGGGAACGCGTTCTTATCATGAGATCTATTAATATTTTGTATAAACTAATGTATGCAATGAAAAGATAAACTATTGTTAGTTAATTTTTGGGGAATAGATTGAATTCATGTAATTTTGATTTTATGACAGTTATCTAGTTGGAATACAATATATTTGTGGAATACAATACGTTTCTCCTTGAATGTCTTACTTGAAGTTGCCAATTTTTTTCCATATTGGATTATTTTATGAAGAGATGTTTGAAGACATTATGTTGGATATCATGTTGTGTACGCCAACTTCTTGTTTTTCTAATTTCAAGTTCTTTGAATGAAAATTTCAATGTGCATAGGTTATTTTCGAAATAAGGTTTTATATATGTCTAAAATATATGCAAGAAAAAATATTATTTTTTATGATAAATTAATATAAAAATATAAATTAGCATTTGCGACATCAAAATTGTGTAGTAGTAAGTGTTATTATATTTTGATATATTAGATTCTGCGACTTCAATATGTGTAGCTGGAAGTGCGTTTATATTTGGCTTACATTAGCTTTTGCGACATTATATCGTATAGCCAATGTGTAACCTTTCTGCGACACACAAGAACATGTCGCCAAAAGTTATTTTTATTAAAAGAACATGACATGTCGCCAAAAGTGGAAACTTTCTGCGACATGCAACGTTTATATCGCCAAATACTTTCCCAGACGTGGCTACGGCGACAAGTATGCGACACAGTGAGATATGTCGCAGAAAGGCTCTCGCGACACAAATCCATCTTTTCGCTACATATTGGTTATGTTGCAGAATGTGCATTTTCTTGTAGTGCCCCCAACGTACAGACATAGCGGGGATGGGTATAGTTTGAGCACTCATCGCACTTCCATCTTCTGTAATCATCACTTCTCAAGAGCAAGTTCTTCAACCGTTAATCGAAGCCGAAGTTCTGTCGATACTTCTACACGGCCGAGCCATACAGAAAATTCTTCGTCAACAGAAGCTCCGAGACATAGTGACAAGCTTGCTTCCATCCACAATATCCTCGTCAAAGGGACAAAGCGGTCATCAATCAGACCGGACTCCTACAGTTAATTCATTGTACTCGTGTACGATTCTTTAAAGTTTGTAATAAAAATACTTTTTATTTTTTGCAAACAAAATGGCAACTTTGCTGGGGATGACCTTCTCCTCCAACGAGAAGGTGACAACTCAAGGCGATTCATCATCGATGGCTCTAAGAAAGGAACGTTGGTCGTTAAATTTGACCAAACAGCGTTCGAAAAGATGCTAAGTGCTCCTGGTGCTATGCGCGCCCCTGTTTCTGCAAACAGGGCGCGTACTGGCACTGTGACCAAAACTAGGTGCACTGTACAAGTGTAGAACCACTCTCTAAAGAGGTTCCACGAATGGGTGCCTAAGCCTGCTAGTGCACCACAAGGAGATAGGCGCCCACTTGAGGGCGCCCATTCTCTCAAGACCACTGATCCCACCTCTGCTGTGATGTCCAAATCTTTGGGCACATCATCTGGAGATAGACGCCCGCTTGAGGGCACCCATTTTCTCAAATCTATCTCTGCAGTGATTCCCAAATCTGTGGGTGCATCATCTGGAGATAGGCGCCCGCTTGAGGGTGCCCATTCTCTAAAATCTATCATCCCTAGTTCTTCTGTGGGAAATGCGCCACAGAGAGATAGGCACCCACTTGAGGGCGCCCATTCTCTTCCATCTATTTTGACAAACCCTGAATCTTTCAGCAAAGGCACTACGGCTGCTCAAAGGTGCCGTATCATACGCACTGAGAGATTGTGCGCACAACAAAAGGGGATACTTTCTACCCCTCATTTGAATGAAAAACTTCCTAACATGCATATAAATCGTAATGCACGAAGAAAACTCCAAGTGCAACAGACTGAAATGATGGTTGATACTGATATGTGCACCCATCTTAACAGTCGCCAAGCCCAACTTAACCAGAATGTGTACCCCATTGCTGAACAAGCAATGGCGCTTATAAGTTTTGGGCGCCCAAAATTCTCCTCTGCCAATGTGAATCCTGTTCAAAGGGTGACATCTACTACTTTAAAGCGCCCAAGGATGAGTGCTAAAATCCTCTTACTTATGCCGCTGAATTAGGCGCTTCCTTATACCTTTAAGGAACCAACAAGGCCATGAACATGCCACATCTTCCCTCTTCTTCTACTAAGAAAATAGTCCTCCGTGATCTAATTTCTCAAAAACGGAAGGCCGTATTCCTATCTCCACCAATAGTGCATCATTGCATCTCACATGAGATTACAATCAGGTGCTGTTGCAAAGTAGCCAAACGGTCAGTTTTTGATCGTCTTACTTTGACCCATCCTATTGAGGTATCTTCAGAAGATGAGTTAGTATATGCCTCTGTTAACATGACAACTCATCGCTCTCACGAGGTTGGGGGTAGCCCAAGATGTACTTCTTCTCGGACACGTACTCATAGACCCCTGGTTCATACTCATCGCACATTTGATGGGGTCAATCGACACACTAGCTCAAGGACTCGAGCTATAATCGGTCAAAGTAGTCTTCCCATTTCTTATCCTGGGGGTAGCTCTTTACACGATTTTGATGCCGCCAGCGAGAGTTCTGAGCAGACTATCTCTTCTTCAATAGCCAGAGAGGTGACTGTGTATGCCATCACAGAAGATCAGGATGCTTCCAATTCTGCTAGCCAGGAGCAACGAATTGCCGTACTAGAAGACAAATTGAAAACGATGACCGAAATGGTGGTAAGCATGCACACCATAATTGTGGCTCACACAGTTCTACCAGTTGTGAATACAACCCAAGAACCTATATCGGCATCTGCTTTTGTCAATGTTAGTTTGGGGGTACAGTCTCCTCATATTGCCTCCATACCAGTGCCGGTTACTCCAATTCAGTCTGGGGCTAGGGGTGGTACATATCATGCAGTCCTTCCTCCTAACACATCCAATCAATCTACTACTCCGCAACTGTCGGAAGACACTAATGAGGCTGTGAAACTTTTGCGTTCTCAATTCGAAGCCTTCAAGCAAAAAATACAGCCTGCAGAAGCTAGGTATCAAATAACCATACCCTATTGAGTGGAAAGAGGTGTAATTTGCACCCAAGTATAAGCCTCCTACTATAATGTTATTTGATGGCAGTACATCTCCGAAGCAATATATCGATCACTTTGAGATAGTGACCGACCAGCTTCAACCTAATGATGCTCTCCTCACAAGAGATTTTGTTGGGTGTTTGAAAGGAGTAGCCTACGATTGGTATCGCAGCCTGCCATACGGGTGCATTACTTCTTTTGCAGTTCTGAAATAGATGTTTTTGGAGCGCTTCTATGAAGGAACAAATGACATGACTATGTCATCTTTGATCAAGATCAAACAAAGGTCCAACGAAATCGTGGATCGTTTCATTGAGCGTTACCATCGCGAAGCACTCAAAATGTCTTTGGGAACTCCGGATGCATTAACTATAGATACATGCAAATCAAACTTGTTACCTATAGTTAGCATGTGGACGGGCTCCACTCAATTTCAAGATTGGCCTTCCTTCATAATAATCGCCAGAGCAGCTAAGGAAAGTGCTGACAAATTCAAACAGTTAGGCATCTAGATGCCTAATCTCGACAAAGATGTACAACAAACAACCAGCAGCGGAGGCTGCCAGAACAACCGCAAAAGAAAAGAGACTTTGGCTATCAATCTCAAAGGCAAGGAAGCTCTAACCGTCAACATAAGTCAGCCAACGCCTACCCCAACAATACCACCACCGAGGGCACCACGTCCGAAATAAGAATATTTCTTCGATGAGGATGATATCATGAGCATCTTCGATTGCCTAATCCAAAGCAATAAACTTCAGTTGTCGGATGCAAAACGGCCAGAAGAAGTCAGTAAGACTGACCATCCTAAATATTGTATCTATCACAGGTTTATTGGACATCCGACTCGAGCATGCTACGTGCTTAAAGGAAAGATCCAAAAGATGGTCAAGTCCGGCGTAATCACTCCCTAGAGGACGAAAAGATTGTGACGGCTAACATCGTCTCTCTATAATTTGGCAATTTTTTAGCTCAATTTGTACAGGATGGTGTTGTCCCTATTCCGAGAACTACTATGAAGATTGTACGTCTTCCACCTGCACGAACTGATGGTCTGGTTCCTCTTTCTACTAAAAAAGGGGAAATCATATGGATCCATCCAGACTTGGTGTCGGACATTGAAGCACCATCTTCCGCCATAAAGTCCAAAAAAGCAACCAAGTACAAGTCATGTCATATGATTTCATTGGGTGAACATTGCCTTCCACCCTTAACTGCTACCTTCATCTCGGCGACAGATTCTTCTTCTCCTTCCTTCCATTCTGAGATAGCACTGTCAAAGTCAGAAGCCAAATATCAACCAGTTTTCTATCTGTATAGTCCACAGTCTCATGAACTAATGACAAAGATGGGATATGACTTACAAAAGGCCCCCGACTTGAATAATGGAAAGGGATCTCCAGTACCCCTTTCTCCCATATAACCAATCTTGTGTCGGATTAGGTTTTTGGATGAACTCTTCATCCTCCTAGAAGAAATGTTCTAAAACCAAAATCTATACGAAGAATTGTAACATGATGTCCTTTGATCATATCTCCGAAGAATCAGCTTTAACCGGTACCAGGTCTGGGATAATCTACTTGCGGGATTATTCAGAAGGTTAAGAGAACTCTGCTCCAATTTCGGAGGCTATTCCAGCATCATCTTCTTCTCCTGTCGCAAATTTTCCGTCTGCTTCATCACCTTCAGTGGAACAGACTCTTTCTAAACCAATAACAGCAGACAAGGGAAATAGCCAGTCCGCGTCGATAAGGTATTGAAGAAGACTCCATCCCTTGGGCAGGAGAAGCCATGTAACTTTGATATATTGGCTAAACTAGCTAATACTCCAGCAAGACTGTCAATCTTTGAACTCTTACGTCTCTCAAAGGAAACTCGTGAAACATGAGTGAAGCTTTGATACAATCTGATACTTGTCTGGAACTCCTTAAAAAGCCGGAAGAAGAACCTACCACATGTTTATATTGTCATAGCGTATTAGAGCTGATGCCCAACATCACCTTTACGCAGGATGATATGTTGTTTGAAGACAATCGTCATGATCGTCCTCTATATTTCATAGGATATGTCGATACTATGAAGGTTGATCGCATCTTAATCGACCCAGGGTCTGCACTCAGCATTATGCCAAAGACTCTACTAGATTCTTTGAAGATCCCTGTACACAATCTGTCCACAACTATCACGACAATCTTGGGATTTAATTCCGGCAGAAGCGAACCCTTGTGAAAGATTCGCCTGAAACTTCAAATAGGTAATCTTCGCACAAAAATGACCTTCTACGTGATTGATAATCATGGCTCTTACAATGCTTTGCTCGGAAGACCAATCCTGCACGAGCATAACATTGTACCATCCACTCTCCACCGATGCTTAAGTACTTGAATGTCAATGGTGAAGTCTAGAAGGAAGTGGCAGATCTAAACCCTTTCAGAGGCGTCGAAGCATACTGTAATGATTCTCGGATGTATAAGGAAGAATTTATGAAAGTGGTGCTTGTAACGTTCCAATCCCAAAATACGTAGGACTAGGAACGTAGACATGCCAGCTGTATTCATACGAAGTACATAGGCCTCGTATGGATACATAACCTGTAAAATACAGTAGAACATGACTAATCTCATCCACACAAAATAAATAAATAAAAGATATCATATAATGATAATAAATTGTCTTGATACAATATGTTGGGTGGAGACACATCTACTACCAACCAAATAAAAGAAAAGACGTACATGATATATAAAATGATTTGACGAAGGTAGCAAGATAGATCCAAGGCACGTCATCTTCGAATAAATGGAGAAGACCACGACCTCAGCTAGAATACCGGCGAAAGACAAGAGAACACACCTGGCGAGATAAACAGGTCCTTAGAGGAACGTTACAAAATACATAATATCATGCCAATATAACTGAATATAAATTGCTCAAATAAATAAGTCAATTGAATTATAACATGGTCCAATACACACCTATTGAACTAGTGTACCATCCCCCCAACCAAACAAGGACAGAAGATGGTAAACTAATTCACGATGACGTATCTTTCTATGCTATGAACCCATATGGTATCCGGACCCCGACAAGGTTCAATACCTTCTCATCGAAGTATTAAGCCACACCTACAACCAAACAAGGACAAGGTGTGGCGAACTAATCCGCGACAGGTTATTATTCCAAGCCTCGGTCAGATACAAGTACCTAAACCAAGAGTACTCATATCTAACGGATAAGGGCGCCTAACCAAATCTAAGTGAATGCAGTTTTAAGAATAGTTCATGGTCGCATGACTATCGGGTCAAGTCAAAAAAATACCAATACAGTACAGTACCTCAGTAGCGAGTCACAACACCATATACTATTTTTCAGTATCGAACGAGTCTATAGCATATAGTCTACCTATCATTCCTCAGTAGCGAGCGAGTCTACGATAGATAGGGTGGTAATCAACTTCCAATCATGTTCTCCCCGCCCAATGCCAACTCATAACTACTAAGTCTTCTAGCATGCAACTCTATTAGCAGTTATTTCCTAACGCACGGCTTATACGTACTGGTGGCCAGCCAATCACGTATGTCCGAGTCCTATATGTGACTCACAACAACGTGGTATAAATGTGTCAAGGCCTATGAATGCAACACACAAGGTAGTTCCTTAAATGTAGGTTTAATGTGTAAAAAAAATAATACATAGCAGGAAGTATAACTGAACAATAAGTTCTAACAAGTTATGCCATGTATCATAGTTTATTTTGTATAAAGAAAATAATAAATAATACATAAAATATGAGCTAAATAAATAAACAGCAAATGGCAAGGTGTCTTTTCTGGTAGTACGCCTGGTGTGGAGTAATGATCAATGTGGCCCGAACTGCGACTTCAAATAACAACTACATAAGGTGACCTCTGATGGTGGCACGGACAGTTCCATTGGGTCCAGAACGGTAAGTTTAGTTAGGATCGATAGGAGGAGGTACAGAATTGACGAGGAAATAGGAAAAGTGAGATTGGTCACGGACAGAAGGACAATTGAAGGAAAGTGGATAAATAATATATATGATTTTTAGAAAACTACTTATAATACTTTGAAAACTAGACTTTATTAGTAAGATAAGTTTTTAGGAGGATTACTTGAAAATATTGAAAAATCGAATTAGGCTAGAATATCCTAAGTTTGTGAAATATGATTTTTCGTAAAACTATATTCAAAATATTTTAGATATATATTGAAATTCTAGAGAAAAGCCAACTAAAATTTTGTCAAGTTATTTAACTAGATAAAAATATTATAGTAATATATCCTTGTCTAAAATTTTGTTATAAAAAATATATTATTATTATTAATTTTTATTTTATTTTATTTTGAAATTAGCTACCATATATGTATAGTTTAAGCATAATACTTGGTGCTAATAACGCCAAGGTCGCACATGGGCCACCACAAAAATATATAAAATTTCAGTCCCAAAATATATAGGACTAGAAACATAGATATGCCAGTTGTATTCATACGAAGTACATAGGCCTCGTATGGATACACAAGCTGTAAAATGCAGTAGAACCATGACTAATCTCATCCACACAAAATAAATAAATAAAAGATATCATATAATGATAATGAATTGTCTTGATACAATATGTTGGGTGGAGACACATCCACTACCAACCAAATAAAAGGAAAGAAGTACATAATATATAAAATGATTTGACGAAGGTAGCAAGATAGATCCAAGACACGTCATCTTCGAATAAATGGAGAAGACCACGACCTCAGCTAGAATACCTGCAGAAGACAAGAGCACACACCTGGCGAGATAACCAGGTCCTCAGAGGGACGTAACAAGACACATAATATCATGCCAATATAACTGAATATAAATTGCTCAAATAAATAAGTCAATTGAATTATAACATTGTCCAATACACACCTATTGAACTAGTGTACCATCCCCCCAACCAAACAAGGACATGAGATGGTAAACTAATTCACGATGACGTATCTTTCCATGCTATGAACCCAATATCGTATCCGGACTCCGACAAGGTTCAATACCATACCTTCTCATCAAAGTAGTAAGCCACACCTACAACCAAACAAGGACAAGGTGTGGCAAACTAATCCGCGATAAGTTATTGTTCCAAGCCATGGTCAGATACAAGTACCCAAACCAAGAGTACTCATACCTAACGGATAAGGGCGCCTAACCAAATCTAAGTGAATGCAGTTTTAAGAACAGTTCATGCTTGCATGACTATCGGGTCAAGTCAAGAAAATACCAATACAATATAGTACCTCAGTAGCGAGTCACAATACCATATACTATTCCTCAGTATCGAGCGAGTCTATAAGATATAGTCTACCTATCGTTCCTCAGTAGCGAGCGAGTCTACGATAGATAGGGTGGTAGTCAATTTCCAATCATGTTCTCCCCGCCCAATGCCAACTCATAACTGCTAAGTCTACTAGCATGCAACTCTATTAGCAGTTATTTTCTAATGTACGGCTTATACGTACTGGTGGCCAGCCAATCATGCTTGTCCGAGTCCTATATATAACTCACAACAACGTGGTATAAATGCGTCAAGGCCTAACACACAAGGTGGTCCCTTAAATCTAGGTTTAATGTGTAAGAAAAATAATACATAGCAGGATGTATAACTGAACAGTAAGTTCTAACAAGTTATGCCATGTATTACAGTTCATTTTGCATAAAAATAATAATAAATAATGCATGAAATATGAGCTAAATAAATAAACAACAAATGGCAAGGTGTCTTGCCTGGTAGTACTCCTGGTGTGGGGTAATGATCAATGTGGCCCTAACTGCGACTTTGAATAACAACAACATAAGGTGACCTCTGATGGTGGCACGGTGTCACGACCCGCACCCACTGTGAGGGTACGAGAATGTCACAACGCCCAGCCTACGCCGCAGTGTCGACGGTAGAACGCTGTCCTAGGTCAACATACATCTAGTAATATAATATTAAGCAGTAAATGAACTCAATCACAACTAAGGAGGAAGAAAATACGATATGATATAGAACTCAAGAAAATACTGAAGATAGAAAAGTCTAAGGTAATATCCCAGCAAACATCCAGAGTACATATCTCAGCTACTGAATAAGAAAGAATATATACAACTCAACATCTCTGAACAGAAGTAAAATCTAGCTAAACAGTCTCAAGACAACATGAAAATAAGATAATGCCTAACTAAACTAGTCTAGGCAGTGGGGTGATGTCCTCAGCTAGAGCTGTCCGAAGAAGGTATCCTCCCAGGCCTCCTCCTCGACCTCTGTAATATTTTTAACAGGTCCAGTCAGGACAGGAACGAGTACAGTACATCTTAACAGTTCATAGCAGGTTAAAAAATATAATCATGCAGTAAAGTAAGATATAGATACTGAAGAAATGCAGTATGTAAACAGAGAGAGAAAAACTGTAATGGAATTATCTACTATAAGTAGAGAGCTAATAGTGACTAGTGAGTCAGAGTAAAATATAAACATGTGAATGGCATAGGAGGTTCATGACTACAGCTAAGAGAGTGATTCATGACTACAGCTACTTGGATAATATTCACATGTCTATTTCTACTCCCCCAACCCCAATCAATACACAAAGATCCGTTCAAGTTATGTTAAGGTTCGTGAAACTTCACATGGCTCATAAAATGAGTGATACGTGAAGGTGATTCATGGAGGCTCTATGAACATGAGAGTACATGTGTCACAGGCGGTTCGTGAATCAGAGGAAGCATAGAGATACGTGATGATTCGTGAAACGCACAAAACATGCTGTATCCAATGCTCCCGAAGGGGATAACATCTCATGAAAAGATCTATATAGTACCAATCCGTGTGACCAACGTGACAGTATCAAGTAAAGTAATTTAAAGCAGGAAAATAATTCTAAGCAGGATATGAAATGATCAGAGAATGTACTCGCCTCGTATCTGAATGTCTGAAGTAAATGTACTGTCCGAGGAGAGGTGTCTGGCTCCTAATCAGAACAGCACAAGTCACAACAAGTCTAAAATGATATAATGAAGTCCTACTATGCATTCTACATGATTCTAGGTCAATCTAGGCCAAAGTCAACTCTTGGTCAACTCTGGTCAACCCCAGGAGTCAAACTAGGTCAACCAAGTCAAACCTAAGTCAAACTAGTCCATACTAGTCTAACTAGCCTATTCTAAGTCTAACAAGACTACACAGGTCTAAACCAGACTCTACACTGACACACAGATAGGCCATAGGCTAATTAGGCAATACCATGCCTAATGAACCAACCAAACCATAACATTTCACACATGACAATATATCTATACTTAAATTAATACACATAAAGATATATTATAATCTAACTTAAAATATACATAGCCTATAGGCTACTAAATACATATCATACATACCCATATAGCCATACCACACAATCTAATATAGAATACATATATATATATATATATATATATATATATATATATATATATATATATATATATACATGTAGAGAAAAGGAAAAAGGGAAAATGTTCAAGGGTGTCACATATATATGCTAAAGTGTGTGTGTAGGCTATACCTGTATGTGTGAGTACCTGTGTGTGACAGGGAGTGGGCTGTCCCTGTGTGACAGGGACAAGTGTGTGTGTGTGTGTGCAATAGGGCAAGAGAGGGTTAAGGGAATATATATATGTGTATGTGGTGAGAGGGGAGAATTTAGTGAGGATATGTGTATATGTGTGTGTGTCTCAGTTTTAGGCTAATGTGCAAGGGTGTCACATTATGTGTAACAGTGATAGTATCATGTGTGTTATAGGAGGAGCTACCTGTTATGTGTGTAGTGATACCTATAGGTTCATGTGTGTGTGCATGAATGGAGTGTGAGTTAATTAGGAAGCAATCTCATGTTTCAGGTTTCTTGAGACCAATGACAGGAAATTATTTCATGAATCACAGACTTGCACAACAGTCCACACATTATCTATTCTCAATTCTACTTCAAACCCAACTCATATTAACATTCACATTATTAATAACATATCGATTACTAACCCCAGTTTCAGTTTTGAATTCAATCCAAAAACTCAGTTAAAAATCAGTGAGAAACAATACAAAATAGTGTGTGAAAAACAGTGATGGGAAATAGTGTGCACAGGCCCCTTAAATCTCAGATTTAAGTATTAACAACAGTTCACAATAGACCCCAAATGAAATTCTCAGTTTGCAGTCCCAAACTCAGTTCAATATTCACATAGAGGAACCCAAAAACAGTTCAAAATAGTCCCTTATGAAATTCTCAGATTTCTGGATCCAACCACAACAACTCAAACCCCAAATCAACCTACCATTAGATAATACATAGATGAACATATTAGGGGTTTGATAACATGCAATTAATAGTTTAAAATGGGTAAAAAATGAAGACAAAAACGAATTTAGAAATCTGAAAATAAAAAGAAAAGAGACTGAATAATGAGGTATCAGAATTTAGGGAAAATAAGAGAAATGACAATGAAAATTAGATTAAAATACTAAATTTAAGGTTGGTAAAGTGAGAACACATTGCACTCGTGCTATGTGATGTGTTTATGTCCACAAAAGTGGACACAAACGTGTCCAATCAAATCGAGATACGAAATAGTACAAAAACAGGATAATTATCGTGCACGTGTTCGTGCAAGTCTAGGACACGACACGACACGAATTAGATCTCGTGCTCGTGCAAGGGGGTGCGCCTAGGGTAGGGCTAAGTACCTAGCACCCTGAATCGTACCCACGTGTCGTCGTGTCTGACTTACCAAGCCGTATTAGTGCACGAAATTGGGCTGTGTACAGTCAGTGTAAAATCAGTGTACAGCGGATTTCTCCCTAACCTGACTACGAAACTTAGTGAAATTTTGGGGGCATGATGTTAGTGCATGCCCCCTAGTGTCCACAAAATTTCGTGTCAAACCAGCCAGTGTCGTGTCCTGTAGGAAACCCGAACAGCAGGGGAGAACTGTAGCTGTGCGCGCGCGCGCGCGCGGGAACGTGTGCACACGTGTCCAATCGACACGACACAGACTCGATGCAAGCTCAGACCTAAAGAAATGGATAAGCGACACAAAAACATATTTTCATATTCAAAAAGTTTTGCAAAAACAGAACGAAATGTCCATTGAGACATTTCGTCAAACACCTAGGGCTGTCGCTGATACGTGTCCGATACGGACATGTACATGACACAAATTCCTGCAAATCCTATTCCTACAAGGTCAGGGTACTTAGGGCTAGGCATCCATGCAATTAAAACCAAATTTAAATAGGTGGATTAGGATTTTACCTATGGTGTTCTCCAACACAAAAACCCCTTCCAATGAGGATTCCAAAAAGCCACCAAACTCCTTCAAATTGATAGAAAACTGAGAACAACAAATTCCAATAGCAATAAAACAATAATTAGAACCTATTGCAATTTGTTTGGATTAAAAAGGAGGTAAAATGGATTTTCTAGGGTTTTTTTGGAAATGGAGACTCACCTCTTCCAAAGCTTTGTTCTTCCTAAGAGGCTAGCCCTAATTTCTAAGAGGATACTTATAGGGAGGGATTCCCAATGGGTGTAGTGGTTGGCCAAGACTTGTTAGGGTTAGGGTTTAGCTAGTGGTGTGGGCCTATGGGCTTTTTAAGGCTAAGTTATTGATTAAGGTGCAACCACAAGTCATGGCTTATGACTTAAATCCTAACTTGAGTCAAATAATCAAACCATAGGTCAACTCTAGTCTAACTAGGGTTGCATAACCTAACCAAGTCCAAACTCAACTAGGATTAGCTCCTAGGTTGGCCTACCATGGTCATTGCTAGTCAAAGTCAACCTAGTCAACCCTCATTCAAACAATTCCAAAATAAATTCTAAAAATTCCTATAAATTCAAATAAATTATAATAAAATCAAATAACCCCCAAAATGTCTAAATACACTAATTACATGGCTAGTCTCTAGGGTAGGCAGTCTCTACTGTTCACTAGCAAAATACCATAAACACAAGTCATGAATTTAAATAGTTTAAAAATAATTAAAAATTATAATATGAAATAAATATCATTAAATAATAATTATAATTACAAAATTTCAAAATTACACTCTTCTGAAAAACTGGGTGTTACAATCCTACCCACCTTATGAAAATTTCGTCCTCGAAATTAAGATGGTCGCACCCCTTCTAGGTTAAGCCCCCAGCAATCAAAGTCTCAGAAATCTATCTTAAATCATACAGTTGAAAAGTGTAACCTATGGGGTCATGGCATGCAATATCAGTCTGTGGTCTCTTCTAGTTATACCAACCATGCTACAGTACTAGGCAATCACAAGGTATCAAAACATACAAGCAAGGGATGCATCAAAGTTCTCAAAAAGGAATACTAAGATTAGGTCAACTCACCTCCAGCTAGGTCTGAGAACCAGAACTCCCTCCTGGAAGCAGGGCCCTGGTTGGGGCAGGTATAACAGGGCAGTGCTGCATCCAGTGTGCAGCTGAACCACAGATTAGGCACAATCCTAGTCTCTTTCTACAGTTGTTCCACTTGTGTCCAGACTTCTTGCAGTAGGCACAGATAGGCTCCGGCTCAGCTGGCCTCTGCTGGACAGGAGACTGGGCTGGGTATGATGATATAGGCTGGATAAATGGGTACTCCTCAGACTTTGGGTAGGACTGGGTACTGCTCCTCGCCCTCTTGGAGCTAGGCTCTCCTCCTAGAAGCACAGAGTCCCGCAGACGTAGCAACCTCTGGATTTGCTCCCTCATGGCCTCCTCATGAGCTCTCTGTGACTCCATCAACCTTTCTTGGAAAAATACAAACACCTGGGCTGCATCAAGTAGCAAACCCCCGGGTGGTACAGTATGGAGTGCAGAGGGTAGGGAAGGGCTCTCGGTCTCAGGCAAATCCGCAGCTCTCTCCTGAACGACAGGAGATGAAGGAAGACTCTCTGGCGAGGCTACCACCATCTCCTCAATGGCAGGAGGTGCCACCACCCCATGATCAGATAGAGGGATAACTACCTCCTGAACAGTAGGAGGTGGAGGCACACTCTCAGTAGCTGCAGCTGCTCTCAGGCGACGGGCTCGGGTCATGGGTGCCATACTGAAAGAAAGAGAAAGGAAATAAAATATAAATCAATCATCAAGGCTGAAAAACTAGTAAATATCAACAAAGGAGAACTAGCTACAGGAATTACTATTCAAGCCAGGCTATACTATCATTCCTAAGACAAGGGCCTAATGACAAGTCATCAAATCATCACACTAAGAAAGAACTACATATGCATAAGCTCTATAAAGCTAAGAAGATCTCTACTCCTAAATTATTTGATGATAAAAAAATAATAATTTATAATAACTGGAATGAAGATAGAGATGATATATTTAAGAACCTTTCCAAGATACAATCTGATAATCAAATGCGTCTGTCCAAAAATCATGATACTCAGAATCCTCGCCACGCTAGTAAGCAAGGCTGCGATAAACGGTAGAGTCCATAACAGGGGCATGCACCTCTATAATCATGTCGTCTGGAATTCTCACTATGCCGACTAGTATAGCTGCGAAGAATTCCAAATCTCATAACCAAGATACGTGCATCCGAAGTCAGGTCTCTATGTTTCCTCCACGCCAGCTAATATAGCTGCGATAAACTCCAGGTTCCATAACCAAGTAGACGTTTTACCATCCCTGTATTCCCGTCGACATATGTTATCAGAAAAATATCGTAACTCGGGCCATAAAAATTCATCTCGATAGGAAAATCAAATCAACAACGATCCAACAAAATCAAATTCGATAATCAAGGAGTAAGAGCAACAAAGCAAGGGTAATGATTTAAATTGAAGTTTAAACAAGATTCTCAAGGGTCGTCCCAGGAATCTTTCAAGGAATCCTAACTGTGATTGAGTACCTTCAAAATATGTATCCTAATCCTACTGCAGGCTGTAGTGATACTCTAGTTCGAGTACCACTACATAAACTCGACCTGTATGGGCCACCACTAAAAATGTGTCACGACCCGTACCCACTGTGAGGGTACGAGAACGTCACAATGCCCAACCTACGCCGCAGTGTCGGCGGTAGAACGCTGTCCTAGGTCAACATACATCTAGTAATATAATATTAAGCAGTAAATGAACTCAATCACAACTAAGGAGGAAGAAAATACGATATGATATAGAACTCAAGAAAATACTGAAGATAGAAAAGTCTAAGGTAATATCCCAGCAAACATCCAGAGTACATATCTCAGCTACTGAATAAGAAAGAATATATACAACTCAACATCTCTGAACAGAAGTAAAATCAAGCTAAACAGTCTCAAGACAACATGAAAATAAGATAAGGCCTAACTAAACTAGTCTAGGCAGTGGGGTGATGTCCTCAGCTAGAGCTGTCCGAAGAAGGTATCCTCCCAGGCCTCCTCCTCGTCCTCTGTAATATTTTCAACAGGTCCAGTCAGGACAGGAACGAGTACAGTACATCTCAACAGTTCATAGCAGGTTAGAAAATATAATCATGCAGTAAAGTAAGATATAGATACTGAAGAAATGCAGTATGTAAACAGAGAGAGAAAAACTGTAATGGAAATATCTACTATAAGTAGAGAGCTAATAGTGACTAGTGAGTCAGAGTAAAATATAAACATGTGAATGGCATAGGAGGTTCATGACTACAGCTAAGAGAGTGATTCATGACTACAGCTACTTGGATAATATTCACATGTCTATTTCTACTCCCCCAACCCCAATCAATACACAAAGATCCGTTCAAGTTATGTTAAGGTTCGTGAAACTTCACATGGCTTATAAAATGAGTGATACGTGAAGGTGATTCATGGAGGCTCTATGAACATGAGAGTACATGTGTCACAGGCGGTTCGTGAATCAGAGGAAGCATAGAGATACGTGATGATTCGTGAAACGCACAAAACATGCTGTATCCGATGCTCCCGAAGGGGATAACATCTCATGAAAAGATCTATATAGTACCAATCCGTGTGACCAACGTGACAGTATCAAGTAAAGTAATTTAAAGCAGGAAAATAATTCTAAGCAGGATATGAAATGATCAGAGAATGTACTCGCCTCGTATCTGAATGTCTGAAGTAAATGTACTGTCCGAGGAGAGGTGTCTGGCTCCTAATCAGAACAGCACAAGTCACAACAAGTCTAAAATGATATAATGAAGTCCTACTATGCATTCTACATGATTTTAGGTCAATCTAGGCCAAAGTCAACTCTTGGTCAACTCTGGTCAACCCCAGGAGTCAAACTAGGTCAACCAAGTCAAACCTAAGTCAAACTAGTCCATACTAGTCTAACTAGCCTATTCTAAGTCTAACAAGAGTACACAGGTCTAAACCAGACTCTACACTGACACACAGATAGGCCATAGGCTAATTAGGCAATACCATGCCTAATGAACCAACCAAACCATAACATTTCACACATGACAATATATCTATACTTAAATTAATACACATAAAGATATATTATAATCTAACTTAAAATATACATAGCCTATAGGCTACTAAATACATATCACACATACCCATATAGCCATACCACACAATCTAATATAGAATACATATATATATACATGTAGAGAAAAGGAAAAAGGGAAAATGTTCAAGGGTGTCACATATATATGCTAAAGTGTGTGTGTAGGATATACCTGTGTGTGTGAGTACCTGTGTGTGACAGGGAGTGGGCTATCCCTGTGTGACAGGGACAAGTGTGTGTGTGTGTGCAATAGGGCAAGAGAGGGTTAAGGGAATATATATATATGTGTATGTGGTGAGAGGGGAGAATTTAGTGAGGATATGTGTATATGTGTGTGTGTCTCAGTTTTAGGCTAATGTGCAAGGGTGTCACATTATGTGTAACAGTGATATTGTCATGTGTGTTATAGGAGGAGCTACCTGTTATGTGTGTAGTGATACCTATAGGTTCATGTGTGTGTGCATGAATGGAGTGTGAGTTAATTAGGAAGCAATCTCATGTTTCAGGTTTCTTGAGACCAATGACAGGAAATTATTTCATGAATCCCAGACTTGCACAACAGTCCACACATTATCTATTCTCAGTTTTACTTCAAACCCAGCTCATATTAACATTCACATTATTAATAACATATCGATTACTAACCCCAATTTCAGTTTTGACTTCAATTCGAAAAACTCAGTTAAAAATCAGTGAGAAATAATACAAAATAGTGTGTGAAAAACAGTGATGGGAAATAGTGTGCACAGGCCCCTTAAATCTCAGATTTAAGTATTAACAACAGTTCACAATAGACCCCAAATGAAATTCTCAGTTTGCAGTCCTAAACTCAGTTCAATATTCACATAGAGGAACCCAAAAACAGTTCAAAATAGTCCCTTATGAAATTCTCAGATTTCTGGATCCAACCACAACAACTCAAACCCCAAATCAACCTACCATTAGATAATACATAGATGAACATATTGGGGTTTGATAACATGTAATTAATAGTTTAAAATGGGTAAAAAATGAAGACAAAAACGAATTTAGAAATCTGGAAATAAAAAGAAAAGAGACTGAATAATGAGGTATCAGAATTTAGGGAAAATAAGAGAAATGGCAATGAAAATTAGATTAAAATACTAAATTTTATGTTGGTAAAGTGAGAACACATTACACTCGTGCTATGTGATGTGTTTGTGTCCACAAAAGTGGACACAAACGTGTCCAATCAAATCGAGATACGAAACAGTGCAAAAATAGGATAATTATCGTGCACGTGTTCGTGCAAGTCTAGGACACGACACGACACGAATTAGATCTCGTGCTCATGCAAGGGGGTGCGCCTAGGGTAGGGCTAAGTACCTAGCACCCTGAATCGCACCCACGTGTCGTCGTGTCCGACTTACCAAGCCGTATAAGTGCACGAAATTGGGCTGTGCACAGTCAGTGTAAAATCAGTGTACAGCAGATTTCTCCCTAACCTGACCATGAAACTTAGTAAAATTTTGGGGGCATGATATCAGTGCATGCCCCCTAGTGTCCACAAAATTTCATGTCAAACCAGCCAGTGTCGTGTCCTGTAGGAAACCCGAACAGCAGGGGAGAACTGTAGCTGTGCGCGCGCGCGCGAGAACGTGTGCACGCGTGTCCAATCGACACGACACAGACTCGATGCAAGCTCAGACCTAAAGAAATTGATAAGCGACACAAAAACACATTTTCCTATTCAAAAAGTTTTGCAAAAATAGAACAAAATGTCTATTGAGACATTTCGTCAAACACCTAGGGCTGTCGCTGATACGTGTCCGATACGGACACGTACAGGACACAAATTCCTGCAAATCCTATTCCTACAAGGTCAGGGTACTTAGGGCTAGGCATCCATGCAATTAAAAACCAAATTTAAATAGGTGGATTAGGATTTTACCTATGGTGTTCTCCAACACAAAAACCCCTTCCAATGAGGATTCCAAAAAGCCACCAAACTCCTTCAAATTGATAGAAAACTGAGAACAACAAATTCCAATAGCAATAAAACAATAATTAGAACCTATTGCAATTTGTTTGGATTAAAAAAGAGGTAAAATGGATTTTCTAGGGGTTTTTGGAAATGGAGACTCACCTCTTCCAAAGCTTTGTTCTTCCTAAGAGGCTAGCCCTAATTTCTAAGAGGATACTTATAGGGAGGGATTCCCAATGGGTGTAGTGGCTGGCCAAGACTTGTTAGGGTTAGGGTTTAGCTAGTGGTGTGGGCCTATGGGCTTTTTAAGGCCAAGTTATTGATTAAGGTGCAACCACAAGTCATGGCTTACGACTTAAATCCTAACTTGAGTCAAATAATCAAACCATAGGTCAACTCTAGTCTAACTAGGGTTGCATAACCTAACCAAGTCCAAACTCAACTAGGGTTAGCTCCTAGGTTGGCCTACCATGGTCATTGCTAGTCAAAGTCAACCTAGTCAACCCTCATTCAAACAATTCTAAAATAAATTCTAAAAATTCCTATAAATTCAAATAAATTATAATAAAATCAAATAACCCCCAAAATGTCTAAATACACTAATCACATGGCTAGTCTCTAGGGTAGGCAGTCTCTACTGTTCACTAGCAAAACACCATAAACATAAGTCATGAATTTAAATAGTTTAAAAATAATTAAAAATCACTAAAAATCATAATATGAAATAAATATCATTAAATAATAATTATAATTACAAAATTTCAAAATTACCCTCTTCTGGAAAACTGGGTGTTACACACGGACAGTTCCATTGGGTCCAGAACGGTAAGTTTAGCTAGGGTCGATAGGAGGAGGTACAGAATTGACGAGGAAATAAAAAAAAGTGAGATTGGTCACGGACAGAAGGACAATTGAAGGAAAGTGGATAAATAATATTTATAATTTTTAGAAAACTACTTATAATACTTTGAAAACTAGACTTTATTAGTAAGATAAGTTTTTATGAGGATTACTTGAAAATATGGAAAATCGAATTAGGCTAGAATATCCTAAGTTTGTGAAACATGATTTTTCGTAAAACTATATTCAAAATATTTTAGATATATATTGAAATTCTAGAAAAAAGCCAACTAAAATTTTGTCAAGTAATTTAACTAGATAAATATATTATAGTAATATATCCCTGTCTAAAATTTTGTTATAAAAAATATATTTTTATTATTATGTTTTTATTTTATTTTATTTTGAAATTAGCTACCATATTTGTATAGTTTAAGCATAATACTTGGTGCTAATAGTATAAAAATAATAAATAATAATATTGAAGTATTTATCAAATAACCATTTCAATTTTGTATAACAAAGATAAAAATAACACAATTTAATAATAATAATAATAATAATAATAATAATAATAATAATATTAATAATATTAATATTAATAATAGTAATAAGACAAATTGTATATAACTACTTTGATTAAAACAAAATATAAAAGTTGATACTGTAGCATACACTATACCAAGAATACACTAGGGACTGATAATATTAGTAGGAACACTAAAAATGAGAGCAGTTGTTCTCTCAAATCAAAATAAACATGACAATACTAATCTATTCTACTATATAATAGGAAAACTTAGACGGTGAAACTTTTGAATTCCGAAAATACCCTTACATACTTATCTATTCTACTATATAATAGAAAAATACTCTTATACTAATTAAAAATAGTTCATTAATTTTAATAAGGACAACTTAATAATTAGGAAGATTACCCTTTGGTCTTCCTAAAGAGTCTTCCTAAACTAATTAAAAAATGTTAAAATACGTGCAAATCACGTGCACATATGCTAGTAATATAATAATATGAGATATCTGCTGTGTTCTCCCTTTTCGAGATAGAGAGAGAGAGTGTGCAATAAAGAAAGAAAAAACAAAGCCCAAAGATTTAAGCAGAGGAGAAAGTTGAGAAGAAGAGCGAAAGGAGAGAGAAGAACATGAGAGAGGAGCGATCGGAAGATGGATCGAGTGCGAGGGTTCCGGCGACTGGAGCTACGCCGGCGACGGAGGAAAGGGTACGACACGGTCGGTGGTCACGCGGGACGGGGACGACGGAGAAGAAAGGATGCGGTCGGGAGAAAGGAAGCAGGGACGGCTCGGCCGGGGCTCGTCGGCGGGCGGGTACGGAGCGCGGAGGTGAGAGCGGACGGGAATTTGGTTGGAAGTGGAGGTTTGAGGAGAGGGGATCGATGGCCCGGCAGACGCAGGCGGCTAGGGCACGCCGACGGCGGTTCGTGTGGACTGCTCCGGTGCATGGAGGCAGCGCGCGTTAGCCGATGCGCGTTCGTCGGCACGGTGGTGATGGAGGGCAGGCCACCATTGTAGGGACGTGGTGGAGGGATTTCGATCGTCGGGAGGGGCGGTCCCGACTGGATCTCGCGGCGGAGGTCCCCGTCGTCCACGAGAGAGGCAGCGGCCGTAGAAGACCGGTACAAATTGGGTGCGGGGTTGGCTCGTCAGAGGTCAGGGGGTCCGGTGACGGCTTCCAAAAATCAGGTGAGTGGCTCGGCTTTTGTTGGGTATTTGGTTTTTCTGACGGGTGGCCGATTTGGTGGGGATACGAGGGGTCCGGGGCTATACAGGGAGGAGGAAGGCGATTTGGATGTGTTGCGGTGGTGAGTTTGGAAGCGGTGGTGGTGGTTGTAGGGTTTTGGGACCGTGGTGGCGTGGTGGGGTAGTCCGGTGGCGGTGCTGCCACTGGTGGTGGTGGTGCACGGGATTGGAGGTCTGTCGGAGTGGCCGATGGCAGTGATGGTGTCGGTCGCGATGGCGAGGATGATCGGGATGTATTTTGGGGATGTGCAGTGGTGAACGACGGAAAGGAAAGGATGGCGAGGGTGGTGAAAGGGATTTCTTGGTGTTGGTGGCTATGGTGGCCGGGTTCGGTGTCGATGTTCGGTGTTCGATCGATGTCGGCAACGGTGGTGGTGTTAACAGCGGGTGCGGGCAGTGTCGGGGTGGCTGTCAACGGCAGGGTAGTTGGTGGTGGTAGGGGAGTAGAGATGTGGTTAGGTTTAGGGCTAGAAAATTTTATTGTGTCGGGGTTTGTGTCCTGCGCGACACGGAGTTGGATGTCTGGGTGTGTCGGACGGGAAGAGACCTATGTATATGTAAAATAAAAATAAGTAGTGGATGAGACGCAGACACGGACACGATGCACATATTTTTGGTTGTGGTGGAGGAGGAATTGTGGAATAATAACGTGGATGAGTACCTCTCCTTATATAGGAGGTGGGAATTTCCAGTTGGATAGGGATTATGATTTATTTAAACCCAATTATATAATTCAATCTATTAATTTAAATCAATTCAATAAATTCAAATCCAAATCTAAATTAATTTAAATCTAGATAATTGAAACTCAAATTAAATATAAATTTTATCCTTAAATTTAAACTATTTAAATCAAATCCATAAAATCAAATCGAGATTTAAATTGCCACAATATTTTTAAAATATATTTTCCAAAAATACTAATAATAATAATTTTAAAAATAATAAATATTTTTAAATATCTTTTTGAAAATAAAATATTAATATTAATAAATTTCGAAAATCAAATTAAATATTAATAGGAACTACTTCAAAAATACCTCTTTTAAATAATTTAAGATAATTAATAAATAATCAATTTATACATAAATTACATCTTATGTATTTGCATGAGAAGAAGGTATTTTTATGAAACATAGTTTCCTAAATTGCCAATAAAATAAACTCGCCTTTTTATAATAATAAAGTTAAATAATGTTTTTGAAATCTCGATGCGACGCTTTTCACAACCTTAAGTAAATAAAAGTAATTACTATATATTATTTTGAAACTATAAAATAGAAAAATATTTTTCTAAAAATATGTACGCTCACACATATTCACAGTCGTCGAGCAATTACGAAAAATAAAATTTCGTGCGCGACGTACAATAGAACTACGGGACGTACAATACAAAAAAATCAGTACCAATTTATAAAAAAATAGTAGAAATTTAGGGGTTTTACAGTGTTGGCCATGGACACTGATGAAGATCAGAAGGACACCTCAAATGACGTCCTTGTGATTCTGATAAAAGGACATACTTCTCGTCCTCATTCTTTCTAGACGTTAACCATTCATCTTCCCTCTCATAAAAAGCAGCCTCCTGCTGGAAAGACGGAACAAAGGAAGCTCACCTCTTTTGAGCCACTTGTTATTGACCTTCGTCGTAACAAACCTCCTCCTCCTCGTTCTTCTTATCCTCCTTTTGTTATCAATTTGACTAAGCCTTCTAAGGCTAAAAGTCATATTGTAAATGATGACGTACAGATCAATAAAGTAGCATCTCCTTTGCAATATACTGATGTCTGTTACTATACTCGATGTTATTTGGATATGCTAGATACTTTTAAACCATTTACAATAGGAGCAGTTCAACCTCTTCAAAGTGAAGTATCACTTGAACCGGTGCAAGATTCCTTCTTCCTAGTTCCGTCCAGAAAGAGGGGGGGAACTACTATACTTTTTAGTAAAGGAACAGAACAAGAAACCATTCTCGACAGTGAGAATAAAAAAGACGATAATGGACAACTACAACTATGTCGTTATAGTCGATAATCTAAAGAAATCATTCGAAATATGGGCTATGATTTTAAAACTGGTCTTAATGGCGGTAGAGGAAGATAAATTCCTATTCGTACTCCTGCTCCGAAAGGGAAATCATTGCCATATTATAGCAGAATAAAGCGTGGGTTGGGTTATACTTCACCGGTTGTAACCCCAGAGGCCTCTGAGTCTAACAGTAAAGAACGGTCTAATTCTTCTGACTCCATATCATGGGACTCTGACACTAGTGTCGGATATGTCCATCGAGTGACACTATCTTCTAATATGGTGTCTGCCAAGTTCTCGGAAGATGACGAGGATGACTTTGAGGAAGCTCTTGAAGTAGATCCATGGGCATAAAGGATGGACACTCAGTGGAAACTTCGTTTCGAACAACGAAAACCACCTACAGAAGATCAATTAATTCAGGACGATGTTGGAGAAGAAGGTTCGCCTAGAACAATCTTCATCAGCAAAAGCCTTCCTGAAGAAGATAAACAAGAACCGATTCAGCTAATTAGGGAATACATTGATGTATTCGTCTGGAGCTATGAATACATGTCGGGATTAGATCCTCAGTTCGCTACCCACAAGCTCAATATTCTGCCGAATGCAAGGCCAGTCAAGCAACAACAGCATCGATTCTGACCTGACATGATGGACACCATAGAAGCTAAAGTCAAGAAGCTCATCGCATTTGGCTTTGTCAGAGAAGAATAACATCCTGACTGGGTCGCCAATATTGTTCCAGTTATGAAGAAAATGGGGAAGGTCAGAGTCTGTATTGACTTTAGAGACCTCAACGATGCTTGTCCCAAGGATGAGTTTTCTCTTCCGATCACTGATGTCATGATCGACAATACTTGCAGATTCAAATAGATGTCTTTTATGTATGGATTCTCAGGATACAATCAAATCAAGATGCATCCAGAAGATGAGAAATATACATCTTTCCGTACTCCTTTGGGAGTCTATTGCTACACTGTTATATCATTCGGTCTTAAAAATATTGGTGCAACTTATCAGCGGGCTATGATTACTATCTTCCGTGATCATTTACGGAAGACAGTTGAATGTTATGCCGATGATATTGCTGTCAAAAGTCGTCTAAAGGAAGACCACATCCAAGACTTGAGAACTATCTTCGATCTAATGTGCCAACATCAACTAAAAGATGAATCCCACCAAATCATTCCTGGGAGTCTCTAGTGGCAAATTTCTCGGATTTGTTATTACCTCTAAAGGTATACACATTGACCCTGAAAAATTAAAGCCATTCAAGAGATGCGTCCTCTATGTAACTTAAAAGAGCTACGAGAATTTCAGGGATGGCTTGCGTACATCAGGAGATTCATCTCAAATCTTGTAAATCCCCTAAATTTCTACTTTTAAATTTTTTTACATTGAGTATTTAAAAAAATTTACTTGGTATTTGTACGTCGCATAGTCGTATTATATGTCGCGTACGAATTCGTATTTTCGTATGTCTCGTCGAGTGCGAATATGTGCTAGATACATATTTTTGTAAAATATTTTTATTAGAGATTTTATTTATATAGAAGAATTTTTAGTTTTCAAAACAATATGATAAATATTTTTATAAAATAGTTATTTTGTTCGTTGTTTAAAAACAAGTAGGGATTTGAAAATTTTGGGTTATATGAAATGTGTTTCAAATATTTTGCGAAATTTAAAAATTACTAATAACATATTTTTTTTTAATTAGAAAAGCTATTTCATGATTTAATAATTAAGAAATATTTTTTATTTTTGAAATTAATTAATACTATATTTTAATATTTATGGAAAAGATATTTTAAATTTTGTTTTACTTAATATTTGAATTATTCTGATAATTTAAATTGGAAAAGATTGTATTTGCCTTAATTTAAATAGCTTTTAAATTAAAGATAAGTTTTATTTATATTGAATTAGATTTAAATCGATTTAAATTAATATGGAATCTATCTATTGGGGATTTAATCAAATCCCAATCCCTATCCAACTGGGAATTCCCACCTCCTATATAAGGAGAGGTACTCTTCCATGATTTTCTACCATCATATTGTGCACCGTGTCTGTGCCTCTACATCCACTATAAATTCTATTACACATACATAAAATTTTGTCCCGTCCGACAATTCCGGACGTCCACCCAGCCGTGTCGGACACTCTCGACATGACTACCCAATCCTAAACCTAATCCTCCCCGTCATCACACCTTCCCGGCACCCAACTCCCTCACCGCCGACCCTGTCACCGCCGGATCCCCTATCGACAACAGATCACCACCAGAACCACCATGCTCGCCACCACCAGCAACCAGTGTCCGAACCCAACATTGGCTCCCCTCCTTCCCGTCATCTCCGACAGCACCACCCGTCCTTCCCGCTCACCACCGTAGCCTTCACCACCACCACCGTTACCACGACAACCACAACCAGAAAAATAAAAGAAAAATAACCCAAAACCTCACCTGGGCGTTCGCCGAACTCGCGGCGGACCCGACCCGCCTCTCCGCCCGACCGAGTTGCCGGGAGACCAGCGCCACCCCGGCGAAGTACTCCTCCAGCCTTTCGCTCTCTTCCGAAGTCTCCGCCACACTCGGCGACCCCCTCGCGCCGTGGAACGCCGACCGCGCGCCCTGAACTTCTTCGAGCCCGCGCCGTCGGGTCGGCCAGGGCCCTACTCCGGCGAACCGCCCGCTGATAACCCTGACTCCCTCTTCCTCTCACCGGCTCCTCCCCGCCCAAGCCGCTCGAGCCGACACACTAGACGATCCGGCGCCCAGAGACGCCGTGCCATCGCACGAGATCGGTCACCGCGCCCTCCTCCAGCTCCTCCGTGCATTCGCGTCAGGCGCCCGACTCCGCGCCTCCGTGCCAGGCCCCGATCCGGAGTGTCCGCCGTGTCTCCTGCTCCACCTCGTCCGGCGCTCTCCAAACCCCCTTCTCCGCCGCCTCCGGAGCCCCAGCGCCGCGCCACCGTCACTCCTCCGCCGCGCGTCCGTCGCGCTCCACCGAGGCCGGCTACAAACCCGTGCCACCGTCACTCCATCACCGCGTACGGGAGGCACCACCCAGCGCTCTCCTCCGCGCCAGGCGCCCGAGCTCCGCCGCGATAGGCTGCCGGCGCGCGCCTTCCGGTGAGTTTCCTTCCGATTCCCCCTTTCTCTCTTCTTCTACTCAACAATTTTTTTTATTTCCATAACCTTCTCTCTCCTCTGAGGAGAAGGGATCAGTTTTTTTATTAATATTATTATTATTATCATTATTAGTGTTATTATTACAATTATTAGTATTATTATTATTACTACCTTTATTATCATTATTATTATTATTATTATTATGGTATTTATTATTATTTGTTTATTTAATAATACTACTGTTATTTATTAAAGTATAATAAGTATTTCTAAAAAAATATTTTTCCTAATAAAATATAGTGTTGACTCAAACTTGTATTTTGACAAGAATTAGGTTTTTAGAATTTTCAAGTAATTATTTAAATATTTTGATCCATAAAATTGGGTTTCCACTATAACAAGTAATTTCTAAAAAGTGTTACATCATTTTTATCGGTTATGGCTTATTATTTTAAATTTTTTTTATTTGATAGAAATTACTTTTCTTTAGACTAAATTGTTTTCCTAGATTTTAAGTATTTATTTATAATATTTTGAGTAAGAGAAAAACATAGTTTTAATTATAATTTTCAAATATAGTTTCCAAATAATAAGTACTTTATAGAAATAGTTATAAATATTTTATTATACAAATTTCTTTGAATATCTATTTTTGCTCATGACTAATCATGCCTGCCTATTTTCTCGCGACCGCGGACCCCTACATATCGACCATGGCTATTAGACAAGACTGGACTTGTCGGATCATTGCACCACACCATACGTAACACCAGGTAAGACACCTTGCCTTTACTGTTTAATTTCTTGCTCAATATCATGCATGCTTTTTTATGTTGTTCTTTCAAAACTATATATAGATGCAAATTATTATACTTTATGCAATTGGCTTGAGTTAAGGGACCACCGTATGTTTAGTGCATCTCATAAACTATCACGATGTGCCACGGATTGTGTGTGAGTTGTGAGTCGTATATAGATACGAACTTGCGTGCTGACTGATCATTGGTGCGTACAGGCCGTGCGTTACGATATAACTGTCAATAGATTGTATAGAAGACTTGGCAGTTATTAAGGATTAAACAGTATCGTGGAATCAACACATGTATAGTATCATTGGGGGGGAGGGGACAGTTATTAGCGTAGGGGCTACATTTATTTTTTACACATATTTTGGGCCGAGGGTGATTCTTATGAGTACTACCTTCTGCCCAGGGCCGATTGTGACTCGGATGAGCGCTACTTGATGGCCACTCTCTATTACTTGCTTGCGTGAATCTGTTACAGCCCCTGCGTAGAACGTTGTCCTCTAAATTATAATTCACATAGAATGGTTAGGAGCCTTTACTCATGCATACTTTTCTGTTGAGCTTTATTATTCAGTTTATTGGCATGATATTATGTGTCTTGTTACGTCCCTCTGAGGACCTGGTGATCTCTCCAAGTGTATATTCGTGATTTCTTGCAGGTGCTCTAGCTAGGGCCATTCTTTCCTTCGTGATGACTGCTTTTAAACTTGTCATTGCTTCGCTCGACCAATCACTTTCTTTGTATATTTCTTCTCTATTTAAATTAGTTGGTAGTGGATTTGTCTCCGCCCAACAATTGTATACATGACAAACTCAAAGTTGCTTTTATATTATTATTTATCTTTATGGATGAGATTTAGTGTCTTGGCTTTCTACATTTTATAGCTTATGTATACATACGAGCCGTATATTTACTCGTATGTATACAGCTGGCATGATACGTATCTAGTCTCAAGTATTTGGGACTGGGGCGTTACATGTTTTTGTGGTGGCTCATGTAGGTCAAGTTTGCCGTTTCGGTTACATGACTATACCGAGCGGACCTGCAATATAGGATTAGAATCTAGGAATCTCATCCACATACTTGATCACCTTCCTAGACCTTCCTTGATTCCATATTCTGACTCCCGTGGCTTCCCTTGATTTTTGCATCTTGCTTGAACTCCTTCTACCAACATCCTATCATTTCGTGCTAAACATGGTTAGAAAGATGACTACACTACTATATACTTATTGGTCAACCCTATGGCTAGAAGGATTATATTGACAAATAATATCCTTTGAGGTTATATTTGAGTATAAAGGCATTTATATTTCCTAGAGATATTATCTTAGGGATTAGTTAATTTCAAGTTGGGTAGTAGCATAATACCGCCTTCAAAGGATAGTTAGAATTTTATAAGGTGGTATACATAAGAGGATAGATAGATCAAGAAAACAAAATTTTGATTTACGATTTTTTTTGAAATAGTGACATAGTTATGATTTATTAGGGATATGAAATCGATTGAAAAATAACCTAAGTTTTTATATTGTGACGCATGATTTACGGTTAACTTTAAAAGTTTGGATTGTAATATTATAAAGTTTATCTCAAGGTTATTTAAGGAGTTTTAATTATGATTTTAGACAACTAGAGAAGACGAAAGTTTAGTTTGAGAGAGCTTGAGCTTTAAAATTGAGTCGTACGATTTATATGTTTATTTAATTTTGAGTTGAAGAAATGATGGTAAAATTTTGTTTAAATATTTGGAGGATATGAAGGCAACTTTGAAGGAAAATTTTAAATTTTAAATTGTGTCATATGATCTATGATTTAAAAGGTTAATTAGATTTCAAGTTTAAAGCCTTGATTATGGATGTTTAAATTTTGGTAAAAAAAAATTAATTTGAGTTACATGATTTATGATTGATGAAACGGGCTAAGAGTTTATCTCGAGGTACATTTGAGAATTGGAAAATTTTAAAAGTGATGGCTTATTATGAAAATTTAGTTGTGCCGCATTAGATATGATGAAGGATTTTGGAATTTATTTAAAGGAAATTAAACTTTAAGTTATGATTAAATACTTGATGGAGTATTTTGAGATTTTATGTCAAAACTGTTGAGGAACTTGAAATTTGAAATTAGATCATATATTGGTAGAGGACCAAGAAGCAAGCAAGTCACCCTAATGGGATACACGTATTCCTCATTAATTGCCATGAGAGTTGTATGTACTCGAGTGTAGTTGGTCATCTGCCAAATCATGTGGTTATATTTCAATCTTGACTCACTCGACCTTCCCTCAAATCTAGATCTTTTATCGTGACTATCTAATTGTTTAGAATAATTAGCATCTTTTCTTTGACCATGTTCCATCTAAGAGACTGTCTCCTCTCTAGAAACTGTGTCTCTAACTTATTTTACCTTGAACTACAAGATTCCTAAATTATCTTTATTTCGTGCTTTAACCTTTTACTTTTGTGCATTAACTAGTACCTTATAAAAACCTACTTTCTATTTTGATCATTTGGCGTACCCTATCGTGACTTTGATATTTGGAGCAAACACTAGACTTTTTCTTCCCACAAATTTCACAAGCAAGACCTACACGAGCCCACCTTCATGTAGGTATATCATGTGCCACTAAAACACGTCTCCTTGTACTCTAATTTCATATTGCGACTTTCGGGTCAAAAAGACTGGACTCTAATCCCTACCGTAAAACCAATATATTTTTTTTAACTATAGATGAGACTCGACCTCGACTCAATTCTTTCGACCCGATATATGATTTTGTTCTACTTTGCATTTTATCTTGATTGCTGGACCTATCGTCCCATGACACCATTAGTTTAATTCTTTTAAGTTGGGTAGAATATTTAACTACCTAACAAACCCTTTTTCCTAGAGAACCATATTGATAAGTTCATTTGGACTATAACACTTAGAGGACCCTAACTTATCTAGTCAACCAAGCCGACTGCATAGGCCCAAATATCGGGCGGAACTGAGACTTTATAAGATCTTGGACTATTGGATTCTTTCATCATTACCCTTTACTTATAATTTTATCTACCTATGATGCTAAAATAGCTTAGTTTTGCAAACTTATTCTTTATCAAGCTTGATCATGACATATGTTTAATGTGGGCGCCCACTAATACATTGTCTAATCAGAACCGGTGCATGATGGTCTGATCAACCAAGTGCACTTTGGTTCCCTTTTCATATATTATTCTACGCGTATGGAGACATAGTCAAACTTGCCCTAGAGTCTCATCCGCGACTGCCTTGACAATTCTACTTGAAATTTTTCCATCGTCTTTAAACCACGTATTCGTATTCGAAAATATCATCCTTGAACTCTATATTGCATTCGCCTCCATCTACTTTAGAAGAGCGAAGACGCTTGTACTTGAATTCCCTCTAGCCCTCCTATCGATTATGACCATTACCGTTCCATGTGACTATATCCACGTCTTAACTAATCGTCCATTTTTCTTGGCCCTATATTTACTATCATGACCTTCTAATCGCTTAAGATTAGGAGTGACCCTAATCACTCCCTTAATCAACCGGTTCTCAAGAAACCTTATTTTTAAGGCCTCTAATCTATTCCCTCTAGTTACCCTGCTAACCTTTATCGCATGTTCTAACTTTAAGCCTTGCTCATTTTTTTTCATTCTCGCGTTAACCCATGATTATTCTCGCCGTTATGGAAATCGAGACTTCCTAATGCATCTTTCGTTGAGCGTTGTGAATTGAATTGTCTTCTCACCCCTCTACTAATTCTTAATTTCGAGGACGAAATTCTTTTAAGTTGGGTAGGATGTAAACTCCCTAAATTTCTACTTTTAAATTTTTTTAAATTGAGTATTTAAAATTTTTTACTTGGTATTTGTACGTCGCATAGTCGTATTATACGTCGCGTACAAATTCGTATTTTCGTATGTCTCGTCGAGTGCGAATATGTGTGAGATACATATTTTTGTAAAACAATTTTATTAGAGATTTTATTTATATAGAAGAATTTTTAGTTTTCAAAACATGATAAATATTTTTATAAAATAGTTATTTTGTTCGTTATTTAAAAACAAGTAGGGATTTGAAAATTTTGGGTTATATGAAATGTGTTTCAAATATTTTGCGAAATTTGAAAATTAGTAATAACATATTTTTGTTAATTAGAAAAGCTATTTCATGATTTAATAATTAACAAATATTTTTTATTTTCGAAATTAATCAATACTATATTTAAATATTTATGGAAAAGATATTTTAAATTTTGTTTTACTTAATATTTGAATTATTCTGATAATTTAAATTGGAAAAGATTGTATTTGCCTTAATTTAAATAGCTTTTAAATTAAAGATAAGTTTTATTTATATTGAATTAGATTTAAATCGATTTAAATTAATATGGAATCTGTCTGTTGGGGATTTAATCAAATCCCAATCCCTATCCAACTAGGAATTCCCATCTCCTATATAAGGAGAGGTACTCTTCCATGATTTTCTACCATCATATTGTGCACCGTGTCTGTGCCTCTACATCCACTATAAATTCCATTACACATACATAAAATTTTGTTCCGTCCGACAATCTCGGACGTCTACCCAGTCGTATCGGACACTTCCGACACGACTACCCAATCCTAAACCTAATCCTCCCCATCACCACCCCTTTCCAGCACCCAACTCCATCACCGCCGACCCTGTCAACACCGGATCTCCTGTCGACAACAGATCACCACCAGAACCACCATGCTCGCCACCACCAGCAACCAGTGTCCAAACCCAACATTGGCTCCCCTCCTTCCTGTCATCTCCGACAGCACCACCCGTCCTTCCCGCTCACCACCGTAGCCTTCACCACCACCACCGTCACCACGACGACCACAACCAGAAAAAGAAAAGAAAAATAACCCAAAACCTCACCTGAGCCTTCGCCAAACTCGCGGCGGACCCGACCCGCCTCTCCGCTCGACCGAGTTGCCGGGAGACCAGCGCCACCCCGGCGAAGTACTCCTCCAGCCTCCCGCTCTCTTTCGAAGTCTCCGCCACACTCGGCGACCCGCTCGCGCCGCGGAACGCCGACCGCGCGCCCCGAACTTCTCCGAGCCCGCGCCGTCGGGTCGGCCAGGGCCCCACTCCGGCGAACCGCCCGCTGATAACGCTGGTTCCCTCTTCCTCTCACCGGCTCCTCCTCGCCCAAGCCGCTCGAGCCGACACCCTAGACGATCCGGCGCCCAGAGACGCCGCGTCATCGCACGAGACCCAGTATTGGCATGATATTATGTGTCTTGTTACGTCCCTCTGAGGACCCGGTGATCTCTCCAGGTGTGTGTTCGTGATTTCTTGCAGGTGCTCTAGCTAAGGCCATTCCTTCCTTCGTGATGACCGCTTTTGGACTTGTCATTGCTTCGTTCGACCAATGACTTTCTTTGTATATTTTTTCTCTATTTAAATTAGTTGGTAGTAGATTTGTCTCCGTCCAACGATTGTATACATGACAAACTTAAAGTTACTTTTATATTATTATTTGTCTTTGTAGATGAGATTTAGTGTATTGGCTTTCTACATTTTACAGCTTATGTATACATACGAGCCGTATATTTACTCGTATGTATACAGCTGGCATGATACGTATCTAGTCTCAAGTAGTTGGGACTGGGGCGTTACAAATCTCTCTGGACTCTGTAGACCGTTCACTCAACTCATGAAGAAAGGTGTGTCTTTCATTTGGACTGAAGAATGCTAGCAAGCATTTTAAGACATAAAGCAGTACTTGATGAACCCTCCAGTTCTAGTGCCTCCAGTCTCAGGAATGCCCTTCCTGATGTATATCCAAGAAATGGATCATTCATTGGGTGTATTACTAGCCCAGAAGAATAAAGAGGGTCATGAACTGGCTATCTATTATCTTAGCCGCACGATGATTGGAGCTGAACATCCTTATAGTCCGGTAGAAAAAAATATTTACCCTTGATGTTCGATGTTCGAAAGACACGACATTATATCACAGGCCAAACCATTCATGTCATCTCCCGAGTCAACCCTCTCCGAGATTTGATGAGGAAGCCCAGTACACTCAATTATAGGCTCGCTACAACGGCCATATTATTAGCACCGTACGATATGGTGTATGTTCCCCAAAAGTCTGTTAAGGGTCAAGCCCTCGCTGACTTCCTAGCGGCTCATCCAATTCCTGAGACGTCTAAACTCTATGATAAAATTCCTGACAAAACTTTGGAATCCAACATGATTTCAGAAGAATTTCCTACTTAGAATTTATTCTTTGATGGAGCATCCATAATCGGACCCAAAGGTACCATCGTCGCTGGAGTCGAAATTGTCCTCGTATCATCCGATGGATTGGCTATTCAAAGAGCTTATTCGTTAGACAAATCGTGCTCCAACAACGTGGTAGAGTACAATGCTTTGCTCATTGGTCTTCAACTAGCTAAACAGCTGGATATTGAATATCTTGAGGTTTACGAAGACTCTAAACTGATCGTCAATCAGGTCAGAGGAACGTATGAAGTTCGACATCAAGATCTTGTCCCATATCATGAGGCAGCAGTTAGAATGGCTACATCATTCAAAGGCTTCTTCATTGAGCATGTACGGTGAGAATGCAATATAGAAGCTGATGCATTATCTAATCTTGCTGCAGTATTAGCAATTCCCATCGGAAGACAGCAGATGGTTGTTGTCACTAACAGAAAATTATTTTGTATCGAGAATAATTCCAACATTGAATTCAGCAATTCAACAGAAATCAATGCCATCAGTGAAGACTGGAGAGCTCCTTTCATTGACTTCGTGGTACATGACATCTTACCTGAAGATCCTAAAGAAGCTACAACTATCCGTTGGCGATCGCTCTGATTCTATTACAATCATATCACCAAGACTCTCTATCGGCGAACGTTTGATGGTCTATTCCTACGTTGTCTGGCGGGAGACGAAGCAAAACAAATAATACGTGAGGCTCACGATGGTGTTTGTGGAGCACATCAGCCCGGTCCTAAGTTACAGGATCGTATCCAACGTATGGGATACTACTGACCCACTATGGTATCAGATGCCATTGAATATGCAAGAAAATATTGAGCTTGTCAAATCCATGCAGACTTCATTCATCAACCATCGGAATTTCTCCATCTGACTGTCGTATCATGGCCCTTTGAAGCTTGGGGCATGGATGTCATTGGTCTTATTAACCCACCATCATCTAGAGGATATCGGTTTATATTGGCTATAACCGATTACTTCTCGAAGTGGGCTGAAGTTATACCTTTGGCCGAAGTTAAGACCAGCAGCGTCAGCAACTTCATCAAAATATGCAATATATAGATTCGGTGTCCCTCGACGAATCATTCATGATAATGGACCACAGTTCGTTATCCAGAAGTTTACTCGGTTTTGCGACGACAACATAATCAACAATGTCGCTTCCACGGCCTATAATCCTACAGCTAATGGCTTGGCTGAGGCATTCAATAAAACCATCATTAAACTTCTCAAAAAGTTTGTTTCTATTAATAAACGTAACTGGAGTGAGAAGCTCAGAGAATGTTTATGGGCTTATCGTACTACCGTGCGCAATCCCACTGGTTGTACACCTTTTTTCTTGGTATATGGGTGTGAAGCTGTATTTCTATTAGAAATTCAAATTCCATCCCTGAGAATTGCAATTATCAATGAACTCACGACCGAGAATAATGATCGTCTTCGGCTTCAGGTGCTTGAAGCGCTGGACGAGAAACGGTTACTAGCTCAACAACATATTGAGCTATATCAAGCCCGTATCTCCAAAGCTTTCAACCAAAAGGTCATAGTACGAGCATTCCAAAAGATGAATTAGTCCTTACTGTCAGATGTCCTATGACTATGACACATATGAGCAAGGACAAATTCGAAGCAAAGTGGGAAGGTTCCTATGTTGTAAGCAAAGTTTTCTCAAACAGAGCTTATCAATTGACATGGATGGACGGTCGAGTGGCTATGATGCCCATCAATGGCAAATTTTTCAAGGAATACTATATATGAATACAGAGAGACATCATGAACAAAGTATTTTCAATGCAAAATGTAAATAAAACTCCTTTTATTGCATAGCCAAAATAGAAAGAGATACATAAAAATCAAGGAAAGGAACGACGATCGGAGCCTTCATGATTAAAGACATAGTTTACAAGAAGCTCAAAAATATTATTGTCAGACGAAACCAACAGTTCGCAGGCATCCTTTCTTAGAGCTTCTTCTTTAGCAGTACTTCCAGGCTCCACAAGTCTAGCAAGAACGTCATGTTTCGGTCCAGGAGCAGTCGAACCTTCCTCCGCCTCATTCTGAATGGACAATGGAGGTTCGTCAGAACAATCATCCTTGGCAATCTCAGTCTATAAGATGACGTCAGTCTCATTGGGTACATCTTCAGAAGTCATTTGTACTAAAGGAGCAAGTGTTGGCAGCATCTGCAAAAGTTACATATTATTTATAGGCAGAAAGATCAAATAGTCTATCTTGAGAACTGAAACGATTTCTCCTTGAAAAGATGTGATCGTTCAGTCATTCTTCGAATTTATTCACCTTGTGATTCGACCCACCGGTTAACAAGTGTCTCTCAATAAATTCTCCAGTGGAATACAATTCAAACTCTCGCGTGGAAAGTCACTACATAAACATTCCATCATCAAACATCGTCCCCTTTTAAAAAAAAGCCCAGTTGCTTTAAAAAGGATCTTATGACCGATCGCCATGATAAAGTTTATGTCCATCATACCTCTGAAACTTTATCTCCGCCAATTTATCTTTGGAAACATTTTCTTGATTATATGTTCTTGCAAGAATGAATCGTTTATACAAGTTCTTATCACGTCCATAAACACCTCTGGTAAGCACACTTAAACAGATGATACTCTTTTCTCATTTGGTTCATATATCAAATAAATGCTATTTCGATGATAAATTCAGATATACATTAAAAGTTCTACTTACTGTTCAAGCTATGAATATCCATGTGGGTACGAAAATACAAAGTCCCAGTGACGCATCTCCACAAAACCATAAATATTCCTTTCAGAAATTATCCTTTATTTCGCTCTTTCTCTACAAAAGGATGTTTACATTTTAATGGAAATCTATTACATCTTGATTTTTATTCTAATGTAACAACAAAGACCTAATGGAAATCTATTACATCTTTGGATTTTTGCCATCTGGTCGTGTTGTTGGTCGTAATTCCTTGTTGTCCCAACCCTCAGTGGTAGGCAGAGCAATGGAATCGCTCCTGGTCTTCTCTCTCATAAAGGCGAGAGAGAAAATGGAGGCAGAATGATGGCCTTCTACAAAAGGTAGGAATACGTTCACTCTTGGCATATGATTCCTAATTTTGCTGTCAAAGGAACCCTTCTACCTAAATACTCGGGTTAGAGTTCACTCCACCATCCAACTCTTCATGTATAAAGGCCCTTCCTACCATATGAGGGAGTTCCTTCTAAAACATGGGAAGTTCTGAGCTGTTTGATGTGTGTGTCAGATCAATTCATCTTCACGACATCCAAAGTCGCCGATACTGGTTCTGGGGAAACTTGCCAACTGGTTCCCTACAAGTATTAAAAAGGAGGAAGTTAGCAAATTAATCAGACGAATATATTCAACATGCGCCTTCTTCTCAAAAGTTAGACGCCCATCTTCAACAGGCGCCCCTTCTCGAAGTAAGGCGCTTGCCTTCAACAGGCGCCTTCTTCTCAAAAGTTAGGCGCCCATCTTCAACGGGCACCCCTTCTCGAAGTCAGGCGCTTGCCTTCAACAGGCACCCCCTTCTTGAAGTAAGACTCATGTCTTCAACAGGCGCCGTCTTTCTCAAATTCAGGTGCTTGCCTTCAACGGGTGCCTCCTTCTCGAAATCAGGTGGCCTCCTTTCACAGGCACCTCCATCTCGAAGTTGGGCCCTCGTCTTAAACGAGCAGACATGCACTCATATTTAGGCGCCTTCATGCGCTCAAACAAGCACCTCCTTCTTTAAAGTCGGTGCTCATGATTAAATGTTATTGTATTCGTCTCCTAAAAACTTACTGTCAAGATCACATATATCGATGGTCGTCGATAATGCACACAGCATCCCAATACTCGATGAAGTAGGGTGTGATGGGACGGCATCACGCTGTAGTGGCGTAGAGAAGCTTATAAGCGCCTGATCCTTCTCAACAGCCAAGATCTTGCGCAGAGCCATCATCGGAGAAGAAAGAATGGTAGAGGAGTTTGGAAGATGAGAGTACAATGGAGTATTTCTTTCTCTCATCGCAGCTATTTATAAGTAATTGAAGATGAAACGGCATGCCGCTTCCCTAGGCACATATTTCGGGAAAGAGAACACGCAAAAGATTTGAAATCACACATGAATTGCCATGTGTCTATTAGAAAAGACAAAATATTGAAACAGTCAGATTGGCATTTGTAGATTGGCGCTGGCACTTTTTTGTGTCAACAGTTACATAACAAAATTAAAAAGGCACCAGAAATAAGATAAAATAAACTTTTTATTTCATAAAGGACAGGCCCCTACAAATAAGTTGGCGCAATGGCCATTTAGAGAAAGAGAGATAAATGAGGCGCCTTCATATTTCATCACTTCTTTTTCTCATTGTCATCAGTTTGATGAAGGGCAGCGGCCAACTCTCCTATGTTATGGATCCCCGAACGGCACATCAAATGAAGGAATCCCTCTCTCTGTTCTGAATTGCCACACTCTTCAGAGGAAGACGATGGCCTACCATCTGAGCGATCGATGACTTCTAGAGTCAGACCAAAGCAGTCTAGAAGATTCTCTGCCCTCAGAGACGGTTTAGCCTCCAACAAGTAAGTCGTAGGCGCAGTATTAGGCTTCTCCTCAGGAGCCTTGCCTTCGACGTCGGTGCATGTCTCTTTCTCCTTCTTCATGTTCCCTTTGAATGCCATGAGGGTAAACAAGGGTGAAGGCTGTGCAAAAGTCCATTCTCATATATATAGTCGAAACCAATCCCACCGGCGCTTCACATTCCTCATGAAAAGTCAAGTATCATTAATGAAAACTTAAAAGGAGGAAGAAGAAGGGTCATTTTGGAAAAGAGCACCTCTCCATGAATAGGTTCATCGTCGAAAATGAACCAAGCATTTAATGCGCGCCGTCATTCAAAGTATTCCAAATGTTTGGACGCCCAAGTTTGAAAACTTTGAAGGGGGTCTTGTAAGCGCTCAAAATATCTGTCTCTCTTAGGCACCTAACTTTCTTAGGTGCCTATTATCTTTTAGGCGCCTAACACTCTTAAGCGCCCATTGTCTCTTAGGCGCCTAATGTCACACCCCAGAACCAGAATACTGGAGAGCGGGGGCAGACATAGCCAGCTACGTATATTGAAGTGCAACCCACCTCGCTATACGGTCAAGGCTGTCTAGATACATTAGGGTTTAACTATAAGCCAACAGTCTCTTATGGTCATGAACAACCCTAGTGTCTCAATCACAAGTAAGTAAGTGTTACAAGATGTAAGATCACCAAATATACAATAGTAAGGCGTCCCAAACGTTACATATTCAGCTGATCATGAAGCTAGTCGTTATAAAATGTCAGGACTAGCAAGAGTTTAGTCATACATGATCAATCCTAGGATCTGTTAATCATGTCACAGCCCATAGGCAGATAGTAAATAAAGGTACAACCGAGCTAACAAGTGATCATCGGCTAAACGCCTCAAAAGAATAATTTTTACAATAAAGTAGGAGAACAAAAAGAAACCCACTCGTTGTCAGAGTTACGCCTGGTGGTCACCATCTGGCCGAAAGGTAGGTAGATCCTCTGGAGCTGCTCCGGTATCTGGCCATACAAAACCAGCTGGGTCAGACCCCAGAAAGAGCAAGTGCCACCAAGGAGGCTTCACTTAAGAACTAAAACCAGTATAACACAATAGAATATAGAAGATAATAAATAAAGAACTGATAATAATAGGGATAACCACAGTAAACTGAGTACGAGGAAACCATTCAAGTAGCCAGGTCACAACCCTTAAACCAAATAAGGATCGGGGTTGTAACCTTTCACCTGAATAGAAATCCGTCTCAAATACTATTGGTACTGTAAAGACAATAACGAAGAGAGGACACAGAACTGCTCCGGGAGCTAGGTTACAACCCTTAAACTAAACAAGGACCGGGGTTGTAACCCTTCGCCTGAACAGAACTAGACCCTGATCTTTATTGTTAAGGCCAGCATAAGTAATAAATCATACTATTGAAGTGAAGTAAAACATGACGAGCATGGCATGGGGTACACTAAGACAATAAATGAAGAGATGACATAGAACTGCTCCAGGAGCCAGGTTACAACCCTTAAACCAAACAAGGACCGGGGTTGTAACCCTTTGCCTGAACAGAACTGGACCCCTGATCATTTATTGTTAAGGCAAGCATCAATAATCATGTCATGTCACAATCTTGTACAGAATCAGGATAAGATTAAGCTGGAATAAACTCCATCCAATCAATCACGGCCAATCAAGAGTACGGCTTGATACTTTTAACTAACTAGGGTTATCACAGGCCTAGTTACTAGCAAGATAAATTGAGATTATCCCAACAGCCACAAGCCCTGCAGACCATCCAGTTATCCGGGTCGAATGTCCATTTATGAAGGTTGCACCACATAACTGTGTGCTCGAAATGTGTCCTACTCGTCGGTAGGCTACAAGTCCACTGAATGTGCCCCGATAACGGGATTGCCTGTAGCTGAAATCTCTTCATGTCTACTGAATTATTCTAGTTTATTAGCCTTAGTCAATTACTGTAGGTATCCCTGACCGTGGTACTCAGGGATCCCCATCCTAGACATGATGCAAGACAGTACTGGTTTATTTGTACAAACACAATCGTCCACGGTATCCAGGTCATTCGTACTTATCATGTCAGGCTAGCTGTCGTAACAACATGTCCTGATATATCATGTCAGTTTACTTGTTAAGAGTGCGCCACGGCGGGCCACTATCGTGTTCAGGAATTATGCCAAAATTTATATGTTATAAGCATAAAGGTGATATTTCAATTTAATAATAATAATAATAAAAAAGGGACGACTATTGAAGGAGTCATACGGCTATTAGGTTCATGCGGCAGAAGACACGTGCGCCTATGCGGCTAGGACTGCACGCTCATACGGCTGGGAGCAGGCGGCGCATGCGGCAGCGGGAATTCAAGCTTATGCGGCTGCGAAAAGGAGGGGCTCATGCGGCAGCGGGATGGCAAGGCCTTATGCGGCTGGAAGTGCAGGAGCTTCATGCGGCTGAGATCCAAGGCCATATGCGGCTGCGGATATAATGAAGCTTATACAGCTGCGGAAAGGAGGTGTTCATGCGACTTAAGGGCCAAAGCCATCTCATGCGGCTGAATCAAGGGCAAGCCATGCGGCAGCAGGATATTTAAGTTCATGCGGCTAGATTCAAAGGGAGTTATATGCGGCTGGATACGCTTCATGCGGCTGCATTGTCATGCAACCAGAAAACTTGTCGTATGAAGGTCTATGCGGTCAAGTACTTCATGCGGCTGAGAGACGGTTGTTCTTCTCCACTGACCCGAGAAGAATAGCCATGAAGTCCTTGATTTCAAAGCTCGATAATTCCATCATCCAGAGTCCAAATCCGAACTTCCATAGGTCAAAATGGGGCAGAATGAAATTATCTACAACATAGAACCAACAAAACTTGGAAATAACAATGTTAAGTAGATCAAAACCTAAGAAATTTGAAAATACGATAAACTTAGATCTACGCAAATTGAACCATGGAAATTAGAAATGCCAAATATTTAAGTGTGTTAGAATCTCGAGAGGAAAAGAATGGAACAATAAAAATGAAGTTCCTTCATGAAGCAAGCTACACTTGTCTAAGCTCTCTCTCACTCTCCTGGTGGTTGAAGTAATGGTGGAGAAGAAGAAGTAAATGAAGAGAGAGAATGAGGGGAATAGATTAAATAAGGAGGGTGGTGGTAGGTAGGAGGGTTCACCTTTGGTTCATGATGAACCAAACCAAGCCGAACCAACCCAAGAATAAATCAATCAATCCAATGCTAGAATTAATTAAGCAGGGAGACATGCAATACGGGTCAAATTATGTATACGTATACCAAGATACACAATACGAACCATAGGCATTACACCTAACTCTCTGAGGCGTCCGTTGTTTCTTAAGAGTTTTGTTCTTCTGGGCTCCTTATGCATTCAGGCGCCCATCTCTTTGAGACGCCCTAACCTATTTAGGTGCCTACTGCTACTAGGCGCTCAACTTTTCTAGGCGCCTGCTTCCTTGGGCACTTTTCTCAAAGTATTCAGTTCTCTGCTGACATATTAATCTGCGATGCATACTGAACGTGGTGCACTACTCCGAATTTCTTGAAAACCGTGCCCATCACTTGGCCACGACCATGCGTCTATTCTGTATAGGTGCCACATGTCAAAGGTGCCTCTACTTAAAATTGGCGCCCAGTGGTTTAGGCGCCTATCCAAAAAAAAGGTGCCTACTTTGTATAACTGTCAGGTGGTTATCTCTTGGCTCTATAAATAGAGCTCCACTCCTCCGATGTACAGACACAGAGAGGAGGGGGTATAGTTTGAGCACTCATCGTACTTTCATCTTTTGCAATTATCACTTCTCAAGAGCAAGTTCTTCAACCGTTAATCGAAGCTGAAGTTCTGTCGATACTTCTACTCGGTCGAGCCATACCGAAGATTCCTCGTCAACAGAAGCTCCTCGACACAGTGACAAGCTTGCTTCCATCCACAATCGCCTCGTCAAAGGGACAAAGCGGTCGTCAATCAGACCGGACTCCTACAATTGTACTTCTCCAGAATTCATTGTACTCGTGTACGATTATTTAAAGTTTGTAATAAAAACACTTTCTATTTTTTGCAAACATCGTTATCTATACAAATGTTTCGATGCACTGATTGCATAAGTGGTATTACATATACCACTCAGAATGGCGACACTACTTGGCATGACACTCCGTATAGGTCCGATATCTATTTTGAATTAACTATCCCGTGGCGATCCTTTTCGATCCTGGATCTAGCGTTCGCTTACTCGAGTTGGGTACAACAACTTGGCCAACGTACACTATCGTTCACTAAAGTTCGATATTCATTCAGAGCCAACCATGCCTCAGTGATCATATCAATCACAACGCAACATTCACTAACTCAAGGTTCGACTCAAATTTTTGGATAACATCAATGTTCACTCGCTCGAGTTTGCCACGCAACCGAGCCAATTCATTCCTATTGGCTGATGATTTATCGATTCCATCATTGCATCACGTGCAACAACTTACTTCTTGTTCTCAAAACCGTCGCTCGATTCGTTCAATAAATTGACTACTCATTCTCATAATCATATGCCACGCAATACTTATCGACTCGTTGCACCGATGCAACAAACAACTCACGACTTGCTGCACTCCGTGTAACCAATAATACGCAACTCATTGCACTTCGTGCAACCAACATCCCCTTATTCGTTGCACTTCGTGCAACCAACATCTCATAGCTCGTTGCACCTCACGCAACCAACATTCTCTGACGGTACTCAGAAATAGCGTGATACTCACAACATACTTCTGGCAAACGTACGCAACATAATACAGACTTATTATATGGAACATCCAGTGTAGCATCGAGCAGATTCATGAGTCATACGATTTTGAAAGCAACTTAGAGTCAACTAATTTTGATAACAAAAATACTCAGGGTCAAAGAGATTCATTCATGGTCTAAAGGATAGAACTGCTCTGATACCAACATGTCACACCCTGGTTCCAGGAAACCTTTCATTCTCGCATGATTTTAATAAAATGATCGTCCTTGCTAGGGCGTGATGTCGCAAGAACCTGGAGTTGCACTCATGCAAGACAAGATGACAGGTTCACATAGTGTTTATCTCAAATTGATAACATTCACAACGGAAAAAAATAGAATATATAATAAGAATCTCTTTATTGATAAATGAACTTAGGTTACAAAGGCATTGAATGGCCCAACTCATAAACGATGCCAATTTGACTTACAACACTCATGATCTCTCTAGCACACATAAGATTTCATTGTTCTGTACATTATACCTCTTTATCGCCAACAAGTAGACGTCGACGGAACATCTCCATATTGAAAGTTTGAACGCCAATGTGGTAGCCTACCTGGAAACGCTAAAGACTCCATGCCTCAGCGCGTCAAAGCCAAGCCCCGCCACGAGCCGAACATACCCTGTATCTTGTAAACAATTTGATGGAGGATTAGTACTTATCCTCTTACGTGTCGATCAAGACCCACTCACCTAAACCAATACTAAGTAATTTAGTAAAACATACAGATTATTTGGTGATATTTCTATTTAGCCTTAGGATCGGTTTTATGGAAATAAAAGCAATAAAACATGTGAGCATGTTATATGAACATATTATATGAAAGCAGTAGAAATTGACATCAATATTCAACGATCAAGACAACAACAAACTTAGCCAGACCGCATCGCCTATCGCACCCATCCTTGCACTGATACAAGACAATGTTACTACCCATTCATGTTATGCCAAAGGCAATCATCTTATTAATCAAGGTACCAGGATCCACGTTCCTGCACTTGATTCTATTTAGTCTACCGATTTTATCTATATGAATACACGCATCTTCGCTTACCAAAATGAGGCGATACACCTTCCGTCTCTCATCCGACATTCGACGGTTTGTGCCCTTATCTATATGAAGGTCACTGGCATTCCATGCCATTAAGGACATTTTCGTCTCAAGATGTCCGGCTGCCTTAGGATCGGGTAGCAAGCCCCTCATAAGGTCCATTTCATTCGTATTACGGTGACCTTAACCAGTAGAGGTAGCGAGCCTCACTGATCGTAATACTGTGCTATTTCTCAGTACCATAATTTTCCCTAGGAAGAATGCTCCCAGTATCCTGGCGCATAACGTTCAGGAAAAGCTCACCCGTGCATGGGCCCATTCTCTTTGTCCGTGACCATATAATACATAAACATCCAAGACGAAGTAAGCCACCAAGGCATATCCACTCGCGACATCCTTCCACTAAACATAGTTCATGCACCAAGCCCCAACACCTCTGTATTGATGCACGATGCCCCAATATGTCGGTCGAAGGCCCCGAACACACCATCTGATACGCAAGTCATACGAATAACACTCTAAGCCATCTTGTAATAGGCAGTTCCGTGGTAATTGTGCAGCATACTTCGATACATGAAGTATATCTTTCAATGTTTTATGACAGTTCGATGGCGGTGTGCTCCAACTGCCCTCTTCACATACAAGTCATATTTCATGAGCCTCGTGCACATATACATGCCTTGATATTTTCTTTCAATATTCTAGGCCTAATGTTCAATGATTCTCTGAGTCGTGTACTTGATGCATGCCTCAGTGTTGCATTTCAATGTCCTACCATCAATATGCTACCGTGACTCGTGTACTTGATGCACGTCACCTCAGTTGTTCATTGTTCTATTCTTAGTGTTCGACACACACTATGACTTTGACTTAGCCGAGCCTTGCATATAGAAATTACTAGAAACATAGCACAACATTGTTTATTTATTAGGCATAAAGGTGTAGGGGAGAAGGGTCTAACCCTGTCCACCTTATCATTCAGCCCATCACTTCGTTGAGTTGATACGGTCCGACATGTAACTCTGAATCGATGCATTGCACGATCCATCCTCCTGACTTAGCTATACGAGCGCGCCGTGCTCCATCGGACTAACTCACTTGATTCGGTCTATCGCCTATGCGTTAGCTCGTTGCAAGGGACGTCGCATGCTACCTATACATGATATAAACATAATCAATACCTCTTCAACTCATTTGAATACTTACTCAGGTTGGATCCATACCTCTTCGATTCGATCAACTCAGCGTAATGCAATGTGCGATGCAGGACATTATACTGTAGATCACTAACCTACTGCCTGCATAAGAGCTATTATAACTCACTCTTACCCTTGGATGCCGCTATTGTAGGTCATAAACTAAAATATCTGACACCACACATAGGTACTCATTCTCACATGACACATACTCTCATGTAGGCTACACACTCATACATGTTTACCCTATACAAATCTTCCTATACACTCATACACTGTAGTTTACCTATTGCCAGAATACCACACTTAGGACTGCTGCTTCCTGCAATCAGAGCTACTACTGTATCATGCATCATGCAAATTCTGCTGCTGCAGTATGCAACTGACTAGTAGCATCTATCTGCTGCTTCAAATTATGGCTACTTAAAATCAGTCTAGACAATGTTATACCAAATATCCCTGTTGCCTATACCTTAAGCTACTGTTACTGCAGCTAACACTACTGCTCAATAAAATCTGCAGTACACATTATCCTTTATTTGCCTGCAGCAGAGCTGTTGCAAGCTGCTGGCACTGCAGCTACAAGCCTGGTTGCAACTGCAGTTAGCTATTGCTGCACCTGCAGCTGCTGCTATGCAGTAAAACTATCGCAGAACTAACTGCAGACTGCACAGAGTGCAGCCATAGACTGCACAACTCCTAGATTACATGCATATACCCCTCAGCCCTGTAGATTTTTCTCTGCAAACACACATGCATTGCAGTCCTAGATACTCCTGCAGCATAGCAATTACTCCCCATACCTAGAAGTCGTGCCTGCACACAAATGACCTACATATGCACACATATGCTCCACTAATATGGTACATATTTCTACATTGATACACACACTACAAACATATACATACATATACATACATGCGTAAACTCTATGATACCAATTCATATCCTAGAATGCATACCACCCCCAAATATATATACACATATATATAACAATTTACATCCACAATCCTATAATACTAGGTAAATTCTCTAAGCATACCCATACCATATAATACCAATCCATTAATGTATCATACACATACTATATATATATATATATATATATATATATATATATATATATATATATATATATATATATATATATATATATATATATATATATATATATATATATATATATATATATATATTTTATATATAAAATATATATATATATATATATATATATATATATATATATATATATATATATATATAATTATTATTTTGTGTGTGGCTATATTTTTTGTGTGTGTGGCTATATATATAGCCACACACACTCAAATAGGATACCAACCTACTCCAACCTAAATCCATGATACACAAGTATCGTTTCGTGATACTCACTTGATATCCTCACGAATCCCAATTTATGATACAAGAGCCTCATGGCACATGGATACACCTCTCCATCCCAAATTCATATGCAAATGTGACAAATAGATATTAAAACACCATTTTGAACTATTGAAAGCACATTTCATAGGAATTATCAAAATTGGTTAAGCATATCACAATGTATCATGAGTATCACAATGTATCATGACACAATCCTTCAATATCATAATTAGGACACGTTGACAAAAGCGTACACCAAATTATGACACAAATCTCTTTTGACAACTTGTATCAAACACTTGATGATCACCATTTCATAATTACCACCAATTCACCATTCTAAGCTCTAGGTCTACAAGGAATGAGTCATCTACTACCTATTTCACCACCTAGGAGGTTAAATCTAGCCACTTGGGGGTTCTTCTACTAGTTTACTTAGAATTTCACCATGTAAATGTGAGAAAAGAGATCATTACCTATGTGGAATAGCTTCTCCTTATGGAACCACGAATTTGGTGGTGATGGAAGAAGAAATGGATCCAAACTCCTTGCTAGTGCTCCCTCCAAGCTTCCTTGTGCTCCAAAGCTCTAGCTCTCCAGGGAAGAATAATTTGGAAAAAACTTTGGAGAGGTGTTCGAATAATGGAGGAAGAATTAGGGCTTGGTGCTCCAAAGAATTTGGAGAAGATAACTTGAGGAGAAAGAAATGATGTGTGCAGAGAATAAAATAAAGAGAATATTATATGGCCGACCGTTTGGCCGCCCCCAAACCACTAAATAATGTCTAATATGCCCCTAATTAATCCATATTCTATTTAATTAATTAAGGGACTCAGTGAGAATTTGTGGATTTGGGTTCGGTTAATCAATTTGGGCTCAAAACCAAGTTTATGGGCCTAGTCATGACATGACTAATGGGTCTAGTCCTAACACTTAATTTATGATCAATAGATGGCACACTAATGGCAAAAAATTTATTTGGACAAAAATAACCCTGCATGGAAATGTGTTGGTGACAAAAAATGCATGCAGCCGTTTTGACAATAATATATCTTTTCGTAGCCTAATCCGAGTTTCTATATCATCATCTTTGACTTGTAAAAGTTTTCAGACAAGTTCTTCAATCCTTTTGGCAACAACTCTCTAACAAATTGAATAATCCGATCTTAACATTCCTATGACAAGTTAAAATCAGACGTGAGGTTCAACAGTCACATCATCACCGATAAGACATAATGAGAATCACCACCCGAGTATAAAGGAGTATAACCATCCTTGAACAAATCAAAGAACTTATTTGTATCAGGATTCGGATCCTCCGGATCAAAACTAGGCCCGATTACAACAAATACCATCTTCTATGCCATGTTTCATTGTCGATAATTGAAGTGATCTCCGAGAGTGGACTCTCTCACCCTATTTTGAAGGAGGATTTATATTACAAAAATAAAGGTTCTCATTGTGTCACGACCCGCACCCGAAAGTTCAGACACGAGTACGTAGAAGCATGCCTAGCCTACACCACAGAGTCGACGGTAGTAAGCTGTCAATGCTCAAGTATATCCAAATCTCAATCCAGCAATAACATAAAACAGAATCTAATCCAATCACAAGTACTAACAGATAGATATGAAATGGAAAGATAAATCCACAGAGTACAAATCTGATAGTTAGGTACAGTCATCCTCAGAATTATTACAACTCAGCCAAATATTCTGATAATGGATAAAAGACAGAAGATAAGGACTAAGCTAAGCTAGGCATCCTCCAGTGGCACATCGATTATGTCGTCACCTGCATCCTCAGCTAAACCATGATCGGCTTCAGGTGTGTTATAGTACATAGTACACCAGTTCTCTAAATTCTCGTCTAAAAATATTGTTATCCAGTCAGGATTAGAGCAAGTACAATTTATGATCTACTATTCATAGCATGATATAAACTATAAAGCATGAAGTAGCATATGCCACATAGAAGTAAAGTACGGTAATATGAACTGACAAGTAAGTAAACAGAAAGATAGTCATAGCAAGAAAACCAGAGTATGTGACAAGAACAGTACAAAATGCATAAGTCATATCTATACTAAATGTGTTTAAAATACCAGTTCTATATGTGATCGGGCTGAGGGGTCCGGCAAATCATACGTCTCGTGTATGATTAGCTATCGACAGGGTACAGAAAACAGGAATATGGGCTTTGCTCACATATATACTAAGGTATTTCACGTCCAACTAGCAATCAATGGATTCATCTCAACAGTGAACATGATAAACTCAGGAACAAAAATGGATAATAATGTAATAGAATCCATAACACTAATCTCGTGAAATAGTCGTGTCAATAATCAGGAAATGTATATCTAAATCATGAATAGAGTAACTATCAGAAAATAAAAGCGATCATCATAAGTACTTGCCTCGGGTATCTGACGTCGACGTGCGCGACATGAACGTGTCGACACAGAAAGTATCACAGTCTAATAGTCCAGAATCATAATCCCAAATAAGTCGAAGATCAATACGTCCCAAAATATCCAAGATTGTATCCAATGTCCAAAATCCCAATAGCAATCAAATAAGCCGATAATTTGATATCAATGTCACACATTAGGAAAGCACGATTAGCTTTTGATTAATATAATAATAGAAGAGAAAGTCGTACCCTATTATCTATAATCTATATATAGAAAATTATTTATAAGATTTTTAAATTAAGTTTTCTACTTAGTCAAAAATAATTAAGAATAATATCTTTTTAATCCTTATTTGGTAAACATACTATTAGGTAAAAATATTGGTATTACGATTACCAAAATAATATTATTCCTAATATACTATACATGCATACAATATTTATACTAATAATACTATACATAAAATTATATACAATTATACACATTCCCACAAGATATTTAATCCATAAATACAGTATAAATACATATATATGAGTATACATTATAAACTTGGCCTCAAACAACAGAAATTACACCTAATAACAGTACTGTCTAAGCCTTATATGGCGAATGGGCTGAAGTCCAAAAACATAATAGAATTAAACCCTTAAAAGAACCACTCTGGCATAGAGCCCAGACCCAGTTCACATATAATTTTCCTTAAGAAAATTAGTCACAGTTTGGGCTTGAAGCCCAACCCAAACCAGGTTAGTGTTTATAACCTAAGCTCTCTCTCTCTGAAGAGAAAGCAGCAGAACCATAGCTCTGTTAAACTTAGGGTTCGAAACCCTAATCTGCCATTAGAAGAGAGAGAGAGAGCAGTCTCTCTTCCAAAAGAGAGCCAAAGAAGGAGAAGAGGTCGAAGACGAAGGAGGAAGAGAAACGCTCACCGGAGTAGGGCTCCGGAATACGAGGCGGGGCTCTGCTACACTAGAGCGATAGGGAAAAAGCGACCACAACGACGCTAGGATCTGCTCGATGCAGCACTGGTCTATGGATCCGGCAAAAAAACTCTATGCAGTGACGGAGCGAACTGTTAGATCCGTGGCACAATTTTTCGATGGAAAACTGAAATTTTGTAACAATTGTACAAACAATCGTTATTACGTAACACTTCACAAAAGGTACGTAAGAAAAATTTCAACTAGTGCTACACTTCACAGAAGGTGCACAGAACGTAACCCTTCACAGAAGGTACGTAAGAGAAATTTCACTAGGGCTACACTTCACAGAAGGTGCACAGAACGTAACACTTCGCAGAAGGTACGTAAGAGAAATTCTACTAGTGCTACACTTCACAGAAGGTGCGCTAATAGAATTCTGATAATACCAATGCAAACACTTCACCGAAGGTGTGCTAATAGAATCCTGATAATACCAACAAAGAAGGTGATAGACGAAAGATGGAAAAACTCCTGCTGGGGTGAATGATCACCGTTGCTCAAAGCTTTATTAGCCCCACACGAATAGCTTCCATGAACCAGCAAGTTCGTCGGAGAACTTGGAACACTCTTGCTCTTCTGACTCCTCGGATGAATACGAACTCCCTTGCAAAACTCAACGCTGGTACAATACCTCTCTTCTCTCTAACAACTTTTAAGCACTTGTAAACTTTTTATCAACTACTTGTGTCTTAGTTCTTAACAGTGAGAGAGAAGGAGGAGACCTTATATAGGCCCCTGCAACAACTGCTCGGTTAGCACAATGTTAGGGACGTGGTAGTAACCACCCCGAACATGGAGCAACCGTTCAGAACATGCAAAAACACGTTCTGCTGCAAGTTGTGCCACTCACTTAACCAGCATAATTTGTACTTTACGCACACAGCCACTTTACGCAACCTGCGTACACTACGCACTCTACGTACGCTGGATACGCTGCGTACACTGTGCACTCTACCCACGCTACGCACGCTGCGCACACTGTGCACTGGGCGGTGTACTGGGCTGCGTAACTGGGCCAGCGTAACTGGGCTCGCGTAACGGGCCGCGTAACGTGGTCGTGCAAGTGGCTCGCACAACGAGCACAACTTAAGCGCACTATGCACCTAGCGACGATGCTGACGTGCTAAGTGCAAAGTACACCAACAAAATGCTACATTACGCCTCATGAGCCCTTGAGTCCGAGTCCGAGTCCGAGTCCGAGTACGATTTGCTATGCCCCTACGGGGCTTAGCTCCTATGGAAATAAATTTTCCAAGAGCAAAAAGCATGAATGCTTTGAGTGTTGATTTTAGCCTTTTTTCTATTAGAAAAATAACCCCACATAGAAAACCCATGTGCACATCCACACCACATATGCATCTCCAGTAATAGCAAAGCTAATATATAGAGATACAATCTCTTTATTTTTTCTGATGTGGGACTAAAGCTTTCTAAAGGAAAAATCAAAACTCCAACAATCCCCCACATATCTCTATATATGGGTATTAGTGTTCCCCACAGTAACTGTCCATCATGCATTAGGAGAGATGTCGCTGACGACTTGAATCTTCCCGCATGGGTCAAAAATCATACTATAATACAAGAATAGACTAAGCCTTGAATTCTGCATCATAGCTGAAATTCTTTCCACTCACATAATGTAGTTACATGTGCTTCTGGTTACACATTAAAGGCCCTGTGCCAGCCTGGTTTCAGTGTATAATTTTGGGCATCTATAAGTTTACCCTCAAGAGACGGCCTGATATCTCTTTGTCCATACACTATAGGTGAGTTCATTATAAAGAGATATGGCATGAAGCGCTTTGCGCTTCCCTTGCGGTGCTATGTCGCTATGACATGGCTTAAATCCGAGGCTTTACCCCATATCGGGAACCTCATCGTAGTGTCATACTACTGTAGCATGAGGCAACCGCCTCTTTGTAGTGCCAAACTACCCAGCATGAAGCCTTAGGCTCCCTTGCGGTGTTACGCCACAACGACATGGCTTACAAGGCCGAGGCTTTATCCCTAACCGGGTACCTCATCGTGGTGTCGTGCCACTGTAACATGAGGAACTCCTCCTCTTTGTAGTGCTGACTACACCCCTCTTTATTTTTAACATACAGTATTAGGCTAACTGCCTATTTGCGGTGCTACGCCGCTGTGACTTGGCCTGCTAAGCCGAGGCTTTATCCTATTACTGGGCAGTACACCACATATAGGAACCTCATCGTGGAGTCACCCCACTGTAGCATGGAGTTTCACTCCTTGTAGGGCTGCTCTACCGTGCTTCCTGTAAAGCACACCAGGCATTTACTCTACCTGAGAACTCATTAAGACAATTAAGCCAACCTTCCCACAGGAACTATTTTTCGCAGAAAACAACAGTAGACAACAGTGGTTGTAGGTCCGTAACCTCTCCATGCCCAATAGAACTGTACCCACCGTTCCTGATATTCTTCCAGTAAATGGTCCTCCCTTGAACCAAAAGCTAGATGCCTAGTAGATAAATCTTTGAACTAATAGCATAAAACTTTATGGTAGGAATACAATAACTAATATCAGAATGCCTTCAAGCCCATTTTACATGCTGAGTCATCGATCAGCTGGCGCTTGAGGCCCTTGGTGAACGGATCCGCTAGATTTTTCTGACTCCAAACATCAATCATTGCAATTACACCTCTCTTAATAAGATCGTGTGCTGTCCTGTGCTTTAACCGCACAGTCCTCTTCTTTCCGTTAAAAAGGTTATATGATGCCACCGTCGCAGTCGCCTGGTTTTTGCAGTATATCGGTATTACCAGTATTTGGGCCCCAACCACTGGATGATCATACATGAGCTCCCGAAGCTATTCTGCTTCCTCGGCTGCGGTATCAAGTGCAAAGAACTCAGATTCCATGGATGACCGCGAGAGCATAGTCTGCTTCTTCGATTTCCACGATATAGCAGTTCCATCCATTGTGAAAATATATCCACCTGTGGACCTCTCGCTTTCCAAATCTGAGCACCAGCTGGCATCACTGAAGCCTTCCACTACCTGCGGATCTTTGCTGTAGTACAGTGCATATGTCTGAATCTTCTTGAGATATCTCATAACCCGTTTCATAGCCTTCCAGTGTTCAACACCAGGGTTGCTCGTGAAACGACTCAGCATTCCCACGGCGAAAGCTATGTCAGGCCTTGTGGCATTAGAAACATACAACAAACTTTCGATTATGCTAGCATAATCCAGCTGCCTGACGCTTTCCCCTGAATTAGGCTTCAGCTTCACATCACACCTGTACAGCGTATCGATCCCTGGAAGATCCCGATACCCATAACGAGTGATCATTTTCTCAATATAATGAGACTGTGACAGCGCTAGTCCAGTGTCTGTCCGGATGATCTTGATCCCTAAGATCACATCAGCTTCCCCCAAGTCCTTCATACTGAACTTGCTCGAGATGAACCTCTTTGTCTCCGTGACACGGCTCATATCCGTACCTAGGATAAGCATGTCATCCACGTACAGACAAATGATCACACCTCTTCCATCAGCAAACTTTGTGTAAATACACTTGTCCGTCTCGCTGACCATGTAGCCATTTGACCTTATAACTTTGTCAAATTTCTCATGCCATATCTTGGAAGCCTGTTTAAGATCGTACATAGATTTCACCAACTTGCAAACTTTGTCTTCAAGACCCTTGAAGACAAATCCCTCTGGCTGTTGCATGTAAATCTCTTCGGTCAGCTTGCCATTTAGGAAAGCCGTTTTGACATCCATCTGATGTATCACCATCTTATGTATTGCTGCGAGAGCAATCAACATTCTGATGGTAGTCATCCAAGCTACTGGAGCATATGTGTCAAAATAGTCAATCCCCCACTTCTGAGAAAACCCCTTGGCTGCCAACCTAGCCTTGAACTTGTCAATAGTTCCGTCTGCTTTCATCTTCTTCTTGAAGATCCATTTGCATCCGATGGATTTCGCTCCTTCAGGAAGATCAACCAACACCCAAGTGTTATTTGAGGTGATGGAATCAACTTCATTGTCAATCGCCTCCTTCCAGAAAACTGTGTCTCTGGTCTTCATCGCCTCATCATATGTCAGCGGATCTACTTCCACATGATAGGTGACAAATTCACTTTCGAAGTCCTTCGGCCTCCTCACACGCTTAGCTAACGGCTCAGCTTATTCTGGTTCAACCGTTATCTCAACAACATCTTCTTGGACCACATCTTCATTGAAGACTTCAGTTTGCTGTGCACCCTCATTATTCTCCGGTACATCCGTAAGAACAATATTCTTGTGCCTAGCAAATTTGTCTTCAAAATACTCTGCGTTGCGAGATTCAATGATATGATTTGACTCAATATCAAGAAATCTCCGAGCATCACTCTTCTCGGCATACCCCAAGAAGATCGTCTTAGTAGTCCTTGTCCCAAGCTTCTGAATCTTCAGATCTGGAAGCTTGACATATGCCAGACACCCCCACACTCGAATGACATTCAAGTTAGGTCTGACCTTGAACCAGAGTTCATGAGGAGTAACGTCTGAAGTTGCATGAGGTACTCTATTTAGAATAAAAGTGGCCGTTAATGCAGCTTCATCCCAGTAGCACTTAGGAAGACCAGCAGTCAACAACATTGAGTTAATCATTTCTGTCAACGTTCTGTTCTTCCACTCTGCTACTCCGTTTGACTGAGGAGAGTACGGAGCCGTAGTCTCATTGACAATTCTATGTTCTTTGCAGAACGATACGAATTCATAAGACCTGTACTCCCCACCTCGATCGCTTCTTATTCTTTTGAGTTGTTGTCCAGTCTGTCGCTCAGCTTCGGCTCTAAACTCCTTGAACTTCTCGAATGCTTCGTCTTTAGCCTTCAGCAAGTAGACGAACGCATACTTAGAGAAGTCATCGATGAAGGTTATGAAATACTTCATCTCGGCCTTTGTAGAGAACTGTTTGAAGTTACAGATATCGGAATGTACCAACTCCAGAAGATCTGTACTTCGATTAACCCGAGGAAAGGATTTTCTTGTGATCTTCGTTTGAGCACAAACTTCACATTTCTCTACCTTACCCCCACATTTGAAGATAAGTCCTAGACTAGATATTCTGTTTATTCGTTTACAATGAACATGTCCTAGCCTATTATACCACAACTCAAGAGTATAAGTAGAAGGAGTGACTTTATTAGTTACATTAATTACATTAGACTGATTTACAAGCTGAATTTTGAACATTCCTTCGGTATAATAAGCTTTCCCGAAATATGTTTCCTTGATAGACATCACCATCTGGCCAGCATTGATGTCCATCCTGAGACCTGTGTTGCAGAGTAGGCCTCCTGAGATCAGGTTCTTGGCAATAGCAGGTACGTGCTTCACGCCTTGAAGCGTCAGAGACTTCCCCGAAGTCAGCTTCAACACTACCGTCCTAATCCCGAGCACTTCAGTTTATGCCTGGTTCGCCATCATAACCACTTCAGAAGTAGGTGTATAGGTGGTGAACCACTTCTTACTAGAGCAGACATGGCAGGAGGCTCCAGTGTCTACCCACCAGTCAGAGTCAGTCCTTACCGCATCAACCTGCACAATCATAGCAACAATGTTAGTGATCATAGATACCTTACTAGGCTCTCATTGCTTTGATTGCTTGGTCTTTGCTTTGCACTCATTCTTAAAGTGGCCCTTCTTGCCACACTTGAAGCAAGGCATTTGAGACTTTGGCTTCTTTTTCTTGATAGAAGTTCCCTTGACTTTTAGATTGTCAGGGTCTTTCTTCTTGCTGTGGAAAGCCGCCTGCTTTCCCCTTGGTTCCTTGGTATGAACTAGATTGGTGTTAGCCAATTGCTTGGACAGTGTGTCCATCTTCAGTTGAGCCCGCATCTGGTCCTCAACATAGATTTCATGCAAGAGATCTTCAAGGCTGTTCTCAAGCTTCTTCCTATGCATGTTTGCATAGAACTTGCTCCATCCAGTTGGGAGCTTTGAGACAATCCCTCCAACAACAAACTTATCGAGGAGGGGCATCGTCTCGTCTTCCAGCTTCTGTCGCAGTTTCAGGAACTCCTTCACCTGCGGCAGCATAAGCTTTTCGTCCTCAAAAAACTACTTGTGATATTTTTCAACCACAAATATTTTACTGCGGTTTTTGTCTTCTTTGTAGTGTTTTTCTAGAGACTCCTATATGTCTCTAGCAATATTCTTCTTAGAATATAATTCTGCAAGGGAATCGTCCATAGCATTCAGGATAAGCAGCCTGCAAATACTATTTTTCCTTCTCCATTTTGCTTGAAGTTTAGTAGCCGCGGTGACTGCGGCAGCAGATCCAACATCTGGAACAGTAGGTTCTTCCTCCAGAAGTACGTGATCTACGTCTTTGAGTTGAAGGGTGAGATATACCTTCCTCTTCCAGACTTGGTAATGTTCTCCATCAAACTTTTCTAACTTGCAAAAGTCAGAATTGAAGAGTGAAACATTAACGTTTTCCATCGTAGCAATAAAACTTTGAGATTGTTAGATCCGTGGCACAATTTTTTGATGAAAAACTAAAATTTTGTAACAATTGTACAAACAATCGTTATTACGTAACACTTCACAAAAGGTACGTAAGAGAAATTTTAACTAGTACTACACTTCACAGAAGGTACACAGAACGTAACCCTTCACAGAAGGTACGTAAGAGAAATTCCACTAGTGCTACACTTCACAGAAGGTGCACAGAACGTAACACTTCACAGAAGGTACGTAAGAGAAATTCTACTAGTGCTACACTTCACAGAAGGTGCGCTAATAGAATTCTGATAATACCAACGCAAATACTTCACCGAAGGTGCGCTAATAGAATCCTGATAATACCAACAAAGAAGGTGACAGGCGAAAGATGGAAAAACTCCTGCTGGGGTGAATGATCACCGTTGCTCAAAGCTTTATTCGCCCCACACGAATAGCTTTCAGGAACCAGCAAGTTCGTCGGAGAACTTGGAACACTCTTGCTCTTCTGACTCCTCGGATGAACACGAACTCCCTTGCAAAACTCAACGCTGGTACAATATCTCTCTTCTCTCTAACAACTTCTAAGCACTTGTAAACTTTCTGTCTACTACTTGTGTCTTAGTTCTTAACAGTGAGAGAGAAGGAGGAGACCTTATATAGGCCCCTGCAACAACTGCCCGGTTAGCACAATGTTAGGGACGTGGTAGTAACCACCCCGAACATGGAGTAACCGCTCAGAACATGCAAAGACATGTTCTGCTGCAAGTTGTGCCACTCGCTTAACCAGCGTAATTTGTACTTTACGCACACAGCCATTTAAATTTCCCAAGAACAAAAAACATGAATGCTTTAATTGTTGATTTTAGCCTTTTTTTCATTAGAAAAATAACCCCATATGGCAAATCCATGTGCACCTCCACACCACATGTGCATCTCCAATAATAGCAAAGCTAATATATAGATATACAATCTCTTTGTTTTTTTGATGTGGGAATAAAGCTTTCTAAAGGAAAAACTAAAACTCCAACACGAACTGGATCTGACCAGATCTCGCCGGAGGAGGTGGCTGCTCTGATGTGGTGTTGGACGTCGACGACGCCAAGAAGCGACAACGAGGGTACAGGCGAGCACGACTTGTGCAGACGGTAAGGGAGAAGACGGTGGTAGGTGAGTAGATCTAACTCGTGGGTGGCGGTAGTTGAATTATGGGACGGTTGGTAGTGACAGTGGTGGATCGACGGGGTTAGGGTTAGTGGCTGGAGTTAGGTCGGGGAAGGTGGATGTAGGCAGTGATGGTGGTGTTGTCGTAAAGCTGGTGGGGTGATGGTCGATGGAGTAGTGTGGGTGACCGAAAATGGAGGTTGATAAGTGCTGTGGTGAGGCGGTGGTTCAAATGGTGTTCACCGGTGGCTAGGTTCATGGTTGCTGGTGGTCGGAGCACAATGGTGGTGGCAGATAGTAGGTGGTCGTAGTGGTGGTGTCTGGTGGACTCGGTTAGGGTGGTGGTTGGAGTGTTGGAGTAGGCAGTAGAGTAGGGGTCTAGGACAACAGGGAAGGAGAATAGGAAGAGTGGCGGCGGTGAGGTCGCCGGAGCACGATCGGAGTGCGACGGCATGCGGCGGACGGGCGACGTTCGGCAGAGGCTAGATAGAGGGTGACAGGAGAGTGTGAGAGAGAGTAGAGAGAATTTGTTGTAATAAAATAATGGAGAGTCCCCATTATTTTAATAGGGAATAGGTAGATTGCTCTCCAAGCCTAAATGGCAATTCTGTAATATGTAATAGATCTGGAGGTATTTTAGTGGAACCTACTAACAGCCCTAACTAATCCCCTGACTAATCAATAACTAATCTGGTAGCTAGTAACTAATCACTAGTTAAGACTAACTAACTAAATAATTATGCTAACTAACTATTATCTATTCTCTAACTCCAAACCCAAACAAAAGCCCACAATCCAAGCCCAAGCTTGGTAGGCAATTAGGATAGCTAGCCCACTATCCAAGTCCAAGGTTTGGTAGGCTCTCAATAATTAACATAAATTAATTCTATAAATTAGATTAATAAATAATAAATAATTCAAAATTTAAATTAAATAATTAAATAATAATATTCAGAATAGAATAAATCCGAAATTGATTTACAAATTCCCAAAATTTTAATATTGATTTCCAAAAATAGATTCTCAAAATTAGGTAGTTACACCTTGAGTCAACCACTCCTTGTAGTTATGTACAAACATTTTTTTGTAGAGATGCTCCATCACGAGATCCACCTCTTGAATGGTCTATTATATGATATTTAACACAAAGGCATTTGATGAGCCTCTCATTCATGAAATAAGGTTGTCTATTGGCGTATTTGAAAAATTTCTAACGTCCGCCTTGAAATCATTAGTCAAACCAATTTCTTGCTCTCATGTCGCTAATTGTACATCCATGAATGGTCAAATAAGTATCAACTCATTACTTTCTTAGTCGTGAATGATTATGCGCCATATATACTCAAATAATATGGATTAGTTACAAATTATGATTTATATACCGACTAAGTATCGCAATGTCGTCTCTACTTCTAGTTAAGTATCGAATCATTGATCTAGCCGTGAAATATTGAACATGTACCAAGGATCAAGTGTTTACAAAAAGAACCTAGCTTTTGTGGTTTATCCATACTTTCTATATAATAACATCACACGTTGTCTCCTATATTGCAGTGGCAAGGACATGATATATATTTGACAATTATTACTGACATTGCGAACAAAATTGGAGGAACGTCAAAAGATCTAATGGTTGAAACTAAGCTCTAAGCACCAGACTTTCATTTTGAAAGACAAAACCGGAGAGTTGTGTCATGATTCACATTAATCTAACACATTGATACATTTCAAGCTCAATGAACTAAATGAATGTTAGACCCAAATCAACGGAAACCTGGCCCTAAATACCTATTTAACTTGATATATTCGTTGTTAGTGAAAACATTATATGCTTATACTATCTATAAAAGTATTAGGACCTTCTAGTAGGAATTCAACTCAAAATAGATTAAAGATAGACCTCATTCTCCCAAAGACACATAGCAAGCCGACAATAAAATATGTAGCCACAATAATGAATCTTCTATCTTATGTCACAGGCATATGTTGTCCTCCTTTACATTTGTATTTTTTTCAAAAATAGAAATATAACTAAAAAAATGGGAAAGGGAATTTACCAAGGAGTTAGGGAACATGGCCGACCCAGGGGTAAGCCAGGCAAGATTGGGCTTGGGCAACCCCCTCTGCTTGTGGCAACTCCCAGGCTCAGCGTGACCCCATAAGAGATTGGGGTCGCGGGTTGTAACGCCTCAGTCCCAAAATATGTGGGACCAGGTATACGAATACATGTCAGCAGCACATCACCAATGGGCCAAACCTCATAACAAGTCCATTAGCGAAATGCTTAAGCTATAAATCATGATAATAAACCCATAACAACAACACAACACAAGTCACAAATCACAGGATACAGTGCTAAATCTCATCTGCGCAGAATAATATAAGACACACGAGTTAAGAAAAATAATAATATTATCAACTGTCCAGCAGTAAATATATGAATGTACGGGAAAACAACCCGTCACCATAGCAAGGAAAAATAAAATAAGTAATCAACTACAAGTCTGCTGAACTGAAAATAAAATAAAGTAGCACTGTCTAAAATAAAGAATGACATGTCTCAAGATAAATCCTCTGGCACTATCCCATCCTGCTGCACCGGTATGTCTTCAGTCTCGACTACAGAACCATATACCTCCGGGTAGCCCTCCTCTCCGTCTAAGCCTGGGGAATAACCAGGTCCTCAGGGGACATAGCAAGGTACATAATATGCATGTCAAGTAGCAGCAGAGAGAATATCTATAAAACAAAGGGTAACTACAATAATCATCTAAGTGCAAATATGCAGTTGAGGACAATCCTAATACTAGGCCCAATAATACTGATAATCACCCATGGCACCGTGATGTGATACCAATAGGCAAATGAGTAAACAAAGCCATAACTTTGTTATAGAGACCATGACCATGAGTAAAATAACCAAGTCCCAAATATGGAAGCATGATCGCGAGTCTAGACGACCGGATATTTCAGTAGAGTCCTCCCCTCCCCATGCTCTAAAACTATCCAGTCAAGTCACGTATGAATCATGTACCAGTAACAAGTCACGCGAGCTAGTACGACATGCTATCACAGAGTCCCTATCCATGAATATCTCATGTCAGACTTCGTATCATATCTCATCATCTATCATGTCCGTGTCTTGTGGTCCATCGTGTCAATAAACATGACATAATGCACGCAATGCCTGATGTCGATATACAATGTCACTAAAATGACATGGGTACCCGAATATGATTCAGACGCTAAATAGCGACTAATCATATTTCATGACAATAATGAATAAGAATAATGCAATAATAAAAAGGGAAATACAACAAACCGTAACATTGGCAAGGTACACTTGCCTGTAACCTCTGTTTGTGTGTACATCTTACCAACTCCAACGTCTCCGTTACTCCCGCCAAGTTCACCTATAATAAATATACTATTATTAATACTCTCTAACTACTTACCATATATGGACTTTTCATATATGAACTATATTAGTTTCTATACTCCAAAAGTGGTCAAAATGTTGATGCTACACCATACAATGTATAAAGTACCAAACTTCCTTATAAAAGTATTTTATAACTAATATAAAATAGTAATTTAATTTTTGGAAAATATTCATAAATATTTTTATATCACTATTAATATTATTTTATTGGTGAAAACTCAAGCATAATAGCCCTATGTTGATACTACATCATTAATTATATGCTTGTCCTACTAATTGAGTCCTGAAATAATAAATATTTAAAATAGTTAATTTTGGAAAAATCACATAAAATAGTGTTTTTATCATCAAACCTTGCACAACAAGTATTTTAGTAAAGGTATATGAAGTTCCAAATCTTTTGGATACGAGTAACACATTGTTTTCGGTGTTACGACAAATGTCAAGATTTTTATTAAATACTAAATGAAACCAAAACATAGTAAAAAGATATGCTTTGGAAACCTCTTGAAGTATAGTTTCTTACCAAATATATATGGAAGGTCGAATCGGCCCGGAAGTAGATGAAAATCAACTCACAACAAATCTGGTTTGTTCTGGATACCTTATCGTAGAACGGACGTCCCGACCAAACCATTTAGAACTGTGTGCGTGGCCAATTGGACACAAAAATAGACACAAAAATCTTACTAATAGTTTTGGTTTTACGAAAAGATGAGATCGAAAAGTATATGAAACCCTAGATGCAAAATAGTGTACCTGCTGGAACGAATTCAGACTTGGATTTCGGACTTCAGATGACTTGTAGGACTATTTTGGTGCACTAGAAGGGGTTGTGAACGTATGAAGGGTTGATGGGATTGTAGAAGGTCACGTTATCTTCATAGCGGATATTCTTGGAGCATTATCGGAGGTCGGAAAGGGGTCAAAACTGCCGTTACGCCACAAGGTGTTGCGACTGAATTGAGCTGGGAGGGGGTTTAAGTTTTTGCAATGGATGGAGAGTGGGGCTACAATTTTTTTGAAGGTTAAATTATAATAATATGAGGTTTTATATGTTGGGGTTCGTATGGCTTTGGTTTGGGTTGATTTGGTTGAGATTTGGGCCTCCAATCTCCAACTATGGCAAGGTGGGTCTAGTGGATTTCTATATTTGGATGGGTTGAGTCAAAGATGCAAAGATTTGTGGTTCATGGCTGCACTTAATTTGAATTAAATCAATCTAATATGGTTCCACTATTGGTTGGCAACCTAGGATGGTCCCCACTAAGTTAGGTTGACTAGGGTTAAGTCCCAAAAATAATTCTAATTGATTTTAACACCGAAATTGCACTATATGGGTCTATGTGTCATTTAAAAATAATTAGCACACGTGAACTCAATTGAGTGATACACCATTGGCATGTACGTAGTAGGCTCGAAATGGATCAAAACCATATATTGGGTCAAATGATTTGGTTTGGAGTTGGACCTTAATTGCTATTTAAAAAACTAGTCAAATTTTACGGTATAAAATGACAATTTTACCCCTAAAGTTGTACATAAAAAATATAGCACAAGGGAATGTGTTTGGATTGGACACGATATATCAAACTGAAGGTGGACTTGTCCAGAATTCAAATATGCAATTAGATTTAGAAACCGATAGTTGTTGTGCTTCAAAAATCAACGCTATGGTTAAGTACTACTATAGTCATATTTAAAAATAAAATATGGTCTAATATATAAAATAAATAAATAAAATTCCCAAAAATTAGGGTGCTTACACGGGTGATCCTCTAGGATAGGCCCACAATAAGGATCAAGGAGCAAACAAAAACTAGCTATAGATAGGGCAACACAACCCCGTGGGTCAGCCATGGCAGGAAGATGGAAGTCGGGGAGGAGGGGGTCGGAGCCGGTTGTCAAAGCCACAGCCGCGCGTGGTCAGGAAGGAGGGGGTCGGAGCTGCAGCCACTCATCCAGACGAGGAGGAGGTGGTCGAGGTTACCGTCGATCGTGAGGAGGAGGGGATCAGAGCCGCTGCGGATCGTAAAAAGAAGGGGAGGAAAGGGAGGGAAAGGTTTTGGGGGAAAATGAAAAGTTTTGGACAATATTTCAGAACAGGGAGAAGAGGCTCTTGATCAGAAGTATATTTCATATTGATGGAAATAGTTTGTCGTTGTTCCGTTACTACGCATATTCTAACGTGTTAGCGACGAAATAGCAACAGAAGCTTGGACATATTATTCATAAAGATAGTTTCGTCGCTAGCCAGTCGCTACTCAACGACTAATACTTCCATTGTCGTCCATTGCTAATTTGTAGTGTATATACAAAAAAAAATGTCATAAAGCTTCTGAAATCTTGTTAGGGCTCTCCCGAGCTTACCGGCCCAAGTGAACCTTTGTACCTATAACTGGTTGTTAAGCCAGGAAGCAATAACCTCGGCGCTTGTTCATGATGTTGTTCATGATGATCATCAACAACATTTGGTTTACTTTATCAGCAAGAACCTAAGTGGAGCATATATGTTGTCCCCAAAATGGGTGTCGCAATTTTGTCCCCTTTGAAGCATACATTTGGGGACGGTAGATATCTCGCCATCATCACATCCAGGAACTGCAACATTTCTTCCAAGCTCACTAACATCCAAAAAACTACAGTTATTGGAGAAAGGGAATTTTAATTCCATACATTATGCCCTTTATAACATAAGGTAACACTAACTGAATTTAAGTAGCAGTAACATCATGAAATTAATGAAATAATATCTGAGAAAAAAATAAACAAATTAAGATTATCATTAATATATCCGAACCAAACATAGGAAATGGAAAATTTAAAGAAAAAAAAATCTAGCTACATATTTCCTACCTAACCAAATATGGTATGAAAATGTTGAATTTATTTTCATGAAAAGGCAATGGAAAATGGATTCACATACCAAACCTTCACCCAAACGCTATCTTAGAGCATCTCCAACCCTATTGTGAGTTTGGAAAAAATGGTTGCCACATAGGAATGACAAACATTTTTTTTCAAAAGTACTTCTCCAATGCAAATGTGAAATAAATTGTAAAGTTGACATGGCAATGACATGGCAAGAAGAATGTGAAGTTGGTTGTCTAGATCTAGACAATGCACTTCACAATGACTTATGTCCACATCATCAATTATGAATAAAAATATATATATATAAAAAGAAGAAGTGAAAAAGTTATCTTGGAAGTTGAAAAAAAAAGTAATTTTATTGTCTTCTCAAACTTTTGCATTGGAGAACATACACTACTAAAATGTCATCTAATAGCGACGTAATTTAGCGACGACAGGAATTTACGTTGCTATTAGCGACAGCTTTATGAACACGTCGCAAAACGTCGCTGCCTAGCGACGTTCTGCGACAGTCGTTTCCTTCGTCGCTGATTAGCGACGTTTTGCGACTAATTATAAGTATATGTCGCCATTTTGGCGACGTGTAGCGACGTCTACATGTGACGTCGCTAAATTATTTTACTTAGGGCACGCCGCTGCCTTCTTTCCCCCTCACTCTCACTCGAAAACTTTTAATTTCCCCTCCCCCACCCCGGCGACTCCCCCCCCCCTCTGTCAGTGCCCTCCCTCCCCCCCGGCGACCCCCTCCCCCTCCGGCGAGCTCCTCCTCCTCGAGATCCTCCTCCTCCAGCTCCTCCTCCCCTAATCCGAGTCCTCTTCCTCAGGTAAACCCTAACCTAACTCCTCTCCTTCCTCCTCCTCTCCCACGGACACACACACACACGGCCACATGGACACACGGACACACATCCAAACTAGGTCAAGACTCGAAAAAAATAGAAAAATCCTGGAGGAATCAAAATCATAATAACCAAATGATTCAAATAGGCTAGGGTCAGGGTTTGGGTAGGGCTAGGTGTTGATGGGTTTTGGCTGGAGGCAGCTAGGGCTTGTGGAAGATGGAGGCTAGTGTTTTGGTGGAGAATTAGGTCCAAGATGAACCATACTCTCATACCATGTCGAAATAGAGGCTACATTGTGATTAGAATAGGATAATACTTATTGGCCTCTTGGCTTTACAATATACAGACCAATCAATCTATGTGCTCACTAATGACATCACTAAACCTAGCTAGAAAAGAAAATTGCATAAAGCAATAAATTAATAGAATAAGACAACTGAATCTTCTCTTCAACATCACCTACTGTCACCTATTTTTTGCGTATATAAATGTAGAAATTACTAGTACAATTTAGAAATATCAAGCTAATTTAATTAATATAAAAATTAACATTAAGACAAACAACTTCATATCTAATACTTATAATTTTTATAGCAAACTAAAGATGAAGGTGTATGATGTCGAACAATTTTCTGTATTAACTAAAGGTTTAAGCCTTTAAGGTACCATAGCTCCCTCAAGTTTGTTAAAGAATTACCTCAGATTTCAGAGTGTTAGTTGGGGGTTTGGGTTATAGATATAGTATCTGTTAGTTGGGGTTAACCTAGATCCTGAGAACACATGGTGATATCTCAGTTTTCTGAGAATGGGTTATTGAGTATGTTAAATGAGAAATGTATCAGCCATTGCAGTGGAAGTTAATGAGACATGGCTCAGTCCTATTTCATTTTGTCCATCCCCTATATGACAAGTCCCTGTCTATTAGTTGCTCAGTATCTTACTTAGAACTCGTGCCATATTTTAGTTCATGGTTCAGTCTCGTTAAGGATGGGGGATTAGTCACATGTTCAGCCTTGGTACTCCTAGTTTAGTCTTTTGGTAATGTTCAACTATAGGTTACATCTTTGTGTCAATAATTTGAGAAGGGGGCTCTCTCTCGTGGTTAGGAGATACATGTATGAGAGTATAGTGAAGGTAAGAGTTAGCTTGGGAATGTTTGTGGATAGGTAAGAAATAGTGTGTGAGTGTGTGTCCTAAGTTAGGCTTGATGTCAGGCTTGTGCATTGTTTTGGTTTGATAGATGAGGGCTTGTAAATGGTAGTTGATAGTGAATTAGAGTGTGTACAGATGGTGAGTTTGACTGTTATATATATCTATGTATATATGATATAGGTGATATATATATGTGATATGGTATAGACTATATGGTAACCATAGGATAACCTAGTCTATGGTTAGTTATGAGATAGCCTATAGAGTTTGACCCAAAGTTGACTTTGACCTATATTGACCTAGAATCATGTAGATTGTATTGTAAACTTCATTATTACCTTTTGAACACATCTTAACCTATATTTCTCTAAATAGGACATTGTGACTCCGGTTCAGACATCTGATATTCATCAGTCTTTCAGGGTATCATGCGAGTACATTCTCTGATAGTTCTTTCATTTACTTGTCGATTACTGTATGTCAGTTCTAGTTAGTTCTATTTGATTCTCTGTTACAAACACGGATTGACATTACTGGATATAAGTTTAAATATAGTTTAATATTAGATAAAATTTTATTAAAATCTGTTCTTTCGATATTTGGTATCGGTCGGTATTTGGTATCGGTCGGTATCGGATCGGAACATGCCAAACCGTATCGGTATCGGCCGTATCGGATCGGTATCGGCCGATACTTTAAACCATGGTTGTCACATTAAGGGTCTTTGAGGTGACATGTTGTGAAAAGATATATCCTTATAGTTCTCCTACGTAATATTAAAGAAAATCCGTAGGAGAACTATATATAAGGATATATCTTTTTACAACATGTCATCTTGTCAAAGACCCTTAATGTACCAACCATGTTACCGCGGTATTGGTATTTGGATACCAATAGCGATAAGGTAAAGGATACCAATAGCGATAAGGTAAAGGGTACCAACTTAAGGTATTGGTATTGGGATACCAATAGCGATAAGGTAAAGGGTACCTTGGTAGGTAATGACTAGAAATAGGATATTTGTGCCTGTTGGATAATTTGTGTCCATCTTTGCAGAATTATTTCCAAATGGATATGAATTACTACTTGCGGAATCGTTCATGGATGTACAATCGTCGTCCTGATGATATGTGTGGTGTGCGGGATGAATACATAGCGGGAGTAGAGCAGTTCCTGCAGTTTGCTAAGGCGTTCCCTCAGTACATGGACGGCACCAAAATTAAGTGTTCGTGTGTGAAATATCATAACGTGAAATATTATCCAGAAGTAGAAGTGACATATCATTTGTACTCGAGGGGTTTTACGCCTAATTACTATCAGTGGACCGCACACGGAGAACTTGTGTCTTTAGCATCAGAGCCGGAGCCTTACGTTGAGCAGTATATGCATGCGGGACCTAATTTTGTTTCAGATAATCATGCATACGACGACGGGTGCGTGAACATGGTTTTCGACGCTACGGGGCCTAGTTTCGTTCATGATGCACCTGAGGAGGCACCGAACGCCGATGCTGCACAGTTCATGGAGTTGCTGGAGAATGCAAGGACTCCATTGTATCCTGGTTGTGAGGATCATTCACCGTTGGAGGTGGTTACAAGACTGTTGAGCATTAAGTCAGATTTTAACATGTCGCAAGAATGCTACAACCGAGTGTTGGAGTTGATTATAGAGATCTTGCCGGCGGGTGCTAAGTTGCCTAAAGACTTCTACCGGTCTAAGAGGATGGTGAGATCGCTCTGGATGGGATACGAGAAAATCGATTCCTGTCGCAATGGGTGCATACTGTACTACAAAGACGACAAGGACGCAGATGTGTGCAGATTTTGTGGTGCTGATCGCTATAAGACAACTAGTACAGGAAGGTCTACCGGTACAAGAAGACCGACCGATTCAATGCACTACTTGCCTTTAACGCCGCGGTTGCAAAGATTATTTATGGTGAAAGAGACGGCCGAAAATATGAGTTGGCACATGCGAGAACAGATTGAAGGAGTGTTGGATCACCCATCCGATGGAGAAGCGTGGAAGCACTTTGATCGAGTGTATCCTGATTTTGCTTCAGATCCGCGTAATGTCAGGTTGGGACTATCTTCTGACGGTTTTACTCCTTTTGGTCTTTCGGGATCCCAGTATTCGTGCTGGCCTGTGATTGTCACTCCGTATAACCTACCGCCTTGGATGTGCATGAAGACTCAGTACATGTTTCTAACCGTTATAATTCCTGGTCCGAACAATCCCAAGAGGAATATTGACGTGTACTTACAGCCTTTGATAGATGAGTTGAATCAGTTATGGGAAGTAGGCGCTAACACGTATGATGTTTTCAGGAAACAGAATTTTCAGATGAAGGCAACCCTTATGTGGACCATCAACGACTTTCCGGCCTATAGAATGTTATCTGGATGGAGCACTCATGGCCGTCTCTCATGTCCGTATTGCATGGACCGTAGTAAGGCTTTCCGCTTGAAATGCAGAGGAAAACCGTGCTTCTTTGATTGTCATCGACAATTTCTGCCAAAAGATCATCCGTTCAGAAGGAACAGGAATGCATTCCGTGCCGGCGTTGTAGAGAAGGGTGATCCACCGCCAAGGTGGTGCGGAGCCACGATATGGGAGGATGTTAAAGATTTTTCAAGTGCTATCGAAGATCCTACAACTGGGTACAAGTGCGATGGATTTGGTAGAGATCATAACTGGACAAAGAGGAACATATTCTGGGATCTGCCATACTGGAGTACCAATCTGATCAGACATAATCTTGGTGTCATGCATATTGAGAAGAAAGTGTTTGATAACATAATTAATACTGTGATGGACGTAAAGGGAAAAACGAAAGACAATTCCAAGGCCAGGTTGGACTTAGAAGAAATATGCAAACGCCCTACGTTGCATTTGATACAGCAGAATGGAAAACAGTTCCTGCCGAAGTCAATTTTCTCGCTAGACAAGGAGGATAAAGTGAGACTTTGTCGGTGGATCCAGGGCCTAAAATTTCCAGACGGATATGTGTCAAATCTGAGAAGATGTGTCGATCCGAAGGAAAACAAATTGACGGATATGAAGAGCCACGACTGTCACGTATTCATGGAGAGGTTAATTCCGATTGCATTTCGGGAATTCTTACCGCAGGCAGTTTGGGATCTATTGACGGAGCTTAGCATATTCTTCAGGGATCTTTGTTCTAAGAAATTGCTCGTTGATCGTCTAGAAAAGCAAGAGAAGGACATTGCGGCAACACTATGCAAGCTAGAGAGGGTATTTCCTCCTGGATTCTTCGACTCTATGGAGCATTTGCCGATTCATCTATCCTATGAGGCACGTGTTGGTGGACCCGTCGAATATCGATGGATGTACTCGTTCGAGCGACATTTGAATCACCTAAAAAGAAAGGTGAAAAATAAGGCATGGGTCGAGGGTTCTATTTGTGAAGCCTATGTTCTCGAAAAGATTACAAACTTTTGTTCGATGTATTTCAAGCCTCATGTTGCAACTAATAGAACGAGAGCTTCCAGAAACGACGACGGAGATCATAAAAGTAATGATACAATACTGAAGGTATTCAATGCTCCAGGAAAGCCATCGGGTAAAATGAAGAAGAGATATCTGAACGATGATGAGCTAAGGGCTCCTCAGGTGTATGTATTACTCAACTGCGACGAGGAGGAAGTAGAGAAACTGGAGGGGTAAGTAAATAATACGTCTACATTATTTTAATAGTGTTGAGAATAATACTATTACATTAATTGCACGATGTTGTTTTCAGCATATTTAATGATGATGTGAGGTCAGGTAGGCCACACATAACAGAAGAAGAACTAGAACAAGAAATGAGGCATTATTTTCCATCATGGTTGAGTGCATATGTAAGACTTGAGAACTCTGTAATTACCTTTCTGTATATGCACTTGATTTAGAATGAGCTTAATTGCTCCTTTCGTGGTATTTAGGTCGATCGTCCATACGCAAGACTTGAGAATGAGTCTATTAGAACGCTAGCCAAGGGACCAATTTATGCTGCAAAAATATGGCCAAGCTACTGTGTTAATGGGTTTAGGTTCAAGTCAACAACTTGCCCGATCAGAGACAACTTTGTGGATCTCGACTCCACCAAAAATAGCTGTTTGTGTATCAGATCTTCGAACTACAAAGATGTTGATGCGGGCAACGATTTCTATGGCGTGCTACGGGAGATCGTGGAGCTGACATATAGTTATGGAATAGAGCCTGCTAAGATTGTGTTATTCAGGTGTGATTGGTTCGATCCGATTGAAGGTCAGGGTTGGAAAGTAGACAAGCACGGTCTTGTTGATATAAACTATCGGCGTCGATATCAAGCCTATGAACCATTTGTCCTATCAAGTCAGGCTCAGCTCGTGTACTTCACAAGTTATCCTAAACGGGGAACAACAAGGTCGGACTGGTGGGCCGTATGCAAGACCAAAGCTAGAAATACCTTTGAGGTTGACGATATAGCTTATCAACAGGATGAACTACCTCTTGTAACAAATATTATAGAAGTGGACACGACGGAAGTTCCTCATTACACATCTAATTGTGTAGAAGAAGTAGAATTATCTGAAGAGGAAGATGCAGATGAAAGTGAAGATGTAGAGGAGGAAGAAGAAGAAGAAGAAGATGAGCTAAACGAACTAGATGAATTTTCAGAAGAGGATTAAAATCTGTGATGTCTATCATATAAATATGTATTTTTGTAATAATAAATCTGTGACACTTTTATCTGTGACCATGATATTTTTCAAAAATCTGTGATGTCTATCATATAAATATGTATTTTTGTTTTATTGTCATATGTTATTATCAGGTATGACTAGACCAGGAGGACGACGCGGAAGATTATATATTAGCCAGTCCCGTCAGCCTCGGGCTGGGGATGGAGAGGGCAGTTCCGTACCCTCATCCTCATCTCCGAGTACGCCATTGTACCGTTCTGTTCCCGGTCCATTACCGGGACAGGGCAGTTCCAGCAGGTTGCCGACTCCTCCCTCGTCGTCCAGCCTTCCTGATCCCTCGTCCAGCATCCCTGATCCCCCGTCCAACATTTCTCCTGTCGACGGCTCTATGGGGGGAGCCAACGCCGAGCATATGGAGGCCGGCGATCAGACTGAACCTGCCAGGCAGGAGGTGAGAGCGACCCTCCATGCGCTCTCCCGGGCGAGACGCGTATGGAGATTTGGACGGACGGGCCTATGAAGTAAGTTAATTAATTAATATATATTTCTCAAATGATTATATGTACATATATATTCATAAAAAAAATTTATTGTATAGATATCGGCCTTCTGTAGTACAGAGACAGCTGGGGCAATTTCTGAGGCAGAACTATGGTGGGCCTTGGCTCAACTACTTAGATGCTCCCGCAGATAGGAAGGCCTTTTGGTTCGCCCACTTCAAGGTAAAAAATTTGTTTATTTTTAAATTTTAATAATTATTTGTGTATATTATACAACTTTTGTATTTTACTTCTTGTAGAGGACCTATTTCTATCCACCACACCGGGCGGCGAGGATCGAGGGCCAATTTTCTGCCGTCGCAGCCAAGCTCATCCGTGATGCGATCGACGACCAGAAGCGTCGTGATCGCTCCGGACAGCCGATCCAGGGTTGGATTACGCCAGAGCAGTGGACTGCGATGAAGGCTAGATTCAGCGAGCGCAGGTACCAGGAGCGGTCTGAGAAGGCCAAGGTGGCGCGGTCGAGCGCCGGTAAGTGGTGTGGTGGCTCCATTCCGATGACGGAGCATTTTCGTCGTCTGGTACGTTTCCTATGACGGACATTAATTTATATATAGTTCGATATAGAATGTTTAATACTAATAATAGATAATATATTTTAACAGGTAAAAAAGGGTGAGGACCCGAACATGGTGACCGTCTTCCTGGTCACACATCGGAGGGCTGGGGAGTTCATTGACGAGAGGGCGACGCAGGCATATGTACGTTTTATTCTTTATATTAATTTACTATAACTTAGAAAACATGAAAATAGATATCAATATAGACTTTAGCAAACACTTACACGTTAGCAAACATGTTCTAGGCCGAGTTTGTTCGGCTACAGTAGGAGGCGGCTGCTGCTGCTAGTGCGCCAGCAGAGGGAGGGGCTGGTAGTTCCTCCAGCCGCCTACAGCTCCATCGCAGGACGAGCTCTGGATGACCGCCGTTGGCGGTCTTCAGAAGGGTACGTACTACGGTACGGGATCCTACGGCGCGTATTTGGCTTCGGAGTCATCCCGGGCCCCCTCTGTCAGTGCGCAGTCTCCGACTTCGCAGGCGTCGTCACGAGTTGGGGATATCCTTCGTCAGATCGAGGAACTGCGTCGCGAGTTGCAGCAGCAGATTTCTGATGCGGTCGAGCGATGATCCGACCCTCCGATCGTCACCGGACGATTTGATGCGGTCGAGCGCAGTATACAGGAGCTGATGAGTCTGCATCAGGCTACAGCTGCCAGCTTGCAGACGCTCACCGAGTCTATGCAGCGCACAGAGCGTAGACAGGTCGAGCTGGAGGGATCGCAGAGGAGCATGTCTGCCTCACTCACTCAGGTTTCGGCTTCGCTTGAGGCGAGTACTGAGAGGGTGGTGAGTACCCTTGCTGCGCATGGTGAGCGACTGCAAGAGCTGAAGCAGATACGTCCTCCCGGTCCATCGACGGCGCCGACTCCAGACACTGCACTGCCTCCGGCGCCGACTCCAGACATTGCACTGCCTCCTACTGCCCCTACGGTACAGCTCACCCAGCAGCAGTATGACTACATTCTATCCCAGTTGCGCGGCAGGGGTCCGCAGTGATTTTATTGGTTTTTTTATGACTTGTATGTATTGGCCCTATGGGCAAATTGTTTATTCATACAACTGTTGTTTATACACTTGGTTGGAGACTTTTTATTTTTTTTTGTGATATTTACTTTGTGATATCTGCGACGGGGATGACAAATATACCTACGCTGGGTTATAAGCGATGATCTGATATACAAAGGAGGTGCTGCCGAAATTTTAAAAATATATATTGTATATTTTTGTTATGATGTGTGTCTGTATTTACAGTGAATGTGAAATTCAGTGTTCGAAACCATCGGCAGTTTCGATTACTGTTGTATGTGTTATCTTGGATAGAAATAGCAACAGTTCAGGGTGCACTTCTGAGAGGTTCATTTTCACGTCCTTCACTTTCTCGGGACGTCGTAAAGGTTCCCGAGAAGGTGAAGGACGTGAAGAGGAAGCTCTGAGAAGTGCACCCTGAACTGTTGCTCTTTCTATCCAAGATAAAACATAGAACAGTAAGCGAAACTGTCGATGGTTCGAACACTGCACTTCACACACACTGTAAACACAGACACACAGCATAACAAAAATACGAATTATATTTTTTTAAATTTTTTTTATAATATCTGCGACGTATAGCGACGTTCTGCGACGGAACGTAGAAGTCGCTATACGTCGCTAAACAGTGACGTCACGTCACTAGACGTCGCTAATATACGTCGCTACATGTGTGAATGTCATCTTGCCACATAGAAAAGACATTGTTTTATGTCTCATGCCACATAGGATTCACAACACAAAACAAGACAATAGGGTTGGAGATGCTCTTAGAGATGATTGTGTTGACTAGGGGTGAGCATTCGATTTATTCGGTTCCAACCGAACCGAATAAGCAAAAACCGAATTGGACCGAAACCGAATAAGCAAAACCAAAACCGAACCGAATTGGTCAATAACCGAACCGAACCGAATTAAATCGGTTTGGTTTTCGGTTTATTCGGTTTTTGGATTTTTGTGTGTTTTTTTTTGTTAATATATATAATAACTAAATATACCTAGATATATTCAGTATATACCTATAACATATACATATATATATTTAGTATATACCTATAATTAACACACACACACACACACACATATATATATAAACTAAAATTTCTTATTCGGTTTTGAACCGAAACCAAATCCCGAAACCGAAACCGAATAAGAAAATGTAGTATTTTCAAAACCGAAACCGAACCGAATTTATTTAAAACCGAACCAAATTCCTTATTCGGTTCGGTTCGGTTTTCGGTCCAAAACCGAATAATGCTCACCCCTAGTGTTGACCGATTGGCAAGTGAGGATCAGGATCACCATGCTTATCCTGCTAGATTTTTTTTTCTTGAAACATACAACCTCAAATTGACCTCTCAGGTAATAGTGAGAACAATAGAGCACATTGACTCGAAGACTCCATGCTCCTGATATTGATATTGACCTCTTAGGAAAGGGTAAAAGAATGGACGAGGGAAGCACGATCAATGATAATTTGGTCAATAATAAAAATAATAATTTGTTAGGAATAGTTGAGAATATTTATTAGTATAATATAAAAATATTTGATATCAAGTTGTAAAACGAAAATAGTTAAAAATATTTAGTTACAATTAAGCCTTAACTAAATAATTGATCATGATGTATAGTGAATAGTTGCAGTAGACCAAGACAAGCTCAAGATTACTAAACTCTGCACGTGTTCAAGCAAGCACGCAAACACATTGCATACACAGGAACCGAAGAAAGGTTATGTACTCAAAAGTAATAGATTATGAGAGAATCGGAGAACTGTATAGGTGTTGGAGACTCAGCAGCAGCTAAATTAGAGATTAAATAACACAAATTCAAAGGAAGCGGATCACAACCAAACAATTCACACCTCAAACATGCTTAATAGCAGACAAGAAAATCCAAATATGGGCATTTATGCTTTTCTGAAGACTATGCACAAAAGTGAGTGTTGGATACAAAAGATGAAACTAATAGCGGAGCAAATATGTGCGGCGCCTGAACCAGTTGTAATCTGGGAGCATCTTGATCGGTCCCATCGCAGCAATTGCAACATCCTGCACCAAATGCATCAATTTTGACATTTTTATCTTGATCAACGGATACTAATGAAATCAACACAGACATTTTGGAGACTTGGATGATAATAGGATGGAAGAAATCTGGTAATAGACTAGATAAACATTTCCTAACCAAGTATGAACAAGACATTCTGCAGCAACCGACAAAACTTTTTACCCTCGTACGAAGAGTGAATAATATTGCACATAAAGTTGGCATCACGTCCCCAAAATGTCCAATTCATAGTGAATGTAATGTTTGCATTGCACCCAAATTCTCAGTGAATTATCTCTTGGAGGATCAAGAAATCTACAGTTCTACTCATAAATCAAATGGGATTATAATCTATTGATAGTACCCCAATAAGAAAGTGTTGCTAATGCAGGGCAAGTGGAGGGTCTAGATTTATGCAGCAATATATGGGAGGCTGTTTCCGAGAATTCAACCCCTATTCATGGAGAGGTGGTTGCTGAGAATAAAAGATGCATTCTCCAAGTTGCAAGTGCCACAAGCCTTATCATTGCGCTAAGACATGATTGCATCGAGAATCAAACCTCGGGGCTTGTTAAAACATTCTACTCGGTCATGAGTTTTCTGCATGTATGCCTTACAAAATTTCTAGGTGCATGTTCTATTTATTAAAATTAAAGATAATTCAACATCTACAATTCTACTTTGTCTTTTGTCAAGAAGACGGATTATAAATGAAAGAAGAAACCATTATTGGCTATTCTCATGATAAAAATATATAAAAAATACTGTTCTGAGTATATAATTCTTTTCATTTCGGTATGTGTGTGATCAAACAACTATGTTTAACTAGGGTAATGGAGTTCATGTTCATGGATACATATGACAAGGGTATCTATGCAAAGATAACATTTTACAAGGGCACATACGCAATTACAAAATTTTCAGAGGCACATACGTAATAATGATTGTCTAGAGGGGTTCAGTGGCAGACACAGAAATCACTTCAAGGAGCAAAAATACAAACTTAAAATTTAAGTGTCATTATGTAAAATTTATAAACTCACCAATTTACCAACTATGCAACCATTTTGTTACTAAACCATAAAGAAATTTTAGTATTAATGCAAAGACTAATAGAAGAAACCGATATCTAACCCTCGGGCTAAGGTGGGTTCGCCCCTGGATATGCCAAAACCTATTATCATGGGGTTTTTTTTTTTGCACCTATGCCATTGGGAGACAAAAGTGAATTTTAGAGGGTAACATGCAAAAAAAACTAATGATAATTCAGCATTAAGATTTTGATTTCTCAATAATCCATAGTCTGGCATGGCAAAAAAAAAAAACTTTAACCTACAAAAGAAATTTTCAGTTCACATGATCAACTCCCATCTATACGTCTACCGCACTAGTAAATGAAGTGCTCTAATAAACTGACTAGAATACACCATGACAAAGTTCAGCTTCATAGGATACACATTTGTTTTCGATAACCTACAAGCTCTATAGGGTTAAATTAAACCTAGAAAAAGAAAACTTTTGAATTTACAAGATTGATAAAATTCATCTATATTGCTCTCCTGCAGGAGGTATAATAAAGTGCTCAGTAGGCCAAAAAAGAGTTCAGGAGGAAGGATGGAGGAAAAAAAAAAATTCAACCCCAACCTAACCACCAAACTCAACCACAACCATCTAACTCCTTAACACCGACAGGCAGGATGGAGGAAAAAAATCACGAGGTCTTACGAAACCTCCCTGCCCTGCGCAAACAATTTTTCGAGAACCATGTCTCATCTGATTAGGCAAGAGATACCTTAATATCTACTCTCTTTTTCATTTTGATTGGATTACTGATTCCTTGGCTACTAAATTATTTTGAATATTATATACCTGATCAAAAATGAAGCGGTTTGCAACACGTTTGATAGTACTTGCATCGACCGCATCAATCCTCGCAAAAAGTTCAGCAACTGGAATTCTACGGCCATAGTTAAGAATCTACGAACACAAAAGAAGAACAATAAAAGATTTAGATATAAAAAATAAATGAAGTTGACAGCATCTCTTATAGATAATCATATATTTACCTCATGACCAATGTCCTCAGCAAGAGGACTCATCCCACGAATGCGGAGAAGTGAAGTCTTAAGCTGTAAAAAACATCAAGTAGGTAATTATTGATACAAATAGAGCAGGAAGCTTGCTTGAATGATCCTTCACGAGAATTCACTAAAAAGTATAGATATACACACAATAAACTCATGCCATCAAATAAACTATTTCAAAACCTAGGACTTCATTTATTCTCAAATATTTATTAGAGAAGGAACTAATGGAATTGTTTCTGGTCTCAAAACTTCCAGATCTGCATCTTGTTTCTCAAAACATAATCATAATCTTGAAGTAACATATTAAATTAAGTATAGTTGGCATGATAAAACAAAAAAGTAAACAAAGAGAAAGGACCTGATTCTGAGCACGAGTAACATCTGCGTCCAAAACACGATAGGACAACTTGCTGATAGCATACATAATTGCGTACGACAAATCATCCAAGCAGTCCGGCTGTGAGAAAGAGGTACAAGGAACATCATAAAGCCATCCCTTAAACAAAAACTACTGAAGTACTAAAAGGTTATGTTATAGTAGAAATAATGAAAGCCAATGAAAAGAAATTGATCACAATCGACATACAACCAATTTTAGAAACATGACTAAACAAAATCTACTGAGATGATGCTAGAGGATATTATGGTAGCCATCTTAACCATAATGAAACTTTCATAAGACATAACTAGACAAAAAATACTGAGATGATGCTAGAGGATATTATAGTAGTCATGTTAAACAGAACAAAACTACACATATAACTTGATGTTAATATGGAGTTTAAGATCAGATTCCTGATATAGGGAACATATAGTCTAAGCGTTATTTGCATTTTTGTACTAAATAAAATAAATACCAGCAAACTCATACATGTTTATAACCAAAAACGTTAGGTCTACCAACTTGCTAAGTGGTCTTCTAAGTTCTAAAGTTTTATGGCAAGAGCCTCTCTTGCTCATAGCTACCCAATTAGAAATTTGGCAGCAGCAGAAAGGATTGACATCAAGTTGACAGCTAGATATAAAAACTTGGAATCTTTTATGGAATTTCCTTGTGCTCCGTAGCTGACCCAATTCTCATGAGAAAAGGCTTGGACGATGATGACGATAACTATTATCTGAACCCAAAATCATCATATTACTATACCACCACAATGTATGTCTCCAAGGATGGGAATTGATGGAAAATCAATTTGAAATTATCTGACCAAACACCCATGGCTCAAGAATAACAAAAGATACAGAAGAAGTATAGTGATAAAAATAAAGCAACAAAGAAAATTCAATAAAATTTACAGCAAATCCCACATAATAGACAAAATGAGAAGTGAAAATTTTGCCGAACAAGATGATAATCCTATTGATGTCTGGAAACTTATAGGAGAGTATTCATGTGGCTATCTAATTTAGGAAAGTTCTTGATTATTGTATGAACAAGGGAGATATGTATTTCTACTAACTAATTAGTATTGAAGCTCATGAGCCATGCCACGAAATTCTGGAAGAGAGTAATTGACCAAGGATTTAAGAAAATAAACCACAAGAGATTTCTAATTTGGAAGCTATTTACTTAATTGATGAATAGAAAATTTCAGAAAGAAGGAACTACAAATAGTCTTATTTAGAAAGAGCTTACAAGGAGTACCAAGAAAAGGAGATAATGTGGTGATTTAGGAGAAGAAACAAGTCACTAGTGGATATAATGAGATTAGAAAGTATATGTACGATAGACTTACAACTAACATGCAGACAATTTGGGGTGATACAACACCATTTTCCGTTACTTATTGGCTAACGACAAGGATCAACATAAAGTCCTTACCTCTTTGCACTAGTTTATGGGTGAAATTGCTAAGCATATGCACGATGAGGTTTCCTGGTGTATAATGTTTGATGATGATATTGTGCCACTTTGATGATATTGTGTTAAGAGGAAGGTTCGCAGTATCGGTATCAGGCTCTTCCTATGAGTATCGGGATCAGCGACATCGTCGACAATATTGACGGTTTCGGATCGGAGTATTGGATTATTTGGTATCCGAAAACAAATAATTATTAAAATTTTAGGAAAAAAAATTATATATAGGCATAACTTTTAAGTATTTTCTGTGTTGTTTTTTAGTAATTTTGGAACTAAATGAAATAATAGTCATCATTGCCGATTACCTGCGATAGATAAGTTTTCTTTTACATGCTTTTAGTCTTTTACAACCTTACTATGATTTTACAATCTTGCTTATTAGTCTATTTCATTAAATTTTCTTCAAATTGACTGAAAAAGAGGCCTCCGATGTCGGTATCGGTCATTATCGATATCCGTCGGTATCGGTCATTATCGATATCCGTCGATATTGGATCGGAACATGCTAAACCGTATCAGTATCAGCCATATCGAATCGGTATCCTCCGTATCAATATCGGCCGATAATATAAACTATGGTTAAGAGAGTACAGAATCTGAAATCTACAAGTTCCAAAATTAGTAGAACCAGAATAGGGTATACAACATGTATTTAACTTCAAGTAAAAGTGAAAAAGAAATGAGGGAGGCCTTCATCAACAAAAGACACCTAAGACTGATAGTTTAGGATCAATCATTCGTCTTCGTCAAGATAAAAAGATTGAGGATGTTATCCACAAAATTAAAACAAGATAATTGAAGTTGAGGAGTTTATAAAATGCTTTGGGATCGTAAATAACCTCGAAGTTCAAACATAAATATATAATATAGGTATAAGGTTCATGCTTTTTGGATCAGACTATGGGAAGTTGGATAATTAAAAACATATAAAAAATGAGCATATTCGTGGAAATTAGAGGTGGTGTTGATTGAGGATAAGAGAGAACATGTGTTTGTACAACATAGACCGATAAGACAACAAATGCATGAGTAACAACAGAATATTAGTTAGGAGTGACAACCGGCAAGAACTTAAGTTAGACCTAAAGAAATTGTATTGAGGTTGTAAACAAGGATACAACTTCCATTATTGTTAAAGAGGACTTGGCTCTTATGGAAGAAAAGAATACAAATATCCAACCCCATAATTTTGGGATAATGGTTTGTTTGTTGTTGTAATTTCATGAAATAAACATAATAATTCAACACCTATCTAGCTTCAGTACACAAATAAGAAGCAAGAAATTCGTCTCTTAATTAGCTAAGTTCAATGTACAAAACGAAAACACTTCAGTGATGATGGCTCATCTGCCTAAGATCTACGTACTTAAGTCCAAATTCAGCGACCACTGGATGTTCAAAGTATATCTGGTTTTAGTATACATTTACTTCTATTTGTCCTAAACTAATTATTCTCTCCCCTTACCTTGGGTATATAAAGATATGCTACCACAATATTCTTAGCATTACCACTTCAAACTAGGTCACAACTGATCGCAATATTATGGTCCATCCTTTCCTGGGGCTTTTAATATCCTAACCAAACCCATCCAGACAAGATTATGCTTGTTATTTTTGGTGTTGGTTTTGTGATCATTGATGTTATAGTTGCATACTTGCACTCTAATATAAGTTGTGGGCATGTGTACGAGCTATATGCTAATGGAATAAAAATGTGAAGAAAGAGCAATAATGAAATCAGCCTTGAAAACCTAATACATCTAAACAAACAAAATTATCTAGAACACATTGAGGAAGGATGCCAACCTTAGCAACTGCATAAACACCAAACAAACCAGTATCCTTGTAGTTGGTACTAAACGCCCTCATGCTATCAGCTATTTCATTGATTGCAATCATCTGAACAAGCTCTGAACTGTTCAAAATATAATTGGTTAATAAACAAAGCTAATGTAAAATTGTATTACAAGAAAAGAGCTTCCCAAGGGAGAAGCAGGAACCCACCCCATGTGCTTTCCATCCCCGGACTCCTTGTTCCAGGAACCTAGCATCTTCTGCATGACCATAAGGGCTACTGAATCTGAATCTGTCCTGGATGCTCCACTAAATGCAAGTGCGAACCGGGCAAGTGGCTCATCATCATCTATCATCCTCACCTGCATACGAATTAATCTAATAAGGAGAACACTTGGATGAAATCCAAGTCATGGTAGGAAAAATGGCTAATGATAGAGATTCCTACCTCGGAACCAGTAAACGTAGCTGGTACTTTTGAAACCAACTGGGAAGCTGTAGTAGGATCAGCCGAGAGCTTTGTGAAAAGCTTTTTCACGTGATTAACTATATCTTCATGCTTAACCGCACCAGTTGCAGAAATAACCTACGCAAAATGAATAGCAATACTTAGTTTAATATGCAGATTTGAAAGCCTGCTTGTCTAATTAAATGACATTAGAACACAACTCTAACGTTTACACCGCTAAAATGGCGTACCATTCTAGGAGCAGTATACTGTGATGAGATGAAGTTTTTAAGGTGCTCTTTCGTCATTGTCACAATGTTATGAGCTGATCCAAGTATTGTATTTCCCAAAGGAGTGTACTGGAATGCAGTTGCGTGCAAATGGTCAAAAATAACCGGTTCATTTTGCTGAACCACCTGAAAGAAAGAAAGAGAAAAGAATCGCTTCCCCATTATCCCTACATTATAGAATTATGAGAGATTCATCCATCATAATGCATATTGAGTTGCGTAATACAAGGTTAATCACATTTAAAAATTACATATACGACACCGAAAGCAAAAGGACGAGAAGTGCTTCGAACTTTAATTTATTTTAGTGTTACAGCATCAATTAGTAGATCCAATACATGGTTGATACATTACGTTCTTGCTTTACCAATTGACTAGAAAATGTGAACCTAAAATATACAGTGTAAAATAGCTTCAATATATCACCAAGGGGGTGGTCTGGTGGTAATAGTAGCAAGGAGATGAGGAGTGGGCGTAGGTTTAAACAGTGTTATAAATTTCGCTAGGCGGATTCGGTGCGTCAAAGGAGCGCCTAGGCAACCAAACTGAATTTTTTTTTTTTTTTAAATTTTGTTTACATGTAATAGACATAATTAGCTTTTGTGTATAAAATGACACAAAACTTTACATGCTCTTGTGGCTAGTAGGTATGGGCTTAAAAGTGATGTGGCTGTGTGAGTTCGATCCCTGAGCTTTTCAATTTTTTTCTTTTCGGGACAGGAACCCTATTAATAATACAGGATGAGAGAAGAGAGAGTGCAGCCACCTCCATCTCTCCTCTCTCGACATCCCCTCTCCGCCTCCGCCTCCATTCCATCTCCTCTCCTCTCCTCCTCCTCTCCTCTCTCCTCTCCTCTCCATCTCCCTCTATCCAATCTCTAAAAATAAAAGAAAAAGAAGAAAAAGAAGCAACAACAACGGCAACAACAACAGTAACAGCAACAGCAACAGGTAAGTACAATGTGTGTTTTTTTGAATTTTTTGAATTTTTTGAATTTTTTTGAATTTTTTTTGAAATTTCAAATATGATTTTTTTCGGACTTTTTTGAAAATTTTCAAAAACAAAATTAGCAAAATAGCCCGCCTAGGGCCGAAAGCCGCCTAGAGCCAAAACCCGCGTAGAACCGCCACCTAGGGGGTTTCTGGTGCGGTTGGGGGGCGCCTAGGCCGAAATTTAGAACACTCAAATACCATCCTGGGCAAAATAAAAATGAGGGGTCTTGGTGCTAGTAGCCTAGGAGAGGGATGGTCGTTAATGACTAGCCTTATTCAAAAGAAAAACCTTGAAGAGATTGCTTTCAGAGTCTAATTCCTGGCTTTTCTTAGCCTGCAAATTCATGTTTAGATAATAGTTGCACTCAACTCAGTCATACAACGGATAGAGGATATTTGCTAGACCTCCGCATGTTGTCTAACACAAAGTAATTATCGTGTATCTATCTTTCCACTACGGGGGTGTTTGGTTTGTTTGAATGAAAATCAAGCAACATTTGTTCCACCATTCCACCAATTTCAATGTTTGATGCAAATGGTCACAAATATTGCATTATTTCCTCCAACTACCACAACAAATGTTGCGGCCAAAATGATCGCAACTCTACTTATGGCAACAAATGCAACACCATTTACATATTCCAATGATTATGTCCAATCAGTGTCATAAACACACAACCAAATAATGAATTTGCAACACAGCAACAAATGCTACATGTAACATATTTTGCTTGAGATTTCTATTTACGGACAACCAAACGGCCCCTAAGTTTACTAAGTCAAGATGCCATGATTGCAGCCATAAAAAAAATGAGCACTGCAATCCTCTTCAGAAACATAATGACCCAGAATAACGCCATGATGGAGCCAACTGCAAAGTCTGAACATGGAAATCATGAGCAGAATAAGATTCTGAACAACATGATCAATCCATTAATTGGCTCAAGGCTGGTCCATATGCAGCATATATGGCTCACTGACTCGCACCAATTCTCTTCAACAGATGTATGAAATTCTTTGCCAAAATCTGAACTAGCTAAGCTTCCGTATTTCTATACAGGATTACAAAACCTAGTATCCTACTATACAGACCCTTACTATGAAATCTAGGAAGAGGAAAGAAGTCATTAGGGATGTTCTATAGTAGGTGTTAAGTAACCCTCATATTAGTGAGTTATTACCTATCATTAGAGAATGTTGACTCTTCCACAATGAAGTCCTGCAGTAAATTGCCCAATGTATTAGAATAAATTACTCGAAAGGACTGAAACATATTCCTTTTAATGCTAGAGAGAATTTTTTTTCGTTAAGCAGGACAAGGCAACGTATTGGTAGGTCAAAATGGCATCCATGTACAGATGTACTTCCAAAATGTGTTTGTTCGTAAAATTTTACTTCACCCTGCAGCTTCAAGCTCAAGAAGAGGGTTCGGAATTTAATGTTGCACGGACACGAATATTACAAAACACAATACAAACACAGAATTACAAACATTATGCATATTTAAGTATGTCCTTGTGTATTTCGGAGTGTGTGTCATATCCAACATGGGCGTTACACTATGCAACACGGAAACGGCATGAGCGTTGGAGTTTCCGAGCATCCTATGTTCAGAATCAAATGTCATGGAAATCCATATAGCACAAACATGGTATATGATGCCAATGCATCAATCTCTAGAAGAAATCCATCTGGGATTTGGCTATTTCAATTGTTTAGAATATTAACAGTTTGGTCAGAAATTATGCCGGCCATGCTCGTTAAGAACGATTACACTGGAGAAAGTAAACTAGTACAGGGATATAATCAATGACATACGTAATATCTTTAAAACTAATTGTGTGGTGAAAAATAACATGTGCCAAGAACTAGTAAACACCGACCTAAGAGGCACGGGAGCACTCCAAAATTCATGCCGTTTACATGTCGGACCCGCCACGGCAACTCCGACATACACTAGGATACACCAAAATAGGTGTTGAATCCATGTCACCTTGTCTGAAATGTGTTGTGTTGAATCCGTGTCTGTGTAGCACAGGCACCAACATTCCAAAGTTGGTTTTGTATATGTTTCTCACAGTGTTGAACACATCTTGGACACGACCCACACTCCAAAATACATTAGGATACGCCAAAATAGTATCGTACCCTTGTCATTGTTTCTGCCTCAATAGTCTTGCATAGTATTCATATCGTGCAAATTACCAACATTGGTCAAGAAAGACCTACTGAAGATACACTTGGTCGTCTATTATGCACGGCGAAAATAGTAGGCTGTGAAAAACGGTGTCATTATCGTGTCTGTGTAACATAGACTATCCAATAACACACATAGTACACTAAAGGTTCTTGGATCTATCGGGTGGCACGTTTGATTGGCCATGCGCACTTTTCAATGTTCATGAGAGTTGTCTAGGATCGTCATGTCCTATAGTCGCGGCCTTCACGACCTCTCATATAGGTAAGTTCTCAAGGGATGGTGATATGAGTCAACCCTGCATATCATGCTTAATTATTAAGAGTTAAACTCATCCTAACCATATCACACCGGAACACTGTTACCATAGGGATGGGGTATCCATGTACAACATTGTACAGCCGCTTGGACATTTATTTTGAGAGAATTTAATCTCAGGGTCAGTGTTCCATAATAGTCACCTAAGTCCAGCTTATTCCTATTCATTGAACTGGCTTCTTGGGATCTCCAGTCAGACTCGGTTGGATTGTCACTGCTGGTGACTAACTTATGGGCTTAATCCCATCCCCCTCGATGATTCTAGGATTAATGTCCTAGACAGACCATTCGTCATGTGGTCTGCAAGGTTCTTTTCTGACTTCATATAGTCAAGAACTACATATTTGTCTAATAGGTTCTTTATTGACTTGAAGCGCAGTTGCAGGTGCCTGTTCATCTTAGCATTCACTGAATCATGCTTTAGTAGTTCTATAACAGATTTATTATCACAATTTATAGAAGTTGCAAGAACAAAACTAACAGAAATAGGTATATGCATAATAAGATTTTTAAGCCATTCGGCTTCTGCAGAAGTAGTGTCCAAAACTATCATTTCAGAGTTTATTGTACTACTAGCAATGATAGTTTGTTTACATGATCCCCAGGAGATTGCAGCTCCTCATAGGGTAAAAACATATACAGTAGTGAATTTCACGACATGTGAATCAGTTACCCAATTTGCATCTGAGTAACCTTCTGTGATATCAGGGTGTCTAGTATAATAAAATTTATAATTTAGAGTACCCTTAAGATATCTAACTACTCTATCTAATGCAGTCCAATGTGACTGGTTCAGTATTCTAAAAATCGGTATTAGGCGGCGCCCTAAGCACCACCTAGGCGTTAGGCGGGCACCCACCGCCTAATATTCGACCGGAGTCGGCTCTTTAGACGGTTGGGGGGGAAAGACGGTTCCAGGCAGCCGCCTAGGCGGATCTAGGCGGCCAGGCGGCCGCCTACGAGCAGGCGCTCGGGGAAGAAGGCGGCCGCCTGGGAATTTTTTGAAATTTTTTTTAAGTGAAAAGAACCCATGTCCCGTTAACCCGACCCATTTACATACCTAATTAAGGAAAAGAAGAACAGCAGCAGCAGCATTCAGCAGCAGCTCAAGAGGAGAAAAAGAAGAAGCAGCGACAGCAGCAACAAGAGAGGTAAGCTTCTTCCTTTTTCCTTTCTTTTCATTATTCTTCTTCGTCTTCTTCTCCTTCTCCTTCTCCTTCTCCTTCTTGAGCGGCTGCTTCAGCCGATTCTTTTTTCTTTCTTTTTCTCTTGAGCAGCTGCTTCCCTTCTTCTTCTTTTTCTTCTTTTTTTTCTCTCTCTAGGACTTGAGCGGCTCAGAAGAAGTAAATAGTGAGTTAGAATAGACACTAAACAGTAAATAGTTAGTGACTGTGAGACAGTCACAGTTCAATATGAATCACAGTTAAAAAAATATTAAAAAAATGATATTAATCACAGTCACAGTTATAATAGATATATTGAACACTAGTTAGTGAGACACTTTATTTTTTAACTTGTTTAATATGTTTTTTACTTCAGCATATTTTCAATTCCTATTTTTTTTTATAAGCGACGACCGCCTAATATTAGAAGGCTGCCTAGGCGCCGCCTAGGCGGTGGGTGGTCGTCCGCCGGACGCCTAGCGCCTTTTACAACCTTGGATTGGTTTGGATTACTAGTATATCTACTTAGTTTGTCAATAGCAAACGCAATATCAAGTTTGGTCATATTTGTTATATACATAAAGGTGTGGGTGCGTGCCCACATCTGCAGGCTCCGAATGCCGATTCGATTTTTCTCTTCGGTTTCGAGTTGAGACCCGAAAATCTTTTTTGCTCCTCTTTACTTCTGAACCGTTATTGACTCATAAATATTATTTTAAACGTTAGACACAATTAATTTTGTCCAGGTTTTTTGAACCACGTTTCTTCTATTACTTTATTCTTTTGTAACGTTCGAATTTATTGGTCATAATTCCTATCCGTTGGAGAAGCTCAAATTTGCCTATATATATTGAGTCGTCTTCTTCTTCTATCACACAAAAAAATCCTAAGAAAACTCTCTCAAAATACTGTTATCGCCTACGTTCTTTATGTTCTTCGTATCTTTGCTCTGGGCAGAGCTAAGTTCAAGGTCACTCTCTCCAAGTTGTGTGCAGCAAGGAGATACCGGTAGAGCGGAGATTTTACTACTAAGAGTATTCGGACAAAGTCTGCACATAGACCTGGATTAACTCTTAGAACAGTGCTACGTGCGCGACTTTTCCGGAGGTCGGTAACCATTTGTTTACAGAATTTTGAAAAAAAGAATCAATATTTTCAACAATCTAAAAGTTAATAGTTCATTTTTGTTCTTGCCAAGAGCTACGTTCTCACTATCATCAATGTTGCACATCATTCACTATTAGCAGAATTGTTAGTTTTCAAAAATCAGTCTTAATACTTGTTGTGATACAAATTATGTTCACTTTAGCAGAATTGTTAGTGTGCTACATTTGGTTCATTTTCACACTTCTTAATCTTTTACTGTATCGATTAAATAACTAGTGAGAGTACATTTGTAAGCATATATATATTTGTTACCGCTAAAACACATGAGCCATTGTTTCCAATTTTTAAGTTTTTTTCCAACTTCGGTTGTCAAACTGAGATTGAAGTGTTAGCACATTTTTCCAATCTTCTCAAACTCTTACTACAATTTTTCTATCTTCAGTTTGGATAAATCTGTTTGCAACTGATAGAATATATATTCCATTTTCAATTCTGGAAAATAAAAACTAACAAGTAAAACATTTGTTGTAAGTAGCACTTTATGCTAGAATTACTTTATTGTTGCTATTTTTCAGTTACATATTCAAACAAATTGTTTCAGTAATTGTTCAAGAAATTGTTGTCACTTGTTATTGACTAATTACCTCCGTTGACAAGTTTACTTCCTCGTATTTATATTACTATTGGCGTAGTAATAAAGGAAAACTTATAACTGTTGATATTCATTGAGATTGTTACATATATGTTTACATATTGTTAAATAAAATTCTGCAGCACTAGACAATTATTGGGTTTCTTAAAACAATTTAGGTTAAATAAGTAGTTGAGTGATATTTGCAAATCCCTTTAAATCCTAAAGTTTTAAAAGTGGAGAATTGTTTGGGTACAAGCCGAAAGGGTCCTTCTATCAACCGGACGTAAATAGCCCTAAGCGACACGGTACTTAATCGTCCCCCTATGGACTTTTGCTAGCTCAGAACTAGCCCCTATAGCTAACCCAAGCTTATCAAAAACTAAAAGAAAAAAAAACCTAAAGTTTTAAAGGTTGATTATCAAGATCATTCAAGCTATTATTCCTGAACAATATTCATCTTTATTGAATAAATATAAATTTCTGCAAACTTCTACAAATTATGACTATCAAAGAAGAGACATTCACTGCTAAACCTTCTAAGTTCAATGGCACTTACTTCAAGAGAAGGCAGAGTCAGATGAAGTTTTGGCTTACCACCTTAGGACTGATCTCTGCTATTGATGGTTCCACGTCCATCACAAATGATTCGAATGATATCGAGTCTCACATAGGGTATCCAAGTCCTCCTCTTCCACCAAACCCAGGACCTCTAAGGAAATAGATTACCATTGTTTACATAGAATCTTAAGCGCTTTGTCTGATTCTCTTTATGACATTTTTTAATACAAAAGTGCTAAAGAACTCTGGAGTGTCTTGGAAGACGGATATGGTTGTGATGATGCTGGAATTGAAAGATTCAATTTCTCCACATTCTGCAGATATGTAATGGTAGATAATAAACCTATGAATGACCAAATCAATAAATTCCAGTAATACCTTAGGCATATTCATGCTAAAGGTATATTCTTCTCTACTGAGCATAAAATAGCATGCTTGATAGACAAACTCCCTCCTTGGTCTGATACTGCCAAAGAACTTGTCCATTTACAAGAAGATCTTACATATTCTCAAGTTCTAAAGAGAATTAGAACAGAAGAACAAATTAGGTAAAAGTCCAAAACTAGGTCTGATTCCAAATCTAAGGTAAACCTTGTAGAAGACCATGGCAAACCCAAACCTAATCACCATCTCAAACCCAAGAAGAACTCCTTCAAAAAGAAGCAGAGTTTTCAGCATAACCAAACCATATCACCAGCAATCTCATAAACCTAGAAACTCTTGTCAGAGTCAGGATCATAAGAGATTTTGTTTTGTGTGTGGTAGAACAAACCATATAGCCATCAACTACTTCTATAGGAAGGAAGGTGTCAAGACCTCCTTCAAAGGATAAAGGCTCAAACAAGCCAGAGGCTAACATGATTCTGAATGGGCCTTCTAGTTCTTTCAAGTTTGTAAGCTATCAACATGTAGTAAATATTTTTACCATTATGATATTTGGTGGTTGAATTCCGGAGCTAATGATCACGTTTCATTTGATCGCTCCTTTTTTTTAACTATCGGAAATCAGGTGGAGAATGTGTGACCCTAGGAGATAGGTCAACGATACAGATTGTAGGAAGAGGAAGAATAGATCTGAAGATGACACCGAAAAAAATTCTACCTCTATAATGTGCTTCATGTGCCGTCAGTTAGGAGAAATCTAGTTAGTGGGTCTCTACTTGTAGCCTCAGGATACAAGATTGTAACGGAGACTAATAAAGTATTTTTTTTTCTAAGAATGAACTTTTTGTAGGAAAAGGATTTATAAATGATGGACTTTTATTTTGAGTACTATGAATAAAATATCAAATTCTTCTCTTGTTGTCACTAATGTTGAATCTTTCTCTTGGTCCATACATATTTCTTTCTCTAAATCTACATTTAGAAATGTTGTATTTGCATCCATTTGATGGATTAGCATAATATGAATGGAAGCTAAGGCTAGAAGGGTTCTAAGAGCATCATTAGTAAGGCCCATCCCATTTTCTAGATTCTAGATTTAGAATGTAGGAGCTCATTTTGTAGAATAGTAAGTCTCATCCCTAGTCTCAATTTCTACAATTTCGGTCCCATCTCACCCATAGGTGCTAATGATTGGGCCTCCCAATTTCTATATTCTAGATTGTAGGAACTCGTTTTGTAGAATAGTAAGTCCCAATTTGGAGCCCAACTTTCTAGATTCTATACTTTATATTATTTTTTTCCTATATTAATTTTTGACCCCACAATCTTTGGGACCGGAACTCACTTTATCATTTTCTACTATTCTCACACAAATCCAACCCATTCTATATTTACCTTTTTTTGAAATTTTGGGCCCCAAATTGCATTTAAGAGTCCCAACTACTAATGATGCTCTAATAGAGGTGATCCTAGCTACACGAGAGTAGGTATCAAAATAATCTAATCCTTTTTTTTCTGGGTAAAATCTTTTACTACTAATCTAGCCTTGTATATCTCTATGGTACCATCGGCTCTAAGTTTCTTTTTGAAGATCCACTTACAACCTATGGGTTTACTACCTGAAGGTAAGTCTGCTAGAATCCATGTACTATTCTCCATAATGGAGTTGTACTCATTGTTAATAGCTTCTTTCCAAAAAGGGACATCATGAGAAGATATGACTTCTTCATAAGTTGAGGGATTATCCTCTATCAAAAATGTGAAGAATCATTCTCCTAAATTATTTTCAATCATTTCTCTTTTGCTCCTTCTCGGTTCTATATCTTGTTCGGGTTGTGAACTTGATATTTGAACATGAGAAGTAGTAGATGGAGTAAGAGAAGGGTTAGAGGAAAATGATAAAATTCTATCCTTAAAGGAAAATATATTTTTAAAGTAAACTGCATCTCTAGCTTCTATAATTGTATTATTAGAAATTTCATTTACTTCAGAATGAGTTACAAGAAATCTATTAGCATTGTTGTCTACGACATATCCTATGAATACAGCATCTACAGTCTTAGGTTCAATCTTCCTCTTTTTTGGTTCAAAAATTTCTACCTTAGCTAGACATCCCCAAACTTTGAGGTAATTAATTCTTGGAGTTAGGTTTTTTCATAACTAATATGGTGTCTTATTATTAGACTTACTAGGTATCCTATTAAGGATATAACAGACTGACAATAAAACTTCTCCCCACAGATTATCAGGAGCACCTGAGCTGAGAAGCATGGCATTTACCATGTCTAACAGAGTGTAATTCTTTCTTTCAGCAACTCCAGTGGACTGTGGTGAATAAGGAGCAATAACCTCATGAATAATCCCATGTTCTTCACAGAAGTTAGTCATTTTATTTGAGGTATACTCTCCACCATGATCTGATCTAAGAATCTTAATCTTTTTATCTAATTGGTTCTCAGCTTCAAATTTATAGACCTAGAATATGTCCAGAACTTCATCTTTGGTTTTAAGAAGGTAGGTATAACAATACTTTGAATGATCATCTATAAATGTGACAAAGTATTTCCTACCGTCTCGGGTGAAAACCCTACTGGAATCACATACGTCACTATGAATGAGTTCTAAGGTCGGAATCTCTTTGGATAGATCTGAATGGTAGTCTAGTATGTTTGGCTTGAACACAAATCTCACATTTGTGTTTATCATCTATTGGAGTCTTAGGAATAAGATCTAAGTTCATCATTCTTTTAAGAGATCCTAAATTCACATGACCTAGCCTGTCATGCCAAACGTTGGAGGATTCAACATTAGCGATAACAAGAGAAGGATTTGATATTTTATTCATAGTACTCAAAATAAAAAGTTCATCCTTTACAAATCATTTTTCTACAAAAAGTTCATTCTTAAAAAAAAAAGTATTTTATTAGCCTCCATTACAATCATGTATCCTGATGCTACAAGTAGAGACCCACTAACTAGATTTCTCTTAACCGATGGAACATGAAGCACATCATAGAGAGGTAGAATTTTTTTCGATGTCATCTTCAGATCTATTCTTCCTCTTCCTACAATCTGTCGTTGAGCCATCTCCTAGGGTAGGGGTGTCAACGGATGCTTATCGGTACGAACAGGACAATATCCGTATATGTATCCGGATTTTTTTTGTAATATCTGAATCCGATCCGATATCCGAACGGATATATCTTTTGACACTCCAAATTCGTATCCGTCTAGTTTAACGGATATCGGATAATATCCGATCCGATTAGCTAAAAAATTCGAATGCTAGTATCCGAATATCCGAAATCCGAAATATGAAAAATTTAGTTATTATCCGAATATCCGAAAACCAAATTCAATTTCTCTACATATTTGAGTCCTTTCTTCTTATGTTGTAAATTGTAATTAATATATATTACTATTATATATAAATTATATTATAATTATTTTATGTAAAAGTTAGTTGAGAATAAAATACTTTAATCTTCTCTATTAATTAATATATATTACATATACATTATACTATAATATATATATAATTTTGGATATCCGAATCCGATATCTGAATTCGATATCCGAAATTTGCAATTTAAAGTCGGATCGGATATTAACGGATTCGAATACCTTAATATCCGAATTCGTATCCGGAAATGGATAATATCCGAAAAATATTCGGATATCCGAATTCGATATCCAAAATTTTGAAAAATATCCGAAAGTTCGGATACGGAATCGGATCGGATTCGAATTTTCGACTATCCATTGACAGGTCTATCCTAGGGTCATACCTCCTCCACTTGATTCCTAATAGTTTGAAAAACATGAGCGATCAAATGAAACGTGAACATTAGCTTCGGAATCCAACCACCAATCATTAGAATGGTTAGAAATATTTACTACAGGTTGATAGCTTAAAGACCTTAAAGAACTAGAAGGTCCATTCAGAATCATGTTAGCCTCTAGCTTGTTTAAGCATTTTCCATTGAATGAGTTCTTGACAACTTATTTCTTCCTATAAAAGTAGTTGATGGTCATACCACACAAAACAAAATATCTTCTGATCCTGAGTCCGACCATAGTTTCTAGGTTTATGAGATTGCTGGTGATGAAGGTTTTGGTTATACTGAAAACTCTGCTTGTTTTTGAAGGAGTTCTTCTTGGATTTGAGATGGTGATTAGGCTTGGGTTTGCCATGGTCTTCTATAAAATTTACCTTAGCTTTGGATCAGACCTAGCTTTGGACTTTAACCTAATTTGTCCTTGTCTTCTAATTCTCTTTAGAACTTGAGAATATGTAAGATCTCCTTGTAAATGGGTAGGTTCTTTGACAGTATCAGACCAAGAAGGAGGAAGTGTCTATCAAGCATACTATTTTATGCTCAGTAGAGAGGAACGTACCTTTGGCTTGAATATGCCTAAGACATTCCTGGAATTCATGGATTTGGTCATTCATAGATTTATCATCTATCATAACATATCTGTTGAATGTGGAGGAATTGAATCTTTCAATTTCAACATCATCATAATCATATTCGTCTTCCAAGGCATTCCATAGTTCTTAGCACTTTTGTATTAAAAAAAGATGTCATAAAGAGACTCAGACAAAGCACTTAAGATTCTATGGAAACAATGGTAGTCTATTTCCTTACGGGTCTTGGGTGGTGGAAGAGGAGGACTTGGATACCCCTATGTCAGACTCAGTATCATCTGAATCATTTGTGATGGGCGTGGAACCATCAATAGCAGAGAACAGTCCTAAGGTGGTAAGCCAAAACTTCATCAGACTCTGACACCTCTTGAAATAAGTGTCATTGAACTTAGAAGGTTTACCAGTAAAGGTCTCTTCTTTGATAGTCATAATTTCTAGAAGTATGCAGAAATTTATATTTATTCAATAAATATGAATATTGTTCAGGAATAATAGTTTGAATGGTAGAATTTTATTTAACAATATGTAAACATATATGTAATAATCTCAATGGATATCAATAGGTATAAGTTGTACTTTATTACTTACGCCAATAGTAATATAAATATGAGGAGCTAAACTTGTCAACAGAGGTAATTAGTAATAACAAGTGACAACAATTTCTTAAACAATTACTGAAACAATTTGTTTGAATATGTAACTGGAAAATAGCAACAGTGAATGTAATTCTAGAAGAAACTGCTACTTACAACAAATGTTTTACTTATTAGTTTTTATTTTCCAGAATTGAAAATGGAATATATATTCTATCAGTTGCAAACAGATTTATCCAAACAGAAGATAGAAAATTATATTAACAGTTTGAGAAGATTGGAAAAATGTGTGAACACTTTAATTTTAGTTTGACAACCGAAGTTGGAAAAAAAACTTAAAAATTGGGAACAATGGCTAATATATTTTAGCGGTAACAAATGTATATATGCTTACAAATGTACTCTCACTAGTTGTTTAATCTATACAGTAAAAGATTAAAGAAATGTGAAAATGAACCGAATATAGCACACTGCTAAAGTGAACAAAATTTGTATCGCATCAAGTATTAAGACTGATTTTTGAAAACTAACAAAAATGAACTATTAACTCTTAGATTGTTGGAAATATTGTTTATTTTTTTCAAAATTCTAAAATTAATGTTAATGGTTACCGGCCTCCGGGGAAGTCGCACACGTAGCACTGTCCTAAGAGTTAATCTGGGTCTATGTGCGGACCTTGTCCAAATACTCCTAGTGGTAAAATTTTCGCTCTACCGGTATCTCCTTGTTGCACACAACTTGGAGAGAGTGACCTTGAACTTAGCTATGCCCAGAACAAGGATGCGAAGAACAGAAAGAACGTAGACGAGAATAGAACTTTTGAGAGAGTTTTCTTAGGATTTTTTCTGTGTGGTAGAAGAAGAAGACTCAATATATAGGCAGATTTGAGCTTCTCCAACGGATAGGAATTTTAACCAATAAATCCGAACGTTACAAAAGAATAAAGCAATAGAAAAAAAAAGTGGTTCAAAGAACCTGGACAAAATTAATTGTGTCCAATATTTAAAATAATATTTATGAGTCAATAACGGTTAAGAAGTAAAGAGGAGCAAAAAAGATTTTCGGGTCTCAGCCCGAAACCGAAAAGGAAATCGAATCAACATTCGGCGCCTGCAGATGTGGGCACGTGCCCGCACCCGTTCTGCGCGCCAAGCCGAACCGAGTCGGACGGCGGCGGCGGCGCACGCATGTGGCCCATAGGGCAACCCATACAGGACTTCAAGGAAGCAAAATGAAGCAAAGGAATATATACCCCATTCAAACATCCCTACCACCGGTGTGGGACTATATTTTCATGACGAGTTGGTTTTTTGAAGTAGCAGCAGTAGTAACAATCCAACGTCAAGTTATTTATGGACAACATAAATAATTAAACACGAAATTAAGCCCTAAGGGTCCGCTTGGATTGAGGGTTAAGAGAGTTAAGTGAGGGGGAAGTTAAGTGAGGGAAAACTAAAACCATGCTTGGTTTGAGGGTGGGGGTTTAGGAGGGAGAGTTATAGAGGGTTAAGTGAGGGTTTATTTCACCCTCTTTCGTCAATTTTTTTAACCCCCCAAATCGGAGGGTTAAGGAGGGTGATTGAAGGGTTTTGTTTAAAAAGTCATAAATATCCCTCATTTGTTCTATAAAATATCATGATTTTTCTTCCATTTTTTTTGTTTTCAACATGTTGCTCCGCACCTTCCTAATTTGTGAAGATATTTTGACAAGTTATAATTAAAATTTTAATCAAATTTAATTTTATGACATATGTAATAAAGTTATTTTGGTAACTATCATACTTTTATTAATTCTCTTCTCACTCAAACCTCCAATCCAAACAAGAGTTATTAAATACCCCTCACTTAACTCTCCCTCCAATCCAAACAAGGTTCTATGTATTGACTCTACTCTCCCTCATTTAACCCCACTTAACTCTACTTTTTTTTTTCCCTCAATCCAAGCAGACCCTAAGGGTCTGCTTGGTAATGGTGTTTTCACCGGTTTTGGGGTGTTTTTGAACCGACCGTTTATGAAAACCCCTGCTTGTTAATTTTTTTTGAGGCACTGGTTTTCGTCGGCTCAAAAACCCCCCAAAACCGGTGTAATGTATTTTTGGGTGGCTTTGTAAACACCCCAAATCGGCGGGTTTTGAGCGGCTTTATTTTTTTATTCCATTTATATCCTCACAAAAATAGATATAATTATAACTACCGATACCCTTCCCTATTTAATTTATCTGGAAATTGCTGAGAAACCCAATTTCGGGGTGGGCTTTTATGAAATGCCCACCCGCTGAATAAGTTTTATGAAATACCCAGAATTAAGTATTTTCACGTTAAATATTCCAAGATTCCCTTTTAGATGCCACCCGCTAGAAACTGCTATTTTTATAATACCGAAACTACCCCTCCGCGCGAATTGGTCATCTATATGTATTTGAATTCAAAAAACTCAGATCTGGATTGCGATTTTCGTCTTCTTCTTCTTCACGGAAAATCTGAATTCCATTGCTCTCATATTCAGCAGAGATCGCAAAGATCGTTCGTAGTTCGGTGTGTTTTTCTTCAGTCGAACTCAGATCATCGCTCGTCATCATCATCACCATCATCATCATCTTCATCGTGGAGACATTTGAACTCAGATCTTCAATTGTGGAGAGAAGATCTTTCTTCTTCTTTTCCATAAGAATTATCATCGCTTTGAAAGAAGAACGAAACTCTTTATTCCTGAAAAAACTAAATTACACGTTTTAACACTGGAAATGACCATTCTCCGTCTTAATTAGGACGGAGAATGGCATTCTCCGTCTTAATTAGGACGGAGAATGCCATTCTCCGTCCTAATTAACACGGAAAATGACATTCTCCGTTTCCGTCTTAATTAGGACCGAGAATGTCATTCTCCGTCTTAATTAGGACGGAGAATGGCATTCTCCGTTTTATTTAAGACGGAGAATGGCATTCTCCGTCCTAATTAACACGGAGAATGGCATTCTCCGTGTTTCTAACACGGTGAATGGTCATTCTCCTGCGTTTTAACACTAGAATGACCATTCTCCGTGATAAATTACACGGAGAATGGCATTCTCCGTCCTAATTAAGACGGAGAATGGTCATTCTCCGTTTAATTTAGCACGGAGAATGGCCATTCTCCGTCTTAATTAGGACGGAGAATGCCATTCTCCGTTTTATTTAGGACGGAGAATGACATTCTCCGTTTCATTTAACACGGAGAATGGCATTCTCCGTGTTTCTAACACGGAGAATGGTCATTCTCCTGCGTTTTAACACTGGAATGACCATTCTCCGTGTTCCGTGTAAATTAAGACGGAGAATGCCATTCTTCTGCATTTTATGGTTAGCTGAAACTTTGGAGGGCCATAACTTTTGACTGGGAGGTCGAAACGAGGTCCCGTTTGTCGCAAAATGAGCGTATCGTCGAGGAGACTAAAAGTAACAGCTTCACCGTTAGACGGCCTTCCGAAATTTTAGATTCGCAAAAAAAATGATGTTTGGACCTCCGTTTTAGCACTTTTGTCGTTCGTTCCGGTCTTTCCGAAATTTTTCGACGAGTTTTTGAAGATTTTTGAGGAGAAAACCTAGATTCAAAAGTGAGCAGCGTATGGAAGAAGATGGAGTATTGAAACGTTTTTTTAAGAGCAGTTTTGTGGGTGTTTCCAATAAATTAAAAGGAAGGGCAAAAGGGTCATTTGGAACCCGCTTTGGATAAGTTTCTCTAATTCTGGGCACGCGATGAAAGTTTTTTTAGCGGTGGGTTTTACATAAAACTTTTTTAGTTTTTGGGCATTTCATAAATCTTCCCTTAATTTATTCGTGTAAAAAACTTTCAGAACCGCTCGTTAGTGAATTACCAAGCATGGATTGGACTAGTTTAAAAGCCGCTACTTAAAAACCATCCAAAACCGGACCCCTCATAACCGCTCATAACCGGTACTCTAAAAACACCTCATAACCGCTACCCCGATAATTGCCAAGCAGACCCTAACTGATCGAAACCCTAGCCCCAATCCAATGCACAATAGAGAGATCAAGATATATACCCCTGCCATCTCCCTCAGCAGCGCACTCCTCTCCCGCTCGATCCTGCCCTCGTCGAAGGCCGACTCGTTCTGGATAGCGTCCGCGAGCACCTCTAGCACCCTCACCACGTCCTTCCCCATCACCTCCACGTTAAAAACCGTCTTCTCCTTCGACGTGCTCCCGCCAAGCACACCACCAATCTTCCCGATCTCCTCCACAACGATCCCCTCAACCACGCGCCGTACAAAATTCGCGGTCCCGTCGGCATCGTCGGGGTCGAAGCGGCTGCCTGTGTCGATGGACAGGGAGACGGTGGCGGTCTGGGCGGAGAGGGAGGACTCGGTGGCGACGCGGAGGCCGGTGTCGAGAGTGGTAATTTTAGTTTCCGGGAAGGAAAGGAGGGAAGAGTGGTCGGCAGGGGAGGGGTGGGGGGAGGCGTGGCGGAGGAAGCGGGGGTCGGGGTCGTCGAGCTTGCGGAGCTTGTCTCGGACGGCGCAGGCGATCTCGTCGTAGGGGAGGAACGGTGGGGATCGATCGGCGGGGACGGTGGTGAGGGTTTCGGAGGGGAGAGAGATGGTGGTGGAGAGAAAGCGGGAGGGGAGGAGACTGAGGAGAGGGCCGCGATGGCGGGAGAGCGAGAGGAGGTTCCTCGTCGCCATTGGTGGTAGATGAGTAATTCTAGGGTTAGGGTTTGGAGTGGTGGTGGATGGGAGGGGGAGGAGGAGGAGGAGGAAGAAGAAGAAGAAGGTGAAGATGGAGAGTGTGGCCAATGGAAAATTTGGTTAATAATATTTGATTTTGGTGAACATTTCTAGAACTTCGCATTATTTGACTACGTAAAGTGAACACAGCAATGGAGATGATATGTCACATGACAAACCAACAGAAATTTTCGTACATGTAAGCATCTCCAACCCTATTGTGACTTTGGAAAAAAGTTAATGTCATGTAGGAATGATAAAATTTTATTCAAAAGTTCTTCTCCAATGCAATTGTCAAGTCAATTGTGAAGCTTATGTGGCAAAAATTAAAGAAGATATTGTGAAGTTGATTGTCTTGTTCTAGACAATGTACTTGACAATGTCTTCTCTTCCATGTCATCAATTATGAATAAAAAATATTAGAAAAAAAAAAGAAGATGAGTAGTGGTCTTAAAAGTTGCCTTGGAAGTTGGAAAAAATATTTTTTATTGTCTTCTCAATACTTTTGCATTGGAGAGAGTTTTTCTATCTCATTGTCTTTTGAGATATAATTTTGCCACATAAACAAGACATTGTCTTGTGGCTCATGCCACATAGGAGCCACCTAAGACTCACAACACTTAACAAGACAATAGGGTTACCCTATTGTGACTTTGGAAAAAAGTTGTTGCCACATAGGAATGACAAAATTTTATTCAAAAGTTCTTCTCCAATGCAATTGTCAAGTCAATTGTGAAGCTTATGTGGCAAAAATTAAAGCAGACATTGTGAAGTTGATTGTCTTGTTCTAGACAGTGCACTTGACAATGTCTTCTCTTCCATGTCATCAATTATGAATAAAAAATATTAGAAAAAAGAAAGAATATGAGTAGTTGTCTTAAAAGTTGTCTTGGAAGTTGAAAAAAATACTTTTTATTGTCTCCTCAATACTTTTGCATTGGAGAGAGTTTTCTATCTCATTGTCTTTTGAGATATAATTTTGCCACATAAACAAGACATTGTCTTGTGGCTCATGCCACATAGGAGCCACCTAAGACTCACAACACTTAACAAGACAATAGGGTTGGAGATGCTCTAATCAAAGTTGCATGAAATTAGGCCTAGAGAATAAAATTTATGAAATTTACAACCAAACAATAAAAACATCCATCGTAAGAACGTGTTGAATAAAAATATTAATTAAAACTTAAATCAATTAATACGTCCATCAGAAGGAAAAAAAATATATGAAATACCTAAAAAACAAAAAAAAAATTATGAAAAATCCACCGCACAATAACATTTTATCGCGTGTCCAGAATTAGCAAAAAATATATAAAGAGGGTTCCGAATGACCTTTTTGCCCTTCCTTCTAATTTATTAAAAACACCCAGGAAACTACTCTAAAAAAAATGTTTCGATACTTCATCTTCTTCCATATGCTGCTCACTTTCGAATCTAGGTTTTCTCCTCAAAAATCTTGAAAAACTCGTCGAAAAATTTCAGAAAGACCGAGACAAACGGCAAAAGTACTAAAACGGAGGTCCAAACATCATTTTTTTACGATTCTAAAATTTTGGAAGGCCGGCAAATTATGAAACATTTTACCTCAGGCTCCTCGAAGATACGCTCATTTTGCGACAAACCGGACCTCGTTTCGATCTCCCAGTCAAAAGTTATGGTCATCCAAAGTTTCAACTGACCATAAAATGCAGGAGAATGGCCATTCTTCGTGTTAAAACATGAAGAATGTTAATTTCACATGAGGGTGGCATTCTCTGTGTTAGTAACACGGAGAATGGCATTCTCCGTCTTAAATTACACGGAGAATGACCATTCTCCATCTTAATTTACACGGAGAATGGCCATTCTCCGTGTAATTTAGCACGGAGAATGGTCATTTCAGTGTTAAAACGCAGGAAAATAGCCTTTCTCCGTGTTAGAAATACGGAGAATGACATTCTCCGTGTTAATTTACACGGAGAATGACATTCTTCGTGTTAATTTACACGGAGAATGGCCATTTCCAGTGTTAAAACGTAGGAGAATGATCATTCTCCGTGTAATTTAGTACAGAGAATGTAATTCTCCGTGCTAAATTACACGGAGAATGATCATTCAAATGTTAAAACATAGGAGAATGGCATTCTCCGTGTTATTTTACACGAAGAATGGCATTCTCCTTGTTAAAATGCAGGAGAATGACTATTCTTCGTGTTATATCGACGGAGAACAGTTGACAGAAACCTTTTTTTTTTTTTTGTGGAAAGAAAATTGACATGAATAAAGATTCAAGAGTTTTCGTTCTTCTTTCAAAACGTTGCTAACTCTTATGGAAAATAAGAAGAAGATCTTCTCTCCATAATTGACCTAATTGTCAAAAAAGAAGAAGAAGAAGAAGATGAGCGATGATCGGAGTTCGACTGAAAAAAAAAAGCACGGTGAACTACGAACGATCTTTGCGATTTCTGCTGAAGATGAGAGCAATGGAATTCAGATCTCTCGTGAAGAAGAAGAAGAGAATCGCAATCCAAATCTGAGTTTCTGCGGAGGGGTAGTTATGGTATAAATTTTGTAAATATAGAGCATCTAAAGGAAATCTTAGAATACTTAACGTGAAAATATATAATTCTGGGCATTTCATAAAACCCATCCTGCGGGTAGGTTTTTCATAAAAACCAACCCCTAAATTGAGTTTTTCCACAATTTCTAGAAAAAAAATATTTCTAATAAGTATTTTTTTGACAATATATTTAAAAAAATTATGCACTAGATACATCCCTTGGAAGGACGCATAAATGCATAAAAATGCCATAATTTTTTACAAGTGGGAGAGGGGTTTGAGAAATTTAGGTTGCGTTTGGTTCATTGTAATGTAATCGTAATCGTAATGGAATTGGATTTGTAATGTAATTGAGTTTGTAATGTAATGGAATTACAATTATATTACTATATTTGGTTGAAGCATGTAATCAAACCATGTAATGTAATGTCAATTGCATTCATATGTTTGGTTTACCATGTAATGTAATTAAGTTTCTAATTTAATATTTTTTTTAAATACAACATAAAATTTAAAAAGTGGATCACTAAATTTTTTTTTAAAATTTAAAAAGAAAAAAACTAAAAATAAATAATAAATAAGGGAAAAATGGTTAGTTTTCTGCTAAAAAAGACCAAAAACAAAAAAAACGACAAAAAATAAAAAATACAAAAAATGACAAACGAACAAAACAGAAGAAAAAAAAAACCAAAAATGAAAAAGCGATAAAAAAGAAAAACGACAAAAAAAAGATCAAAAATGTGAAAACCATAAAAAGTGACCAATAATGATAAAAAATTGACTAAAAACAAAAAAAATGACAAAAAACAACAATAAATGAAAGGAAAAAAAGATGAAAAGGACCAAAAACAAAAAAAGGCCAAAAAAAATGAACAAAAACGACAAAAAAATGACAAAAAAACGATAAAAAAGAGCAAAAAAATATAAAACGATAAAAAGGAACAGAAATGACAAAAAACGAAAATACGAAAAAGGAACAAAAACGACAAAAAAAACAAAAATAACCAAAAGAACAAAAATGACAAAAAAAGAACAAAAACGACAAAAAGGACAAAAACAACAAAAAGGACAAAAACGAAAAAAAAAAACAACCAAAACCGAACAAAAATGACAAAAAACGAACAAAAACGACAAAAAATGAACAAAAAAAGGACAAAAACGATAGAAAACCGAACAAAAATGACAAAAAAACAAACAAAAATTACAAAAAACGAACAAAAACGACAAAAAACGAACAAAAAAGACCAAAACAACAAAAAATGATAAAAACGAAAAAAACAAACAAAAACAACGAAAAACGAAAAAAATTGACAAAAAAAAGGAACTAAAACGACAAAAAAGGACAAAAACAACAAAAAAAAAAGGACAAAAACGACAAAAAAAACAAACAAAAACAACCAAAAACTAACAAAATGACAAAAAACGAACAAAAACGACAAAAAAGGACAAAAACAACAAAAAATGACAAAAACGAACAAAAAACAAAAAGAACAACAAAAAACGAACAAAAATAACAAAAAACGAACAAAAACGACAAAAAAACGACAGAAAACGAACAAAAACGACCAAAAACGACAAAAACAAACAAAAACAAACAAAATAACATAAAATGACCAAAAACGAACAAAAATGACAAAAACGAACAAAAACGACCAAAAATGAACAAAAATGACCAAAAACGACAAAAAACAAACAAAAAAAAAACAAAAAAAATGACCAAAAACGAACAAAAAGACCAAATTATAGCATACCAACCTTCCGCTTAAGTTGTAATGTAATTGCGATTACATAGATTTTATGATGTAATTGAGTTTAGAAGAAACTGATGTAATGTAATCAAACTTGTAATCGCGATTACATTACATCTATTTTTTTTGTCCAACCAAACACACGAATTAGATTGACAACGTAATGCCAATTACATTACGTTGTCCAATCCTGCAAACCAAACGGGCCCTTAATACTAGCAGTTTGAGGGATTGAATAGGTATAAAATGAGGGTGGATGTCGATCGGTTATAAGAGAGGGTAAAGTTTGTAAAAAAAAAAATTTATAGAAGAAGGGAGAAGAGCAAGAACCAGAAGAAGAGGAAGAGGAGCACAAGGAGAAGGAGAAGCCTAGCACAACAAGGAAGAGGAAGAATAGTTCGGTAAAAAAATATTATCAAATGTTTTTTTTTAATCTAGTACTTATTTTGTGCACTCATCCAAGCAAGTTTGGACACATTACTATAAACTCACTTTATAACAAAACCCTAACACTAACAAAAATTCTAACCCTAACCGTAACTTTTCCAAAGATTGTGTCACTTTTGTTTATACAACATTAACCAAATTTTGACTGGCATCAATGCACTTTTCAGCCTGTCCAAATCCTAAAACCTAAAGTCTAATCCTAACCCTAAGCCAAATCCTAAAACCTAGTCCTATCCCAATCTAAAACCCTTAAATTTTAAAAATCTGGCCATGCTATTTTGACAACCATCATTTTACAATGGTTGTCAAAATGACGGACGCGTATCAGATGGACTCACACTTTCGTCATTATCCAGCAATGAGAGTCTCATATATCTAGTCTAATATTTTTTTTGACAAGTAATCTAAGTTTTAGCTAATTGACATTTAGTATTAATAATATTTAAATGCACTAACAAAAAATTTATAAATTATATAAATATATGACTACAAGGAAGTTAAATTATGAGAGTATGGTTAGTGACGATCATCATGGGAGCTGACTGTAGGCCGAAAGGTCTTGGTGGAGGATTTTGCATTCATTATGTTGACGTTGTACGTATTAGACATCATGACAGAGATCTGATATTGAGTATGATTGAGCAATGGTGGCAGTGGCGGAGCTACCATATGAAATTAGGGAGGGCTGAGCTTTAGGTACGAGAACACTAGCATCCGGATAAGATCATTCCTTTCTAGGCAACTGGAACCTGATAATTTTCAAAAACAAAGTTCAACTTCTTAGATATATATAGCGTAGTATGTTGTAAGGTGTACTTAACTTTGATCAAGTTCATATGTTCCAATGAAATTTATGCAAGCTTTTAGCAATTCAGCATAGCATATCCATTCAAATATAGCACATCCACATGTAAGCAGAATTAGGATATGCACACAATACAGATTCCAAAGCCCCTTCAAATTGCTGCAACCGTGTTTTTTTTAATTTTTATTTTTGCAGATACAATGCTGAACTACTCATCAGAACATCCACATAATGTTTGTTCACTACCAACCCATAAAAACTAAATCCTACAATTACTGTGAACTCTAACAAATTTATTTAAGGGGAAAAAGATGTTATTAATAAAATAAAATCGAAAAAAAGGAACATCCACATTCAGAGATCCAAATTCTTGAGCTTGGAGATTTTAGGGGTCTCAATTTCAAGTCCAGTCCTGAACAAAAAAGCACAGATCTAAAATCAAAGAGAGGCAACATGCAAGAAAAGAAGAAGAAATTTGTCCCTGAAATCTTTATTACCTACCTCGATTATGAAGTCGGCTGCTACTTTGTTAGAGTGTGCACCTCTTCTTGGATGCTCCATCTCCCTCCACTGTACCAAAAAGAGCAAAAGATCAGAAAAAATGCTTGAAAACCTAATAAATAATCAATTTAAACATATATAAGAACAAAGCACAATGACTTACATGCATACCGATCATCTTCATCTTCCTTTTCTTCTTGATGTCAGAATGATTGGCTCTGTGGGAAGTCACAGCTACTTTGTTAGGGTGAGCACGAACGGTTGCTTGATGCTTCAGCTGCTACTTTGTTTACAAAATAAATGGACTGCAAATCTACACCTGCACAGCATATGCAAATATCCCTAATTTTTTTTTCTTTTTTTCCCACTTTTTTGGGCCGGGCTACAACCCACCCATGCCCTAACTGGGCTCCGCCTCTGAATGGTGGCCTCTATGCAACACATTTCAGCTACTAATACATTTCAACTACATATTGGAGAGATGGCAATCATGTTAGCTAATGTTGCACAAATTCTAGGATTATTGCTGATAACCTTATATATTTGGAGCACCAATTATCTCCTTCTTCTTATATTTTTTGTATGGGTAAAGGAGGTGAAAAGGGAGAAGGTGAAGATGGAATTGATGGTGGTAATGATGAAGATGGTTGTGAGGAGGATAGTGAGGAAGATGGTGGTGCAGGTGTGCAGACAGAAGGGAGGTCGGTAGGTGGCTGCTCAGGCCCGTGGCAGCGACGGGTAGAGGCGGCCGCGGTTCTGCTCGACGGCAGTTTTGAGGGAGGCCAACAGCAGTAGTGACGCACGGGGGTGCGGGAGCGAGTGAAGAGAGGGAAGGAGAGACTGAAATGAAGAGAGGGGGAGGTGACTGAGAGAGAGAAGGAGAAGAGGATCGACAAAGAGAGGGTGGAAATAAGAAAGAGATTTCAGCCCCCTCCCCCCTTTCTCTCTCTCTCTCTCTCTCTCTCGCTCTCTCTCTCTCCCCCCTCCCCCTTCTCCAAATAATCTCTTTTTTTTATTTTCTTTTTATTTTCTCAAAAAATTAAGGAACATAATGATTATGTCTCATTTATGAATTTACTCACAAACCCCTCTCTTCTTATACATGGTGACACATATATGCATGAAGTGTCCAAGCAAAATATTAAATTATAAATTATAACCAAGGGTTTAAATGAAAATATAAAATAAAATTCCACGTGAATATTTATAAAGCCTTTCTTAAAAGACTAATTTGTTTAAGTAATTTTATTTTTATTAATTATTTAAAATAATTATTGATTAGAAATTCAATATCATATTATGGGATATGGCTGTGACATATAGTGTGACAATAAATCTGCAGTACTATATTCCAATAACAACATGAGCTCGTATAAGTCAAAATATATTGACATAAAGTTTCTCGTTGTGAAGGAAAGAATTCAGAATGGTCAAGTTTCTATATAGCACATTGAGACAAACTCCATATTAGTGGATACGCTCACAAAAATATTATCACCCAAGGTCTTTCATGTAGTGCCCCGTCCCTACATCGTGCCCCGTTCTCCGTCCATGGGGTGCGCGAGAAGGGAACACTGTTGCCATCGATAAGGTCGGGACCGATAGGTCGGGATCGATCGAATCGGTCGAACGGGAACGGTTGAATTAAGATCCATTCCCCGTTATGGAATGGCTTCTTCAGAACAAAGTCCCATATTCAGCGGGTAGAGCCTCAAGGATTGACTCTGCGGCTGAATCGGGAGAGACCTCCCGTTGCTCTGTTTTTCACGCCGCTTGCGTTGGTTTTGATTTGGTTTTCTGAATGCATTTTCGTGAATGTTTTCGATGGTTTTTATGGCTTGCATTTCGATCTCGCATTTCCTATCGAACTTCTTGCATAATACAGTATTCTAATCGGTTGCTTGTACGATTTCAGGTAATCGCGTAGGCGACGTCTAGCGTGACCAACAAGTTCTCTCACCTCAAGCAAACTCAAGGTGAGTGGCTGACCCTTCTCTTCTCGACGCCCTTCTTAGGTAAATCGATAATGTTGTTGCGAATGAAAGAATGAATGCAAGGGCATGGACACGATAAAATGAACAAATTTTCAAAGAGAATGTAGGCTATACCTTAATAACTAAAATTGGTCTTTGCACGGTCATGGACAACTTATCGACAAGGTAAAAAAAAATTCGCACGGCAACCTGGGGCCACGGGACCGTTGCGGCTAGAAAGGAAATAATTATATAGCTGTGCTGGGCACGGGTTAGGTGGGAACTTGCAGCGGGGCTCGCTACTCGCGCTGAAAGGGCTCTGTCTAAAAGCTAAAAGGGAGTCCACGATGGCTCTGGGAGGTAGTGACCAATCACACGTAATATTGCACTTGGTATGAAAACAATAACAATTGACAGGGAAGAACATGGTAAGTATCTTAAGGTGCGGTCCGTCGTGGGTAAGTTCCAACGTATTTTATATTATGCTTGTCATATGCTTATTTGAAATTTATTAGGATGGTTAGAAACATTCATAAACTAAGTCATATAAACTCTTCAACCAAATGAGAGCTTGGAACTTAAATAGCCACGCACCAGTATAAAGTGTAATGTACTGATCCTCGCTCTCCACGCAGGTACCCCGAACCACGAAGGACGTGCCACTTAAAGCTCAAGGCAACGCGAACACTTTTGAAGCCTCGTCCGTGTGTTGAAGGCTTGTTTCTGAATCCCTTTTGAAGACTCCGCACTCAGTACAAAAGAAAAAAAGATGACGACTCGACTTCCCTCGATAGCAGGTGGAAAGTGTAATTGTTTTACTTGTAAAAAGGGATGTAATGTATGGAATGACTATCTCATTAGCGTTCGTTTTGTAAGTTGAGTCATGTTGTAAGCCCGCGCGGCACTGATTGTAAAGGAGTCATGTAAATGAAGTTTTATTATCAATGAAAAAGTGTCACGCCCCAGAACCAGAATACTGGAGAGCGGGGGCAGACATAGCCAGCTACGTATATGAAATAGAATCCATCTCGCTATACGGTCACGGCTGTCTAGATACATGAGGGTTTATCTATAGGCCAACAGTCTCTTAAGGTCATGAACAAGCCTAGTGTCTCAATCACAAGCAAGTAAGTAAAGTTACAAGATGTATGATCATTAAATATACAATAGTAAGGCGTCCCAAACATTACATATTCAGTTGATCATGAAGCTAGTCGTTACAAAATGTCAGGACTAGCAAGAGTTTAGTCATACATGATCAACCCTAGGATCTGTTAATCATGTTACAGCCCGTAGGCAGACAATAAGTAAAAGTGCAATCGAGCTAAACAGGTGCTCGTCGGCTAAACGCCTCAAAAGAATAATTTTTACAATAGAGTGGGAGAGCCAAAATAACCCACTCGTTGTCAGGATTCCTTCTAGTGTTCACCATCTGACAGGAAGGTCGGTAGATCCTCTAGAGCTGCTCCGAAATCTGGCCACACAAAACCAGCTGGGTCAGACCCCAGAAAGAGCAAGTGCCACAAAGGAGGCTTCACTTAAGAACTAAAACCAGCAATCAGCACAAGATATAAATAAAAGTAAGAACTGGAAATAAAGAAAATACACCAGGATGATATACGACGAGATAACTATGGAACTATTCAGATAACCAGGTTACAACCCGTAAACCAAACAAGGACCGGGGTTGTAACCCTTCGTCTGAATAGAACTTGGAATTCTCACCATTTATCGGTAAAATAAATACAAGCATTCTGGTTATTCAATAATCTGGAACAGGATCAGGGCAAGACTAGACTGGTTAGACTCCGTCCAATCACTTCACGGCCAAGCAAGAATTACGGCTTGATACTTTAACTAACTAGGGTTGTCACAAGCCTAATTACTAACAAGATGCAGTGAGATTATTCCATAGCCACAAGCCCTGCAGACCATCCAGGTTACCCGGGTTAAAAGATTAGAGTTGAATTCAGGTGGGTACATCGTCCAGGAAACGAATGTACCCTTAGGTAGCTTGAAGGGTGCAACACTTGACAGTGTGCTGGAAATATGCCCTACTCGACGGCAGGCTACAGATCCCAAGGCGTACCCAGGTAACGGGATTGCCTGTAGCTGGAAAATCTCGTCATGACTAATGTATTAATCTAGTTATTAGCCTTAGTCCATTTTAGTAGGTACTCCTGACCGTGGTACTCAGGAGTCCCTGTCCTAGACATGATGCAAGACAGGACTGGTTTATTTATACAAACACAATCGCCCACGGTGTCCAGATTAATTATACAGGTCATGTCATGTCAGGTAGCCGTCGCAACAGCTATCAAGAAAATTATGTCAGGTTATCATGCCAAGTGTACTTGTCAGGAGTGCACCACAACGGGCCACTATCAGGTCATGTCAGGTTATCATGTCAGGAGTGCACCACTACGGGTCACAATCACGTCGTGCTCAGTTATCAATTCCAAACATATCAAGTAAATTCGTGATTATCAAGTTCAGGACAAAAGGCGTAAGGATATAAAATGGACGTTAAATATCTAATAAAATATCAATATACAGGGCTATAGAAGAGCCAAGCTCAGGGAAAATAAAACCAAATCTGACACGCTGACATGAGACCAAGTCAGCCAAAGGCCATACGCTCAGTGCCAAAGTCATACGCTCAGGTCACACGCTCAGGTCACACGCTCCCAAAAGGCAGCGTATGTATTCCATACGACTCCTTGTCAAGCAAGTGAGCGTATGCGAGCCATACGCCTCCAAAAGGTAGCGTATGGGGTCCATACGACTCCTTGTCAGGCAAGCGAGCGTATGCGAGCCATACGCTCCCAAAAAGGCAGCGTATGGGGTCCATACGACTCCTTGTCAGGCAAGCGAGCGTATGCGAGCCATACGCTCCCAAAAAGGCAGCGTATGGGGTCCATACGACTCCTTGTCAGGCAAGCGAGCGTATGCGAACCATACGCTCCCAAAAAGGCAGTGTATGGGGTCTGTGCTGCGCTAAAGAGCGCGCGCAACTCAGTGGCACAAGCTAAAAAGCTCGTGCACTGCTCACTGTCTTCTCCAAATCAGCAAGAACTCCATGGTTGAACCCAAAGCTTCAAAAATCCATAACTTGGTCCAAACAAGTCCAAATCCGACTTTGCAAAGTTCTATCTTGGGTGAAATTCAATTCTCTCCAACATAAGAACATCAAAACCCATAAAAATACAACTTAAATAGATCAAAACCATGCAAAACCGAAAATAGAAGAAACTTAGATCTAGAACAATGGAGACTCCAAATCACAAAATGTCAAGTTCTAATGTTGATCACCATGGCCTAATCTAGCTAATGGACAAATAAAAAATGGTTCTCAAGTGGTGGCAAGGTGCACTTGCCTAGACCTCTCTCTTCTCTCTTTGGTAGGTGAAGGGAGTAAATGAGGAAGAAGAAGATGAATAATGAAGAGAGAGAATGAAGAGGGCTAATAAATACAAATAGTGGTGGTAGGTAGGGGTTCACCTTGGGTTCATCATGAACCCAATCAAAACCAAGCCAAGCCGGACCAACCAACCCGAACCAAGAATAAACCAAGCCAAGCCATGAAGAAAACTAAACAAGGAATCATGCAATACAAGAATAAAATACGTACACGTATTCCAAGAATACGTAATACGAACCACAGTCATTACAAAAAGCCTACTTCTATTTCAAATGTGTCATCAATTTCTCTGCGTACTCTAACTTGATGTTGTGTTTCGGATAACCTTATGACTATGTCTTGTGCGATCACAACTTAGGTTCGTACGGCATCACGTCCGGGGGACGACTATCAATTCTACGGAATCGCGGCGTGTAGCTCCCCTTCCCGAAAATTTTTAATTATTTTTTTCTATTATTTATTTGATTTAAATGGTAATTTTTAGAATTTTATAAATAATTATTTAGTTAATTATTACGGTAGATGATTTTAGCCATGGTTGAGTTTTGAAGTACCAGACGACTAGGAATCATGGCACGGATAGTGCAATGGCGTGCCTTGACTAGTGTATTAGCCATGCTAAGGAAGACCCAGCCATAAGTGTGTCCTAACTAGGAAAATCAGGCCAAGTTACGACTTAACCCCCACCGATGAATTAATTAATTATTAATTAGATATATTGATTTTTAGATAACCCGATTGTACCAATTTAGCCCGAACTGGGCCCGAACCGTATCCAAGCCTTTGTAGGCATGTAGTGAGACCAAAGATGACCATGTAGGCATATTTTATGTGTTTACAAATATTTTCTAAATTATTTTAGGTATTGATGTACATTTTTAATTATTTGAATATTTGTACAAAAAATTGGTATTCTTATTATTAAATATTGTTTTACAATATTTGTATAATTTTCTGGCCCCGGATAAAGGTGAGTAGTATGGATTCACCAAACCACCATTTAATTATTTTATTATTTTGTGGTGATTAAATAAATATATTTATTACTATTAGATATTATTATTATTGATTGTCCTTTTTATTGTCAATTGAATTTATGTATATGTACATATATTTAAATATTATATATATATATATATATATATATATATATATATATATATATATATATAATATTAAGATTTGATTTTGAATTTTTGGAGATTTATAGGTGTATATATAGATATATACATATATATAGATATATAAATATATATTTATAAATAGATATGTTAATAAGAAAGAAAGAAAAAGAAATAAAAATAAAATAAGGTATGATAATTATTGACTTTATATATTTTCTAGGTTATATCATTATGAAGAAGGATTACTTAAAAAAATATATATATATGTACATTTACTTTTATTATATAGGGATTTAATTTATATAAGAAATAAGATTCTTATTATTATTATTATTATTATTATTATTATTATTATTATTATTATTATTATTATTATTATTATTATCATTATTCTTATTATTTTTTCTCATAAAAAATAGAAAAGCCCAGCGGTTACTGTTCATTGAACAGTAACCATTGGAGAGGCTATAAAACCGCAGACCTGCAAGCCGACCCCCCCAAACTAAATATATACAACAAGCGAGAGGGAAAGAGGGAACCCCAAACCCTTGTCGAAACTCTCCCCCTCCTGACGGCAACCAGGCGCCCCTGTCCCGCACACGCGCCAGCACCGCCATGGGCAGTAGTCGGTCGGCAACAGAGCCGCCACAGGCCGACGAAACCGAGCCACAGCACAGCAGCAACCACAGTCCAAGCACCCAACTTTCGGTCATGTTTTCTCCCACGTCGCTCGACGAATTCCCGAACCAATTTCTCTGGTACAGTCCTAACCTATACAACTTCGATCTTCTTCTATTAGTTTGAATTTAGAAGCCCTAGTTTGCTCGATAAATCGACGCAAACTTTATCAAAAAACTGCTTATAAATAGTTAGAAAACTGTCCCAACCACCTGTTTTGGAAGACGGATTGCGGACAGGATATCGATACTCTTGAAAATCCACTTGAACAATCTCGTAGACAACCTACAGGTCTTAGAAGCCCTTCTTGTAGTTTCTGTTTCATCAATCATAGGCTAAGTTATTAGTTTTCAAAAATTAAGAAAAACCTGTTTTTGAAACCCCGAAAAACCTCGATACGACGTGCGTCCCGCCAATCCGGGCGACGTAGTCACGAACCATGTCACCCCCAGTTTCCAGAAACAGGGGTATTTTTGTCTTTTTTTTATTTTTAGATTATTTTGAAATTATTTATTTATTTATTGTAATATTTTGGGGTTATTTGAGTCGGGTTCGAATTTCAGCTCAATCCGACTTGAAACGGGGACCCGGGGTAGTGTTGACCCTAGTGGACCCACACACTAGTTAGCCATGGCCCACATTTCATTTATTTTAGTTAGTGACTAGGCTAATTTATTTGGATTAGGATTAATTAGAATAGTGTGTTAGAATGACCAAAATAGCCCCCGACTTAACCCCTTACCATTGTATTAGCAAATAGACTAGAGAGGGGCTTTTAGACCTTTCCCATGTAGGACAAAACAGCCATGTTGGGTCGGCCATGACATATGGATAGGCTCCTCCATCATTTCATTATTTCCTTTTCCACTCTCTCTTGTTCTTCCCCAAATTGATTTGAGAGCAAACCCTAATCAAATCATCCCCAAATCTTCCCATTTCTTCACCAAACCTTCATCCTTCCTTCTCCATTCAATCCAAGGAAGGAGCTCCTCAAGTTTGAGAGGATTCAGAGCTCGTTCGTGTCCGTTTGGGATTCCTACGTGTCGGTGGCATTTCGGGATCGATTCGAGTCACCAAGAGGTATAAATCTTTTCCCTCTCCCATTTCTCTCATGCATTAGATTCATTTTGACCTATAGGAATGACCCCCATGGTTTGGTGCCCATTGGTGTCCATTTCGTGTCCATTTGGACATTTGTAGAGGTGTCCTAGGAGTAGGATCGTGTCCTAATGGAGAAAACTCTATGTGGACACTTGTAGAATTATTGGTATATTGATTTATTGTTGTTCTAATATTTATTTCAGACTTTATGAGAGATTAGGAATGTGTTTCCCCATGTAACATAATGTATCATATTATCTATATCATATATGTATATATATGGTGACATATATTAATCTCTCTCTCTCTCTCTCTCTCTATATATATATATATATATATATATATATATATATATATATATATATATATATATATATATATATAGAGAGAGAGAGAGAGAGAGAGAGAGAGAGATTAATATATGTCACCATATATATACATATATGATATAGATAATATGATACATTATGTTACATGGGGAAACACATTCCTAATATATATATATATATATATATATATATATATATATATATATATATATATATATATATATATATATATACATTATGGTTATATATATTATGGAAATATAAAAAAAAATATATATATATATATATACATTATGGTTATATATATGTGGAAATATATATTATGGTATATATGTGTGTGATCTTGTGTTGTGGGAATGGAAATATGGTCGACAGTGGGAAGAATGGTTATGTGTATATGTGTTGTGTGTAGGAAAGGTGTTTGAGGAAATGATAGAGAGTGGTGGTTTGAGAGTTTTAGTGTATGTGTGTTATATAGAGAGAGTGTAGAGAGGGTGAATAGAGAGTGGGAAGGGGGAGTCTTAGACTGTGCATTCCAGCCTTAGCAAGCTGTCCTAAAACACCCATTCACTGCTGCCAAATAGCAGCAGGACAGTTCCCTTAGAACACCATGTAGGCTGTCCTATTTCAGTCCAAATTGTCCCTAAAACAGTCCCATTTCAAGGCCCCTTAAATCCAGCACATAGCAGTCCTTAATTGCCCCTTTGAAATCAGTCAAACTTAGCCCCATGTTCAGCCATGGAAGCCCCCTGAAATCAACCATCAAACACTCCACATTTCAGTCCTTAACACCCTATAAATAACCCCATAGCACCAACCATTTTTCAGTCCACCTAGACCCCATAAAACCTGTCAAAATGCAGTCCTATTTGGCCCTTAATTTCAGTCCTATACTAAGCCAAGGTAGCCCTCTATAACAGCCCCTACATGCCACTATTTCAGTCCTCTTGGACATCCCCTTGGCTGTCCTTTAACCCCACAAAATCAGTTTCCCCTTGCTCCAGAATACTGATTTGGACAGTCCCATACCTGTCCCTTATATGCTGTCCATAACACCCTTTGATAGTCCCTATAAACCCTTGAAACTCAGTCCATGTAACCTCTTCTTGGCTGTCCCATTGACAGGTATTTGAGTCCCCAAACACCCCTCATTGCAGTCCAGTTTTGGACCATAAATGGCTGTCCCAAAACAGCATATAACCCCCACTTTTCAGTCCTAACAAAACCCCTTCATTCAGTCCAGGTTCTACCATATAGGGGCTGTCCATTTCCTCAAGTTTCAGTCCACCAATCCACACCAAAAACAGTCATAAAACTCCCCTATAAACCTGCCATAAACCAGTCCCCACATTGCCTCATTGCTGTCCAGTATTGGCCTATAGGTGCTGTCCCCCTTTACTCAAATTCAGTCCCCAAAGGAACCCTTCCTTGCTGTCCAAAATTAGCCCCACATTTAACTCCAAACCAGTCCCCATATTGCCTTGTGTGTGTGTGTAGTTGTGAGGTATTGTGTGGGTATGTGAGAGCCTACATAGGAGTGTAGTTAGTGCCTATAGGATAGTCTATATCTAAACTAATAGGACACCTATAGGAAAGCCTATGAGTGTGGTTTATGTGAGTGTATTTGGTGAGAGGGTTGTGTGGAGATGAGTGTGATAGGTTATGAGGGTAAATACATGATATGGGTAAGGTAGATAATAAGGTAAAACCTATACGTATCCTAACATAGCCTAGATACCTAGGATACCCATAATTCTTGGTAGGTAAACCTTAGATAGGTTGATATCTAGTTACCCTAAGGAGTCTAGGCTAGTAGCATGGGTATTTGCGAGATTTTTTTGGGATTGGGCAAGGTATCGAGATTTACCTTGGTAGGGTAAATGTTAGTTTTGCCTAAGAATAGGGTATTAGTGTTAGGAGTCTAAGATAGGGTTAGAACTTGATTCCCTTAGTTGGTAATGATCAAATATAGTGCTCATAGACTAGTTTTGACGTCGGTTGACCATTTTGACCAAAAGTCAACAAAGGTCAACCGCGAGTCAAACTTAGCCTTTAAGCGACTAGATTTGACCGAAACCAAACCAGAGTTGACCAGTTGACTGAAAGTCAACAGTTGGTCAACATGTGACTTGTTTGACCTAGGGTTGACTCCGAGTTGACCAGAGTTGATTTTTTGACCAAAAGTCAACTGTAAGTCAACCCTTGACCCAAATTGACCTAGTTTGACTTGGATTGATTTCCTGTGACCTTGTTTGACCTTGATTATCCTAGTGTGACCCAATTTGGCTCAATATGACCTAGTGTGACCTAGTTTAGCTTGGTGTGACTTAGGTTTGACCTAGATTGACCTAGAATTCATTTAGAATGCATTGTAATGCATCTTATTATCATTTTTGGACTCATAGTGACTTGTACTATTCTATAGGAGACAGACACCACTCCTCGGACAGTATATTCTCTTCAGACACTCATGCTATCAGGCGAGTACATTCTTTGACCGTTTCATACTTGTCTGGATTTACATTCTTGCTCTAGATTACTGTACTTGATGCTGACACTATTGTTATCACGGATTGGTACTATATGGATCTCCTTTTGGGATGTTATCCCCTTGTATTCACTAGATACATATTGTGATGTGCGTTTTACTTCCATATTGTATTTATTGAATACCTATATCCTTGTATACTCCTTGTGCATATTGTACTCTCAGTATCACATGAGTCCCAGGAATAGACCATTGTACACTATTGTATAACATTGTACAATTATTGTATAACATTGTACATCTATTATATAATATTGTACATCTATTGTATAACATTGTACACTATTGTGCAAGATAACGTAACTGGAGTGGATCCTTGTGTATTGATTGGGGAGGGGGAGTAGAATTGGTTATGTACTCAAATCCTATTGTACAATATTGTATAACTATTGTATATGTCTATTGTATACCCACATACAATGGAGTTACCATTGCATTTTCCTAGACCGTTTACATAACCATATTGTACTCTAAATCACAGTTGGCTTACAGTTCTTACTTATCATATTTAGATATTTCCTGTTATCAAATCTCTACTGTTTTTCATATACTTCCTTCTTTCAGCGTTTCATGTACCTTACTCTATTGCATGCTTTATATTTCCTAACATGATATGAACTGCGTGAGATGTTTTGTGCTCGCTCCTGTCCTGACTGGACCTGTTGAAAATATTACAGAGGATGAGGCCTGCGTAGACACCTTCTATGGGACAGCTGTAGATGACTCGTGTGACCCAGATTTCTAGCCTGATCCACTAGCTTAGAGACTGAGGCTCCCTAGTCTAGGTTTTACTATTTCTGTCATCTGAGATCTGGATTGTATATATTCTTTCATATTCAGTATTAGAGACTTGTATTGAGTTGGATGTTCTGTTTTGTATGGCAGTAGACACTTAGACTCTCTCTCTGATTGTATCCTGTGGACTTTTTATTCCAGTATTTATCTATCTTTTATTTTATCATTCTGCCTTAGATGTGATTGAGACTGTATATTGTTATGTCACCTCCATTCGGAGTGTATATACTGTACATGTACCTTTATATTGTTAGATGATTGACCTAGAACAACGTTCTATCGTCGACACTGCGGCGTAGGCTGGGCGTTGTTACGTTCTCGTACCCTCACAGTGGGTGCGGGTCGTGACACACCAAAAGCATCGAAAGGTGCGTATCGAGTTCGTGGACGTGTGGGCTTTGACGGAATTCAAATTGGTTGCGTGTGCGCGACGAATTTGATGCATATTCGTCAAAATTCACCGTATCGGCCTCTTTGCAAATTTTTTAATTACTTTGTGCACGTTCGTCAAATCGAGACAAAACTTACGCCAACAGGACCGTATCATTTTTCTGGTCCTATATGCCAAGTTTGGTTCAATTCTGAGACAGTTGATCGGATCGCCGTTTTGCGGGTCCCACGATCCGATTCAACGGACGATTTTGTGCACGGCCTGCCGGAATCCAAAACTGGACATACCGTTGGGTTCGTATCATCAAAAAAATCCGTAGACATATAGTTTGACGACTTTAGAGACTATTGACTCTGACACGCTTTTCGGTGCAAAGCGGGTCCAACGGCGGACACCGTTTTAACCTAAAATTACCGTTTTGCCCCTGTATCCAGAATTGGACTTAAGGATGGGCAATCCTAGCTAATTTGACTATTCTGAAAATGTTGGCAATGTCTGTTTCAGCTTCTGAAGACAGTTGTGAGACTTGGATTTTTTGACTTGTTGATTAGCGATATATTGTTGGTTCTCCGTGCAACCCTCAGGTAAGTATACCTTGTCGAACATATGCAGTATTTATATTATTTTCTTTCTATTGTACTTCTTTCATATGGTTACCTGTTTCCTATATTGTGATTGGTTTGTCATCGACTGTTTTACTTGTTTCTAGATTTACGTGCACGTATAGGATATTCAACATTGCTTGATTATTGGTCTTTTCGTGTTACCTTGTCTTGTGATTGAGTTGTCAGTTTCTATATCTTGTTCTTGACTTGACCATTCTTGACTGGGAGTATCTTGCATTGTACTACAGTTGAGATATACTATAGATTGGGAGTATCTTACACAGTACTACGACCTATAGCCGATTCTTTTATCTTGATATTGCTTGATTGACTTGACTTGAGATATACTATAGATTGGGAGTATCTTACGTTGTACTACGACCTATAGTATATATTGATTGATTGATTGACTTGATTTGCGACACTATGAATTGGGAGTATCTTGCATTATACTACGATTTATAGGAGTCTGCTTGACCTTGTATCCTTTAGGAGAGGAGATCGATACTAGAATTGGCTAATCTCGACTGAGAGTATTCTTCTTTATACGTTAATTGAAACACTATAGATTGGGAGTAACTTGCATTATATTACAAGCTATAGGAGTTCTGATTAATAGTTAGCCAAGTCTAGTATTACATTTCCAACGACTCGTCGTCCTTAGATGTTCTTCTTGCAGTGTTCTTATCCTCCATACATGTTATTTACTCTCATATTAGTAGTCATGTTTTATGTATCTTGCTAGTCCTCTGAGGACCTGATGATCTCTTCAGGTAGCTGATTGCACAGAGTTAGTTAGCTGAGCGTGTGGTAGTTGACTTCAATCGCATGATTCAAGTATTTTGTTAGTATTATTGATTTACTATCTTTCTCATGCTTTTATGAAATATCCTGCTTATCAGCTTAGATTTATAGACTCTTATTATCCTTGGAGTCTAATCGGACATATATGCTAGTGGGTTGCAGACCACGACCCATACTTGTTCATTCTTGTCTTATATATTCTTGTAGATTGAGATACACTGTAGATTACCATATTAGCCATGATACCATGAACTTGACAGCTTATACGTACTCGAGTCGGGCTGGAGTCCGCTTGATACGTAGCTGGCTTGCTCACGAGCTCGCGTCCGAAAAGCGGGTGCGGGTCATGACAGGGCGTAACCTAATGGTATCAGAGCACGACTTTACATCCTTTGGCCTCATGTCTAAAGTTTCAAACCTTTGACCTCGCGTCGATGAGATAAGTTGTTCCATATAATGAGTCCGTAATGATTTGAGACTGATGCGTTTGCATTCGTATTGCAGAAGTGTCAGAACCCTCGGCCGAACAAGAGCAGAGCGCTTCTAGCGGCTCTAGTAGTTCGCGGGCCGGAGCTTCTAACAATACCATCGAAAGGATGTTGCGCATGATGGAGGTGTAGCAGAAATAGTCCAAGAACCGATATCAACAGACAGAGGCACGATAGGCCCAGTTTGAAGCTCGCTTCGACGCACAAGTTAAGCTGCAACAAAAGCAACTAGATACTCTGCAGCAGATCGTCCAGGCAATTGTGGCTAACAAAAATTCCGCGACTGCGCCTACTGTTACTGTGCCGATGGTCCAACCCATCGAAGTCGACATGGAGGAGCTCGAGCGTCAACCGGCGGCACCGAAAAGATACAACTTTGAAGTGTCAGAATTCAAGAAAGCGTGCCACACTTCCTTCAACGGTGCCGAAGGTGCCTCTATGGCAATCAACTGGTTGGAAGAGCTGGAAGATCACTTCAAGCTCCTCGGTATTGAAGAATCAAAGCAAGTCGCCTGCGCACAACTTCAACTACGGTTGAACGCGCATGACTGGTGGGCCGTGCACAAGCGAGCGATCCGACGCGACAACAACACAGCGTTGATCTCTTGGGCTACGTTCCGCAAAGCTTTTGAAGTCGAGTACCTTCCGTCAGCCGTTCGTCAAGCGAAAGAAAATGAGTTCATGCAGTTGAGACAAGGAAACCGGACAGTTGAACAGTATACCGCAGAATTCAACAAATTATCCAAATTTGCTGGTGTGTTTCTTCCTACAGAGGAGTGCCGTGTGCGACGGTTCGAAGTGGGTTTACGATGCTCTATTGGTGTGCATGTAGGGGTTCCGGAGTACAAGACCACGGGCGAGGCTCTGAATCACGCTCTCCGCCTTGAGAGCCAATACCCTTCCATTGCTACCGACGTTGTGCATCACTCCAATCACAAACGTCCCGGCTATACGGAAGGCAACAACTACGCGTCAAAGCGTCCACACACTAGCAGCTATAAAGGCCGGAACTCGCTACCGCGATACAAAAATTGTGGCCAGCATGGACACACTGACGACCACTGCTTTGCCAAGGCAGAGTGCTTTGCTTGCAGACAGAAGGGTCACTTTGCTTGAAACTGTACAAATCCTCGACTGAATCGCAATGTCCCGCCACAACAAAATCGTCAAGAGAATCGAGGACAGGTACCCCGACCTTCTCAGCCCGCTCAACCCAATGACCAAGACCGACATCCTAATGCTCAAGGGCGCGTCTTTGCCCTGACTCGAGACGAGACGTTTGCTTCCGATACTGTTGTGACAGGTATATTGAATTTCAATAATGTACCTGCTCGTATGTTATTTGATTCAGGCTCTTCGTATACTTTTATATCGACGGACTTCGCCGTCGAGCACAAATTTCCTATAATGTCGTTAAACCTCGATCTTAGCGTAAGTATGCCTTCGGACGTGTCACAACTCACAAATTTAGCCTGCGGGGGAGGAACCATATGTATTGGGGGTCAAAAGATCGGTCTTGATGCGATAGTTCTAGATATGAAGGACTTCGACATCATACTAGGTATGGCTTGGCTCGGTCCTTGCAATGCTACCATCGACCGCAGGAAAGAAGGTTACCTTCCGCATACCTGAAGTACCCGAATTCTGCTATTCGTGTGGTGAAGCATCGCCGACCTGCATGGTGATCTCGGTAATTTCTGCTCAGAAGCTGCTGTATTCTAGATGCGAAGGCTACTTGGCGTCTGTTCGTGACATGAGACAGGATGGTGCAAACGTGGGTCAGACTGACGTTGTGGCAGAATTCCCAGATGTGTTCCCGGACGAGCTACCCGACATGCTGCCCGATCGAGAAATAGAGTTCACTATCGACACATTCTCTGACACCCGACCGATCTCGAAAGCTCCGTACAGAATGGCCCCTGCAGAATTGAAAGAACTGAAGGCACAACTACATGAATTACTTGACAAAGGGTTTATCCGTCCGAGTGTCTCGTCGTGGGGTGCGCCCGTGCTATTTGTGAAAAAGAAGGATGGATTGATGTGGCTTTGCATCGACTATCGGGAATTGAATAAGGCTACCATCTAAAACAAATACCCCCTGTCCCGCATCGACGACTTGTTTGACCAGCTCCAAGGTGCAACGGTATTTTCGAAGATTGATCTGCGATCGGGTTATCACCAAATCAAAGTCAAGCCAGATTACGTGCCGAAGTCTGCCTTCCGCACTCGTTACGGCCACTACGAGTTCTTGGTAATGCCATTCGGTCTGACAAATGCCCCTGCCGTCTTCATGGATCTGATGAATCAGGTGTTCCGTCCGTTCGTTGACAAATTCGTAGTAGTCTTCATCGACGATATCCTCGTCTACTCAAAGGATCGAGCGCAACATGCAGAACACCTACGGACGGTACTCCAAACCCTTCGAAAGAATCAGTTGTATGCGAAGAGGAGCAAGTGCAAATTCTGGCTGAACAACGTCTCATTTCTTGGGCACATCATCTCCGCCGCGGGCATCTCAGTCGATCCGAAGAAAGTTGAGGCAGTTTCTGATTGGAAACGGCCTGCATCAGTTAGCAAAATTCAAAGCTTCCTAGGCTTGGCGGTATACTACCGACGCTTCGTGAAGGACTTCGCGAAGATTGCATCGCCATTGACTCGCCTCACCCAAAAAAGAGTCGCATTCGAGTGGTCAAACGACTGTGAAGCTTCCTTCCAGGAGCTCAAACAACGGCTCATTTCGGCCCCGATACTTGCTCTTCCTGAAGGGACTGCGGGATTTTAGATCTTCAGCGATGCTTCTGGCCAGGGCTTGGGGTGTGTGCTCATGCAGCGGGATAAGGTGATATCTTTTGCTTCCCGGCAGTTGAAGCCGCACGAGAAGAACTACCCCACGCCCGACCTAGAACTAGCGACGATTGTGTTCGCATTGAAGCTGTGGCGTCACTATTATGGCGTGTCGTGCAGGATTTATACGGACCACAAAAGCCTCAAGTATCTCTTCACCCAGAAAGAACTGAATTTGTGGCAGAGGCAATGGCTCGAACTGATCAAAGACTACGACTTATCAATTGACTACACGCCGGACAAAGGAAATATTATAGCGGATGCGCTGAGTCGGAAGTACTTAGCTTTATTATGCATCAACAGTCGACTGCTGCGTGACTTGGAAGGAATGAGCATTGAACTCTGAGTTCGTTTTAGGGACGTAAAACTGGCGCAACTACGGTTGGAACCGAGCCTATTGGAGAGAATCAAGTCTGCTCAGAAGGACGACCAATACCTAGAGAAGATGCGGAAGCTGACATCAACAGAGAAAGCGTCCGACTTTTCAGAGGACGAGTCGGAAGTGTTGCGAGTGAAGGGGCGGCTATGCATTCCGGATGACGCAGAACTTAGAAAGGAGATAATATCGGAGGCGCATTATGCAAAATATTCCTTGCATCCTGGTAGCACCAAGATGTATAAGGACCTCCGTGTTGTCTTTTGGTGGCACGGAATGAAGAGGGACGTAGCACTCTTTGTGTCGAAGTGTATGGCCTGTCAGCAAGTTAAAGCCGAGCACCAGCGACCGGGCGGGGAGATGCAGAACCTTGCCATTCCAGAGTGGAAGTGGGATCATGTCACCATAGATTTTGTTGTTGGCTTGCCGAGGACGCCGCAGGGAAACGATACCGTCTGGGTCATCGTCGATCGACTAACCAAGTCAGCGCACTTCATAGCCATTAAAGTTACTTGGAGCGTCGACCGCCTTGCTCAGATATACCTTGATAAAATAGTTCGGCTGTACGGGGTCCCAGTATCTATCGTCTCGGATCGGGTTGGACGGTTCGTGGCACGCTTCTGGAGTAGTCTTCATTCAGCGTTGGGGACCAAGTTGAAGTTTAGCTCAGCTTATCATCCTCAGACTGACGACCAAACAGAGAGGGTGAACCAGGTTCTCGAGGACATGTTACGACTCTGTGCGATCGACTTGAAGTCAAGTTGGGACGTTCATTTACCCTTGGTCGAGTTTTTATATAAAAATAGCTACCAGTCTAGCATCCAAATGGTGCCGTATGAAGCTTTGTACGGTCGGAAGTGCAGATCGCCCATTTACTGGGATGAAGTCAGGGAACGACAGATACTTGGTCCGGAGCTGGTGGAGCAGACTGTGCAGAAGGTCAAGTTGATACGGGAGAGACTGAAAATAGCATAAAGTTGAAAAAAGAGCTATGTCGACACACATCGACGCCCCCTCGAGTTCTCGGAAGGCGTCCATGTATTCCTGAAAGTAATGCCCATACGTAGAGTTTCCAGGTTCGGTGCGAAAGGGAAGTTGAGCCCAAGATTTGTTGGTCCGTTCGAAATATTGAAGCGAGTCGCCCCGGTAGCTTGCCAAATCGCCTTGCCGCCTGCATTGTCGGAGGTACACGACGTCTTCCACGTCTCACAGTTGCGGAAGTACGTGCACGATCCGAGCTATGTAGTAGATTTGGGTCAGCTGGATCTGAAGGCGGACTTGTCATATATTGAAGAGCCTGTCCAAATCTTGGAGCACAAAGATAAACTTCTCCGCAACCGTGCTATTCCTCTCGTCCGCGTCCTCTGGAGAAACCATTCGGTCGAGGAGTCGACATGGGAGCCTGCGTCAGAAATGAAGGAAAATTTTCCTTTATTGTTCTCGTAGAGGTAGGTTCTATTCTTAAGTTTCAAGGACGAAACTTTTTCTTAGTTGATTATGGTGTAGTGCCCCGTCCCTACATCGTGCCCCGTTCTCCGTCCACGGGGTGCGCGAGAAAGGAACACTGTCGCCATCGATTCGATCGGGACCGATAGGTCGGGATTGATCGAATCGGTCGAACGTGAATAGTTGAATTAAGATCCATTTTCTGTTATGAAATGGCTTCTTCGGAACCAAGTCCCATATTCAGCGGGTCGAGCCTCAAGGATGGACTCTGCGGCTGAGTCGGGAGAGACCTCCCGTTGCTCTATTTTTCACGCCGCTTGTGTAACACCCCTGAGTTTTTCGAATTATTTTTTTTATTATTTAATTAATTTAAAATAGGTTTTATGGATTTTATGAATATTTTAATATTTAGTTATTATTACGGTAGATAACCTTAGCCATGGTTAAGATTTGGAGTACAAGACGACTAGAAATCACGGTACGGATAGCGCAGTAGCGTGCTTTGACTAGTGTATTAGCCCTGGTAGGGAAGGCCGAGCCATAGCGACGTCCTAACTAGGAAAACCAGGCCAAGTTATGACTTAACCCTTACCGTAGATTTATTTATTTATTAATTATATTATTTGACGTTGAGTGACCCGGTTGTACCAAATTAGCCCAGACTGGACCCAAACCCAGCCCAAGCCCGGGTAGTCATGTAGTGCATCCCAAGACGTCCTTGTAGACATGCTTTGGGCATTAGTATTTAATTTAGTAACCTAGTAGACGATCTTCACAAATTATAGTTAAATATATATACTATGAGTTCTTGATATTAAATAATGCCTTATTGATAATTTAGTAAATAATTTTCTTTAACAAATATTTTGGACTTTACGGGATTTATCTAAGTTATATATATATATATCTGTGTGTGTATATATATATATATAGAAGTATATTTATAATATATGAAAATTAGGCTTTATATATATATATATATATATATATATATATATATATATATATATATATATATATAAATATATATATATATATAGGAATATATCTATTTAAATTGTATTAATGGAATAATATGTATATATCATTATATAAGTATATATGCATATGTGTATATATATAAATATACATATAGGTATACCTATATATCTATAAAGAAAAAAAAACCCTCAAACACAAATCCCAGCCCAACTAAGCACCATCAAACCCAGCCCACAGAGAATAACAGTTCCCAAACCGATCCTAAGTTTTTCCCAAACCCAAGCAGCTAACCCCCAAAAACCGATTGTACATTTAACCCCACAAGCCAAACCGAGCTAAGGCCAGCCCGGGCCCAACTCCCCCAGGCCCCAAGCTTTCCCAGCCCATGAAAATTTCCCCATGCATATAAGCAGCCGAACCCGAGCCTTTAAGAGAACACCGCAAATGCAATCCCCCCGACTCTCTGTTCGACCGCGATAGGCTACTTATAAATCGAGAGAAAAATACTCGAGAACCTAAAACCCTAATCCGAAGGCACCGCCACCAACCTGACGACCTCTGGCGCCACCCCACGTGACCAATGGCCGGCCACGACGTGCCGGAGGCCGATCACAGCGCATGCGCAGCACAAAGGAAGGCAGCAGCAGCCCCAAGTTTGTGGTACGTTTTCTCTGTCGATGGTTGTTTGTTTTTGATTCCATAAATTTCTAGGGCTAGCCCATATAACCTTCTAGGAACCCATCTAATTACATCGTGCCGTAATGATGCGGTGTCGACAAATATTCGACGTGAAGTTCCCCAAAAACATGTTCGAAACAGAACATATAGGACAGTCCAACCCCCCTTTTGGAAGGCGATTTGCAGTCAATCCATCGACCGATTTGGAAATCCATTTGAATAAGTTTATAGACAACATATAGGAGATCAAAACCTATTTTGTATTTTTGAAATTCATTAATTATGCATGATGAAATCAGTTTCTAAAAATTACGAAAAACTTATTAAAACTATTTTCGAAAACATAGAAAACCCACGATATGACGTGTGTTTCGCCAATCCGGGCGACGTGGTCACGAACCGAAAGAATCGAAAGCTGCGTAATAATTTCGTGGACGTGTGGACTTTGACAGAATTCAAATTGGTCGCGTGTGCGCGACGAATTTGATGCGTATCCATCGAAATTCACCATATCGGCCTCTGTGCAAATTTTCCAATTACTTTGTGCACGTTCGTCAAATCGAGACAAAACTTACGCCAACAGGACCGTATCATTTTTTTGGTCCTGTATACCAACTTTGGTCCAATTCTGAGATAGTTGATCGGATTGCTATTTTGCGGGCCCTACGATCCAACTCAATGGGCGATTTCGTGCACAGCCCACCGGAATAAAAAATTGGACATATCGTTGGGTTTGTATCATCAAAACAAATTCTTAGACATATAGTTTGACGACTTTAGAGACCATTGACTCTGGCACGCTTTTCGGTGCAAAGCAGGTCCAACGGCGGATATCGTTTTGACCCAAAATTACCGTTTTGCCCCTGTGTTCAGAATTGGACTTAAGGACAGGCAATCCTAGCTAATTTGACTAATTTGGAAATGTTGGTAACGTCTATTATAGCTTCTGGAGGCAGTTGTGAGACATGGACTTTCTGACTTGTTGATTAGCGATATATTGTTAGTTCTCCATACAACCCTCAGGCAAGTACACCTTGCCAAACTTTATAGTATTTACATGCATATTCTATATTGTTATCTCTTTCCAGTTCTTTTCATTATCTGTCATTCATGTTTATTATACTTCTTTTTCTTTACGTGCACGTTTCTTATTTAGTTATCTTATGCCACTGTTGTTCCATGTGAGTACTGTGACGATTTGACTAGTTTTCTACCTTCGTCCTTGAACTTGACTTGAACTGTATTCATGATTGATTGAATAGACATTAGCCCTGATATCTCTAGGACTGGGAGCGTCCAATGGCGTTACGGTGTTAGAGACTTCTTATCGACTTGTTATCCCGTCTCTAGGACCGGGAGTGTCCCATGCCATTACGGTAGTAGAGACTCACCTTTTGTCTCGAGGTCGGGAGCGTCCCATGATGTTACGATATTGAGATGTCTTATTGATCTTTGTCTATTTTATATTTCTCTACTTCTTTCTGCATCTTATTTACTGTACAGTAGGCATGTATATTATGTGTCTTGCTAGTCCTCTGAGGACCTGGTGATCTCTCCATGTATTAGATGAAGGTATGGTACACCGATGGAGGATGATTTCTACACCGAGACCGCATGTATATTTAGTTGATGTTTTATCTTTCTCTTTCGGGATTAGATTTTGTCCTATATTTGATTCTTGCTACATTATAGCCTAGTCTTGTACAAGCTTCTATTTTCCTCTAGCTTGTTCATGATAAATGTGTTATTGGGGATCCACTCCAACATATTTATCTAATATGGAATCAGTGTATCATGGCCTGATCAGCCTTACTGCACTTGATTCGTCATACTTATTATTATTATGTGGATTGAGATATAGTTAATCTAGAATAACCAGACAGCTTATACGTATTCGAGCTGGGCTGGAGTCCTCTCGATATGTTGCTGGCATGTATACGTATCCTAGTCCTATGTATTTTGGGACTGGGGCGTTACAGCTTGCGTTGGTTTTGACTTGGTTTTCTGAATGCGTTTTCGTGAATGTTTTCGATGGTTTTCATGGCTTGCATTTCGAACTCGCATTTCCTATCGAACTTCTTGCATAATACAGTGTTCTAATCGGTTGCTTGTGCAATTTCAGGTAATCGCGTAGGCGACGTCTAGCGCGACCAACAAGTTCTCTCACCTCAAGCAAACTCAAGGTGAGTGGCTGACCCTTATCTTTTCGACCCCCTTCTTAGGTAAATCGAATTATTGCGAATGAAAGAATAAATGCAAGGGCACGGACACGATAAAATGATCAAGTTTTCAAAGAGAATGTAGGCTATACCTTAATAACTAAAATTGGCCTTTGCACGGTCATGGACAACTTGTCGACTAGGTAGAATTTTTCCCGCACGGCAACCCGGGGCCACGGGACCATTGCGGCTAAGAAAGGAAACAATTATATAGCTGTGCTGGACACGGGTTAGGCGGGGACTTACAGCGGGGCTCGATACTCGCGCTGAAAGGGCTCTGTCTATCAAAAGCTAAAAGAGAGTGCACGATGGCTCTAGGAGCCAGTGACCGATCACACGTAATATTGCACTTGGTATGAAAATGATAACAATTGACAAGAAAGAACATGGTAAGTATCATAAGACACGGCACGGTCCGCCGTGGGTAAGTTCCAACGTATTTCACATTATGCTTGTCATATGCTTGTTTGAAATTCATTAGGATGGTTAGAAACATTCATAAACTAAGTCATATAAACTCTTCAACCAAATGAGAGCTTGAAACTTAAATAGCTATGTACCAGTACAAAGTGTAATGTACTGATCCTCGCTCTCCACGCAGGTACCCCAAACCACGAAGGACGTGCCACTTAAAGCTCAAGGCGATGCGAACACTTTTGAAGTCTCGTCCGTGTATTGAAGGCTTGTTTCTGAATCCCTTTTGAAGACTCCACACTCAGTACAAAAGAAGAAAAGTTGACGACTCGACTTCCCTCGATAGCAGGTGAAAAGTGTAATTGTTTTGCTTGTAAAAAGGGATGTAATGTATGGAACGACTATCTCATCAACGTTCGTTTTTTAAGTTGAGTCATGTTGTAAGCCCGCGCGGCACTGATTGTAAAGGAGTCATGTAAATAAAGTTTTATTATCAATGAAAAAGCCTACTTCTATTTCAAATGTGTCAATCAATTTCTCTGCGTACTCTAACTTGATGTTGCGTTTCGGATAACGTTATGACTATGCCTTGTGCGATCACAACTTAGGTTCGCACGGCATCACGCCCGGGGGACGACTATCGATTCTACGGAATCGGGGCATGACATTTCATGAGAACACTGCTAAGGTATTATCTTATTTTGGGATAAAGCATTATAGTGGGAGTTTGTGTTTTATGTATTTTGGTGCTATACGTTTGGATTTGAACAATTTATGTATTTAAGTATTTTGGATATTTTTCTGATCAGATATATGAAAATTTTAGTTCATTATGTTTTCATTATGTTAAAGTATTGATGTCATTAAAGTAAAGGAGGACCAGTTGGAAATAAACATGTTTTGATCATATTGTGTATAATTTTTATGCTACACATCCATGATTGATCTATGTCGTTGAGCTAGTATATGTGATCATTGATGGTTTAGTTACACTAAATGTGACGAAAACCGCTTTGATCCTATTGGTATGGTTGATGGACGAGATTGTCTTGATATACCTTAAGGTTAATATAGAAATTTTTTAGCTCACAAAGTTAACACATTTGTAAGTTTATAGATTTAATCCAATGGAAGATTGTTAGAGTTATCCAATAATTAGAGATTATACATGTAAAATTAATTGTGTTGTGCTATCTAAATAATTAAGCCAAATTAAATTGGTCTAATTGGAAAAATAGGCATAAGGATATAACATGGAGATAATGTGTAGATACCTAAGAGATAAATCTAATTTGATGAGGAGACTAAAACCGTATATGTGTGTGTGTGTGTAACAAATATATATATATATATATATATATATATATATATATATATATATATATATATATATATATATTCATTAGGGTTTATGGTCCCCAACTTATACTACCACATAAAGAGGACTTTTCTCTCTTCTGCATCCCATCAACAAAGAGAGGAACAAAGGATTTATCTTTATCATTAAGTATTGTATCAAGTTGGAAGATCTAACCGCATAGGAGACGTTCGCTACATGATCCATATAGCCAATCAATGGATTCTAGTATGCTTCTGTAATTAATTTATCGTCTCATCTTATGAATCAACGGGTAAAATCTAATAATAGACACTCATAGTACAAGTTGGGTCATTTGGTATAGTAGTAGGGGTGAGTTTAGAAGTATGGAATTTCAGGTGCATCTAAGGCCAGAACTCCTATGCTCCCTAACTCTCATGCGCCAGGAACATGACACTTGACACAGCAGAAAACAGCAAAGAAGTAGAGACATAAAAATGGGGCTTTTATTTCATATGAAAGTCTATTACATATCTTTTACAAAGGAGAATTCTTTTACAAAGAGAAAGAAAATCCTAAAAGCTACAGTTAGGCGCATCACTCAAGTGCTACAACTAGGCGCATCATTCCAGCATCTCAGTATAGGCGTATCCCTGTGCATAGTCAGAGCGAATCACTTTCTCGTCAGCATACGGGCATTTTAGCAGGAGGAGTGGCTCTTCTAGCCTAACCAAATCGGGGCACGATAGCTCCGACCTGCGGCTCTTCTAGCATAACAAAAATTAGGGTACGATCGCCCCAATCTTTGAATGCAACAGGCACCTTCAGCCTGTGTCAGGACATGACGATCCCGATATTTGGATGCAACAAGCACTTTCACAGGCTTGTACGAAAACAGGGCCGATGGTAAAAAAACCAACTCGGCACATCTTCGTCTTCGGAAGGAGTTCATCGTCAACTCGCCAAGGCAGGGGACCGATTGAGTTCGTCTTCATAAAGGAAAGCTAAGTGAAATGAGAAACAAAACTCTTCACAAAGTTATTTATAGGCCGGGGCAACACTCGACTATGCGCCAAGTGGCAGTCTTCTCATATTCTGTGCAATAAATTTGCATTAATGACGATAAATCTGCCGTTTCCTATTCAGCCAAGTCAAAACAGCCATTAACGCCTCGAAGAACTCAACAGACGGGCCAATGAGGATGCGCCATATGGCAGATGCGCCGTCAGCACCATGTGCTCTGTACCGATGCGTCTAATGGGATATAACCCCATGCGCCTAGGAGGCACAAACTGATGTGCCTACTTCAACTCGTCACCCATCAAGCATTTAATGCTATATGACAGAGTTGGCAGCATGTTCCCCGAAGACTGAACGGTTGGCAGCTTTTTGCAGAAAACGAAGAGCCGCAGACGTTAGCATCATCATTACTTACTTTTGTTGGCTACAGCTATCCTTGCCACGTGGCTGGCTGATCACTACTTACTTTTGTTGGCTTCTAGACGCATGCGCCTCAACAGCCAAGCTTCTAGAAGTCTGCATGCACCTCAAAAGCCATGCGCCCTCGACTTTTTCATGATCCTCAAATGACAGAAGCCAAGTCTTTGCATGCGCCTCAACAGCCATGTACTCGAAGCTCTGCATGTGCCTCAGTGCACCCAGACTTGTCTGTGACCTCTAAAAGTCATAGACCAAGTCGCCCAATGCGCCAGATCCTAGGCGCATCATGACAGATCACCCTCCACCAAATTTGAGATCTTTGAGCCATGAACACGTGCCATGTATGATTTGACTCAGTTCTGCCTATGAATGGGTGCTAACCACCCAAGATCTCAGCAACAACCGAATCTCCACAACTGCCACGTGAAAGCTCCACCGTCGCGTAACAGTGCAATGTGTCACGACCAGCACTCGGTGTAAGGGTACAAGTACATAACAGCGTCCAGCCTACGCCGCAAAATCGGTGGTAGAACGTTGTACTAGGTCACTAACTAACAACTCACACAAATATATAATATACCTGTCATGGGTCTCAACTCCGAATGAAGGACAAGTGAAGATATAGTATAACTCAATCACAGTCTAAGCACGATAAGACAACACAGAAGTCTATAACTAAAAGACTAAACAACAACAAATTATAAACTACTAAATAGCAATATCTCAACAAACTCAAATACAAAGTCAATATCTCAACTTATTATAATTTAAGTTCTAAACATGAAATCTAAAACAAGTCTACTAATCTAGTCTTCCGATTACTCCTGAGAGTCGGAGCCAAAGGTAGCTAATCCATCTCCGGATCCATAGTAAGTTGGACATGTATCCTCAGGACAAACATCTGTAATATTTTCAACAGGTCCAGTCAGGACAGAAACGAGCACAACTCATCTAGAAATCCCAAGTATATGGCAAAGGCTATAAAGCAGTTATACACAGTTATATTGATAAAGCATGGAAGTTTAGACAGGTAATGATGTAGAGCAACAGTTAAAGTACAAAAGAAATAATATAACAAATCAGAAGATCATGGCAATGAAGGCTGTAAATAAAAATCTAGCTGAACTAGAGTAAGATGATATAAGTCCAGACAATACAATGTAAGTCAAGCGTAATCCCAATGTGATTCTAGTACAACATGAGTCGAGTGTGATCCCAATCAATGTTTCTAGTAGGGTTGTTCGAGTAAGGTGATACTAGTAATGATCCTTATGATGGTTCTTGTGATGATCCTGGTATGATAGTTCTAGTGATGATTCTAGACAATACTCCAAGTGTGTTTTAAAATACTAAGATCAACATGTAAACGGCTAGGGGTAAATCCGGCACATCGCACACTGATCAGGTGAGGGATGGCTATCGTTCGAGTATAGTTCACAGGGAGGTGGTTCGAGTATTTAGGAATGTTTACATGTCTACTCAAGTATTTCCCCGCCCGACAAATACAAGTGAATTCATAATTAGACACGTAAATCGAAAACAAGTCTAGCCAGCACATGAAGATGCTTGTTGTGATTCGAGTGGTGGTTCTAGTAATTGAGGCTAGACAAGTAAAGTATGTGTGTCGTATACATGAATTCAGAAATAGTAATTCGTGTTTGTAACAGAGAATCAAATAGAACTAACTAGAACTGAAATACAATAATCGACAAGTAAATGAAAGAACTATCAGAGAATGTACTCGCCTAATACCCTGAATGACTGATGAATACCGATGTCCGAACCGGAGTCACAATATCCTAATTAGAGCGATACAGGTTACAATGTGTTTAATATAAGTAAATAAAATTTACAATGCATTCTCTATGATTTTAAGTCATTCTAGGTCAAAGTCAACTCTTGGTCAACTCTGGTCAACCACTCTAGTCAAACTAGGTCAAGCCTAAGTCAACTAGTCCATTAGCCTAGGTTTCAGTCAAGCTTAAGTCAATATGTCATTTCAAGTCTATTTGAGTCAATTCTAGGTCAAGTTTGACCCAAAGTTGACTTTCGTCAACTTGGTCAACTAGCTAGTCAAAGTGTGCCTAATTAGGCCTATAGGTCAATTCTAAACTAACTCACCATAGGCTAATATCCTATATCATATATATATATATATATATATATATATATATATATATATATATATATATATATATATATATATATATATATATCAAGATACACTCTATCCCCATACTCACAACCTTATACCAATATCACTTGTCTCCCCTTATCACTCTACTAACTGTAATGTATGCCTCTAGGCCTTAATATGCAATGTCTTAATCTTTACCCATAAGCCTAAACATTACCTTAGTCTACTATCAAATACATTTATATACCACAACTAGCATATATATATAACCCCAACTCTCATATCCAGTTAGCCTAAACCCTCATACCATATCCAACTGAACTCAACTAACCACTCACACTCAACTCTCTACCTTAACCAACACACAAACAATCCCTCATACATCTATATAAACACTCATCTACAAATACCTATGTCAATGCAATTACTTGCATGACACTAAACTCATGAATCCTGAGATTGAAACCCAGGCTATTGGCAGGACAGAAATTGAGATTCATCTAAACTCAAATGAATCTCAGACCCAAACCCAGGCCTGATACCAACATCCAACACTCAACTCAACACTATAGCTGCTCTAATCTACTACCTATGCCTAAGCCCTGAACACAACACCCACAACTCACTCAAACTAACAAAGACACATACACCAAATCCTAACATATATCAACATTAAACCCATATATATATTTCTGAATTATATAGATACAACATAACATATATAACATCAAACATATATATATATATATATATATATATATATATATATATATAAATATATATATATATATATATATATATATATATATATATATATATATATATATATATATATATATATATATATATATATATATATATATATATATTCTTACTATATAATAAGAAAACTTGGTGGTGAAACTTTTGAATTCCTAAAATACCCTTGAGTATTTTATCAACATAATGTTATTATGTCAACTTGCATGTCATTTATGTTTAAGAGTCAAAACAATAAAGTTTACATGCTATGAATTTTTTTTTCCATACAACTCTTCATGTTCCAATGACAATAAATTTTTCTTTCCTTACCATTTTCCAAAGATTATTATTCACAGTAGAAAATTAAAAAAAATTCGTACTTCGAATCTCTTGGCATTGTAAAAAGAAAGCACACACATATAAATAGTCATCTGAAAAAGACGGAAAGACGACATTTGACATTATGATATTCTAACTAAAATACGTGCAAAGCACGAGCATGTAGACTAGTATATATATATATCCAAACCCAAAATCTAAACTAACATCAAAACCAAAGCTCCACTCACATAACCCAGCTCTCAACTGAACCCAAATTCATAATATACATGCATACATAGATATATACATAAATACATACATATATTTCTACATACATAGATATAAAATATATATAGAATAGGGAGGGCAAGAGGGTGAGTCAACTCTGTGTCCACCCTTCGTGTCCCAAACGTGTCCATGAACTGGACACAAAGTGTCAAATCTCCAAACAACCCATGTATCAGAAACTATGAAAGGGAAGGGCTCGTGTGGCCATGTCGAAGGGTCTAGGACATGACACACATGTCCACGTGTTACATGGTTGTGTCTATGGGTAGCCCAGGTATAGGTCTAGGTGTTAGACACCCTGCCTCGAGTCCACGTGTCCACGTGTCAGAGATAAAAGTGCGTATCGGGGCTCAATTTTGCGCGTGTGCACAGCAAGCCGAGACCCATGCGGGCTCGATAACTTCGCGCACACTCAACAAAATCTTGTAAAATTTTACGAGCACGTGGGCAGAGGTTACCCCCACGTGTCCAGAAACTTTCACGCCAAACCGTGTCATATCCATCGAGTTATGACACTCAGATTGCAGGACAGTGCACGGACTGTGCATGGGACCTCGTGCTACGTCCATGTGTACTATTTGGACACGAAAATAGTGTCAAAAATAACAAAAAATGTTTTAGAATCCCCTCATATAGGGATACAAATAACAACTTTTATTTCTAAGAGGCATTTCATCAAGCACATGTTAACATACACAGACACGCATCCGTTACATAAATCAAACGGACACGAAATTTAACCCAACTACATGTACAGGTCTAGGGTACCTAGATGCATGCTTTTATGAAGAAAAATCAGGATTTAAAGGAGTCTAAAAGCCTTTACCTATTGAGAATCAAAATCTCAAAGCAAAAAAGCCTCCAAACGTCCCGACGCCGATTCCTACGTCCAAAGCCTCTGATTCCTTGCTAGCAATCCTCCAGCAAGTTCTCCGTCTCCCAAGGATCGCAAAGCAATTTGTTTGGTCTGATTTGGATAAGAATTGGAGAATGGAGGCTACTTTGAGGAAGGTGGCAAATTCTAGGATTTGTAAAAAGCTTGGTGGCTACAAGAGATGAACATATAGGGGAGGACTGCCTCGGCCGACCACATACTGGGCTAGGGTTAGGGTTTAGTCACAAGCCCAAAACCTTCAACTTAAAGTCATTTAAAAAGCCTATAAGCTAAAAGCTAAAATAAACAATTTAAATAAAACCCTAAAATGAATCTAAAACATTCCTAATTAGGTTAGAACCTAATTACTAATCAAATAATGATATTTAGTATCTAATCATGGTTATTCTCTAATCATGGTAATTCTAAGGTTAAACCAAAAGAATCCCCTAATCACAAAATGCATCAATTAAAAATATTAATAAAATAATCAAAATAAAAAAATCACACAATTTACCAAAATACCCCTAATCTAGAAAAGTGGTAGTGACAAATCTACCCTCCTTAAAGAATTTCGTCTTCGAAATTTAAGCTGATCGTACTCCTTCTAGGTCAAACCTCCAACAATCAAGGTCAAGAAAGTTATATCTAAAGCATGCAAAACATGGTCCTGCTGGTCGTGATTTTACAGTCTCGAACAGGGTCACTATACTATCTAGCATATTACAAGAATATCCTGACATGTACTAATGAAATTAGACATCAAGGTGGGGAAGGAGAACATGAAAGACAAACCTGCTAATCTATCACCCGCAGCGTCGGTCTCCTCGACCGTCAGCGCAAAAGTCCTGCCCCTCTGATGCTGGGTTTGGTGCTGCGCCACAGGTAGCCTAGCTCCCTCTCTCTCTGACCTGGTGCTCCATCATATGGGGGTGCGGTAGGGCAATCCATGACCTGGTGAGCAGCGGATCCACAGAACATACAAACCTTCAGCCTTCTCCTACAAGACTCCCAATTCCCAAATGTGTCCCGACTTCTTACAGTAGGCACAACTCTACATCCTGTGGTCCTATCCTCAAGGCTGATGTTGTACCTGCTGAACTCTAGCTTGTGCCTGCATCTGCTGTGGCTGGTGTGCTACCTTCTGCACAAAGGGGCGCTTCCCACTCACACTAGCCCCTTCTGAATCATCTCGGCCCCTCTTGGACTTGAGCTCCAAGTCATCCTCTCCTACCAAGGCTCCTGATAAGATTTGCCCGAAGGTGGCATCGCGGTCGCTCTTAGTCAATGACTTGACGTCCTTGATCAGACCCTTACGGAACCTCCTCGCCTTCGCCGTCTCGCTCAGTCCCTCTACAAATCTGCTCAGACAGCAGAAATCTCCAGTATACTCCTCGATAGTCCGGTTCCCATGAACCAGACACGTAAACTGCGTGTCTAATGTGCCAAGTGCTGTGTTGAAGAAGAACTTCTCCTTGAAAAGCTTCTTGAAAGCCTCATGTCTGCCCCTTCGTACCCACTCTAGGGTCAATCTGATACCATGTGCGGGCAAGGTTCTACATCTGGCTGCTCGCCGCCTCTATCTGGTTCCCAGCTGGTATCAGTGCCAGGCAAAAGATCTCCTCTATGTGCTCGATCCAGTCGACATATAGGATACTCTCAGTACCCTTAAAATCTTTCGGCTGCATCTTCTGGAAGTCCTGAATGTCCATGATCCTCGGCTGGTACTGCTACATCAGTCCTTCCTGCGACTGGGCGGTCACCCTCTCTACTGTAGTCATTGCCAGCTGGTGGGCATTGTCTATGTCCTGCCTGAAATCAGCAGACTGACGCTGCTAGGCCTCCATCATCTGTTGGAAGAAAAAGAAAGCTGAGCTGCATCTACTGATCCCGAAGGTGGCTACTGCTGGGATACCTCTGGGATGACTGGGGTAGGCTTCCGGACAGGTGGAGGTGCACCCCCAAATGCGGTAGATATCCAACATAAGAAGGAACAAGGGGAGCTGCGGTCCAAAGGTCCTGCTGAATCGGACGAGAAGTGGCAGACCTCTCGGTGGTATCCCTTGGACCAGAGCGATGCGATCGTGTCTCCACCATCCTAAAGACAGATCAAACAAAGAAGTCAATTCTGAGCAAAAAATGGTATAATCAAAGGAGGACAGTTATTTCAAAGAAAATAATTAGCAGCAAGAATTAGATAAGAGTTTTTCTTAACTGTGATTGAGTACCTCTCCGCTAAAGCCTATTCCTTAAATCCTATCGCAGGCTCCTAGCAATACAACTAAGTCGTCGTACTACCACGATATCGTACTATTGTGACTCTTGACCTGTATGGGCCACCACTAAAAATGTGTCATGACCCGTACCCGGTGTAAGGGTACAAGTGCGTAACAGCGCCCAGCCTACGCCGTAGAATCGACGGAAGAATGCTGTACTAGGTCGCTATCTAACAACTCACACAAATATATAATATACCTATCATGGGTCTCAACTCCGAATGGAGGACAAGTAAAAATATAGTATAACTCAACCACAGTCTAAGCACGATAAGACAACACAGAAGTCTATAACTAAAAGACTAAACAACAACAAAATATAAACTACTAAATAGCAATATCTCAATAAACTCAAATACAAATTCAATATCTCAACTTATTAGAATTCAAGTTTTAAACATAAAATCTAAAACAAGTCTACTAATCTAGTCTTTCGATCACTCCTGAGAGTCGGAGCCAAAGGTAGCTAATCCATCTCTGGATCCATAGTAAGTAGGACATGTATCCTCAGGGCAAATATCTGTAATATTTTCAACAGGTCCAGTCAGGACAGGAACGAGCACAACTCATCTAGAAATCCCAAGTATATGGCAAAGACTATAAAGCAGTTATACACAATTATATTGATGAAGCATGGAAGTTTAGACAGGTAATGATGTAGAGCAACAGTTAAAGTACAAGAGAAATAATATAACGAATCAGAAGATCATGGCAATGAAGACTATAAATAAAAATCTAACTGAACTAGAGTAAGGTGATATAATTCTAGACAATACAATGTAAGTCAAGTGTAATCCCAATGTGAGTCTAGTACAAAATGAGTCGAGTGTGATCCCAATCAATGTTTCTAGTAGGGCAGTTCGAGTAAGGTGATACTAGTAATGATCCTTGTGATGGTTCTTGTGATGATCCTGGTATGATGGTTCTAGTGATGATTCTAGACAATACTCCAAGTGTGTTTTAAAATACTGAGATCGACATGTAAACGGCTAGGGATAAATCTGGCACATCGCACACTGATCAGGTGAGGGATGGCTATCTTTCGAGTATAGTTCACAGGGAGGTGGTTCGAGTATTTAGGAATGTTTACATGTCTACTCAAGTATTTCCCCGCCCGACAAATACAAGTGAATTCATAATTAGACACGTAAATCGAAAACAAGTCTAGCCAGCACATGGAGATGCTTGTTGTGATTCGAGTGGTGGTTCTAGTAATTCAGGCTAGACAAGTAAAGTATGTGTGTCATATACATGAATTCAGAAATAGTAATTCGTGTTTGTAACAGAGAATCAAATAGAACTAACTAGAACTGAAATACAGTAATCGACAAGTAAATGAAAGAACTATCAGAGAATGTACTCGCTTAATACCCTGAATGACTGATGAATACCGATGTCCGAACCAGAGTCACAATATCCTAATTAGAGCGATACAGGTTACAATATGTTTAATATAAATAAATGAAATTTATAATGCAGTTTATATAATTTTAAGTCATTCTAGGTCAAAGTCAACTCTTGGTCAACTCTGGTCAACCACTCTAGTCAGACTAGGTCAAGCCTCAGTCAACTAGTCCATTAGCCTAAGTTTAAGTCAAACTTAAGTAAACATGTCATTTCAAGTCTATTTGAGTCAATTCTAGGTCAAGTTTGACCCAAAGTTGACTTTGGTCAACTTGGTCAACTAGCTAGTCGAAGTGTGCCTAATTAGGCCTATATGTCAATTCTAAACTAACTCACTAACCATAGGCTAATATCATATATCAATATCATATATATATTAGTGTATCTTAAGATATATATATATATATTATATATATATATATATATATATATATATATATATATATATATATATATATATATATATTTTTTATATATATATATATCTTAAGATACACTCTCTCCCCACACTCACAACTTTATACCAATATCACTTGTCTCCCCTTATCACTCTACAAACTGTAATTTATGCCTCTAGGCCTTAATATGCATTGTCTTAATCTTTACCCATAAGCCTAAACATTACCTTAGCCTACTATCAAATACATTTATATACCACAACTAATGTAAGCCCTCTGGATTTTAGGGATTATTTTAAATTTTATTAAAGTAATTAATTTCATGAGATATTTTGTTTATAATTATTTTGGTCAATAAATATACTTTTAGTGACTTTGATTTTTGGGGCGCAAGAGAAGTCATTCTCTCGAAACGCCCTTCCTGAGTTTTGATCTAGACGCGTTTATCTTCATGTTGATATATCATGTCCCACCCAAACTTGTTCCCTTGTGCTCTATTTGCATCGCTAACTTTCGGATCAATTTAGGCCATTTGATAATTTTTAGTTGTTATTAAATTCCCACTTTATTCTTGATTATCATATATACGTTACCGTGACTTTCAATTTAGGAGCACAAGACTGGTCATTTTCTTCAAACCAACTTATCATATATGATCTACTCGAGACACTCTTCACCCGTGACCTTCGTGTCCCACTCAGACGCACCATCTTGTGCTTCATTTTTATCGCACAACTTTTCGGACATTTGACCCAATCTTGATTCATCCCGTGGAGCCACATTTATTTCTGACTTGATTTTGGGATACCCTTTCGACACAAACCTGTCGACCTAAAATATAGACACGGCCCATATTAAGCCTATTACCCATATGATACTTGTGTCCCATTCATTTGAGTTCCTACATGCTATTTATTTACCCGTGATCGTAAATGACCAAATTAAATTATTTATTTCTTCAAGCCCGATTTTGACCCGACCCGACTCAATCGAACCCAACCCAATTTTATGTGATCCCTCTCATGACTGCCCATACACCAACTGGTATACTTCTCCTTTTTTTCCAACTCACAAATATCCCTATTTTATATAAATATCACTTTCTCCCTCTCTCTCTCTCTCTCTCCATTATATATATATATATATATATATATATATATATATATATATATATATATATATATATATATATATATTATCCATATTATTAGGAAGAGAGAGAGAGAGAGAGTAGGAGATACGTATATATATATATATATATATATATATATATATATATATATATATATATATATATATATGTCACGACCCGTACCCGATTTTCGGATGCGAGTTCGTGAGCAAGCCAGCTACGTATCGAGCGGACTCCAGCCCGACTCGAGTACGTATAAGCTGTCCATGACAGGGTATCATGTCTAATCTAAACTATATCTCAATCCACATGAATATTGTAAAAAAGAATGAACAAGTATGGGTCATGGTCTGCAGCCCATTAGCATATTGTCCGATTAGACTCCAAGAATGATACGAGTCTATAAAGTAAGCAGAAAATATCATGGTACTGAATATAAAGCACGAGAAGATAATAAAGAAATATCATAAGCATATACATGTGTCCCTGCAGGTGTAATCGCTACCATCATGAGCCGCTAACTAAACTCCATGCAGTCGCTAAACCTGAAGAGATCATCAGGTCCTCAGAGGACTAGCAAGATACATAATATACAAGCCAACATGTAACAATACAAGTATACAAAGAAGTAAGGGACAATCAAGGATATCCAACGAGACAAAATGAACCAAGACACAAGATATAAACACAAGGATCCTAAGACATTGGCATGCCATACTAGAAATGGCTAATAGGTCAAAGCTATAGACTGCAGTCAAGACAAGTACTCACAATCTATAGTGTCTCAATCACAGTCAAGGCAAGTACTCACAACGAAGACCGTAGCCAATCCTAGTATAAAAATCCTATAGACCATAGTCAAGGTAAGTACTCACAATCTATAGAATGTCAAAGTCAAGTCCTACTCAAGTCATGTCAAGTCAAGTCAAGTTATAATCAAGTCGAGGGAATCGTGGTGTAGGACTAGACGACTCTATCAAGAAAAACATATAAAACTAACACAGTGTAACAGATAGAAATATCATAACAGAAAGGAACAAGAATGTGCAGACAACTAGAAACATGTAAAGTAAAACTATAACATGATGAGTTTACTAGACATGGAATAAAGCAATCACGAATGTAAGGAAAAAAACCGCAGCGAGATGATGAATATGCATATAAATTCAACTGTACAAGTTGGCAAGGTATACTTGTCTGGAGGGTGCACGCAGATCCCACAAAATATAGTCAATATGTGAGCCGTAAAGTCCAAATCATCACAACTGTCTCCAAAAGCTGAAATAAATATTACCGATGTTCTCAGAATAGTCAAATTATCTAGGATTGCCTGTCCTTAAGTCTAATTCTGGACACAGGGCAAAACGATAATTTCGAATAAAAACGATGTCCGTCGTTGGACCCGCTTTGCACCGAAAAGCGTGCCAAAGTCAATGGTCTCTAAAGTCGTCAAACTATATGTCAACAGGTCCAATTTTTCGATATGAACCCAACCGTATGTCCCAAGTTGGATTCCGGCGGGCCGTGCACAAAATTGCCCGTTGAGTCGGACCGTGGGGCCCACAAAACGGCGGTCCAATCAACTGTCACAGAATCGGACCAAACTTGGCATACAGGACCAGAAAAATGATACGGTCCTGTTGGCGCAAGTTTTGTCTCGATCTGACGAACGTGCACAAAGTAATTGAGAAATTTGCACAGAGGCCGATACGGTGAATTTCGACGGATACGCATCAAATTCGTCGCGCACACGCGACCAATTTGAATTCCGTCAAATCCCACACGTCCGCAATGTCCGTACGTGCCTTTTGATGCTTACGATGCGCGACCACGTCGCTCAGTTTGGTGGAACTCACGTCGTATCGAAGGTTTTCGTGATTTTGAAAACAGATTTTTGATCAACTTTGCATAGGTTTTATTTAATGAATACCTAGATTTATTTAAAACTAAAAGAAGGGTTTTGTTGCCCTACATGCTGTCAATAAACTACTTCAAAGAGATTTTCGAAATCATGCATGCTTTGGAAGATAATTAAATGCAAAGTAGACTAACTCGACTGTTGTCAGTCCTGTTTTTGAATCAGTTTTTTGCCATTTTTGGCATCGATTTTATATCGATTTTGTTTCGATTTAGTTCGAAACGATCCATTGGTGTCAAAGACCTATAGGTTGTGTTTCCAACGCATATTTTGGTTTGGAAAACGACGAAGGGACAAGGGAGAAAACTTACCAAGAAGTTGGCTCGAGGACTGTTGTTGCTGCTGCTGTGCTCTGTCGATCCTTCGTGCACGCTGCATCCGTGCGGCCTCGGCCGCGCGCGGCGGTGGCGCCGGCGACGGGTGGCCGCCCAGGACCAGGGGACGGCGTGGGTTCGATTAGGGTTGGCATTCTCGAGTATTTTCCTCTCGTTCTACTGCGTACATATACATATATATGCATAATGCCGTCGGGTTAGGCTAGCTGGGTTGCTCTGTGAAGCCGGCGGGCCAACTCCCAACTTAGAAACGAGCGGGCTAGATAGTTGCTAACCGATTGCAACCAAACCCAAATTACTAATAAACTAAAATAGTCTTTCTTTATACAAGTTGGGCCAAAGCTCAGGCCCAAACTAATATGAGTTCAACCCAGGACCTGCTACTCTTTAATCAAAATTTCTAAACTAACCCCAAAGCACAACATTAATAGTAGAATCCATCCACGATGGCCAATTACAATAAACAACAACATTATTAATATCAAAATTCGCACTCTCAGCCCATGAGACTGCCTTAACCAATACCTAGGTCTGAGTCCTTGTGTCCAACGATCATTTAAATTTGAACTCCTTCCCACTGTAACTAAATGTTCCAGTGCCAATGGACATCACACCGAGAAGAGTCGACACGATCTCTGACTCGACCAAAACATGGACAAAGTATGTGTCAATCTGGACACAGGACTCAATTGACACATAGTTGTTGACACAGCACAGGAACCCATATCAAAAGAGAAGGGAATCGATCAATCATACCTGTGATGATTCAAACTGTACTCTCGATCAAGGAATGTCAGTCGTGTCTGATATAAACATCCCTGTGTCCGATTATGATACAATAGAGTATCAAACTCCTCGGGGACACTTATTCAAACACTTGATGCTCAGGTTTGGCTGATTATGTGGCTTAGGTCCACAGTGTTGACCTTTACTATTTAGCCTAACATATATATATTTCTTATGAATATTTTTCTATATATATATATATATTTTTTATATATATATATATATATATATATATATATATATATATATATATATATTATTATTATTATTTTATTGAGGTTATTATTATTATATATATATATATATATATATATATATATATATATATCATATATAGGTTTAACACTCTAACATTCCATACATTTAATATATTATCTGGGCCTTATTAATACAAATATGAATATATATATATATATATATATATATATATATATATATATATATATATATATATATATATATATATATATATATATATATATATTATACATCTATTTGTCAAATATAATATAACCAATAATAATAATATTATTATATAATAATAACCTCAATAAAATAATAATAATAATAATAATAATAATAATAATAATAATAATAATAATAATAATAATAATAACAGAATTCAATAACCCAACAATGATGTATACACCACTATGCACAGTCTAATAATCCTAAATTGTACTAGGACCTATTTTATACAAATAATGATATTTATAATATTTAATTAACGAATATTTAGATAATATTCAATACAACATACTCGTACCAAATTACGTCAACGCGTATGTCATTGGACGTATCGCATGACACCATGGGCTCTGGCCTCAGTTCGGGTCCAGTCTGGACGGTTTGGTACGACTGGGTTCCCGAAAACTCAATGATATAATTAATAAATAAATAAAATCTTCGATAACGGTTAAGTCACAACTTGGCCTGGTTTTCCTAGTTAGGACATCCCTATGGCTCGGCCTTTCCTACCAGAGCTAATACACTAGTCAAAACACGGTATTTCCCTATCCATGCCATGACACCTAGCCGTCTGGTACTTCAAAACTCAACCATGGCTAAAATCATCAACCGTAATAATTAACTAAATAATTATTTATAAAATACAAATTTAAAAGTCACCATTTAAATCAAATAAATAAATAAAAAAATATTTTCCAAAATTTTTCGGGAAGGGGAGCTACAAATCTACTCACCTTAAAATAATTTCGTCCTCGAAATTCTAATTCATAACTATTTCTTAAAATTCAAAGTCTACTATTACCTTAATCTTCTCAAATTTAATTTCTCCAAAAATATTTTATGACCTTCTCTAGTCATTTTATAACTTCGCATACTTGAGGACTTCTACCCACCTTTGGTCATACTACTCCTCAAAGTAAGGTCACTAAAATCTTATAATCTTCTAACCAGTTGCTAAAATTCTACCAACAGATATCTAGGCATATGGCAACTATAATCCTTCATATCTATAAAAACCAAAAATTCAATAATCAGACAATATTATACTATATCTTAAGAATTTTCTGATGAATCCCAGACAGCACGATCATTCGTCACCCCGAAATAGGAAGAGACGAGAATCAATGGTACGGAAAGCAAGGAAGTATAATCGAGAGCAAACATGGAGTTTTCAAGGACGGTAGAGAAATTTCTAAAAGAATTTTCAAGACAAAGTGGATTGAGATTTCTAAGGGTTTAGTCGGTTGCGCAGGCTCGTACCGGTACAGTTACATAACCGATACGATATGCTCTGATCTGTATGGGCCACCACAAAAACTTGTCACGACCCACACCCGGTTTTCGGACGCGAGTTCGTGAGCAAGCCAGCTACGTATCGAGCGGACTCCAGCCCGACTCGAGTACGACTACGCGACGTACAATACAAAAATTTTAAATCAGTACCAAAAATTAAAAATAAAATACAGTAGAAATTTAGGGGTTTTACATCCTACCCAACTTAAAAGAATTTCGTCCTCGAAATTAAGAATTAGGAGGGGGGTGAGAAGACACAAGGGGTATCAATTAGGAACAATCGATAACAAAATCATGCCGTAAGAAATCGCGATCTAGATCATAGAAAAATAATACGTATGGTCATAATCAATAGGAAGGCTAGAGGAAGTTCTAGTATAACGCCTTCGTCTTTCTAAAATAGGTAAAGGCGAACGCAATAAGGAGTTTCAAGACGATATTATCGAATACGAGTACGTGATTCAAGGATGACCGAAAATTTCAAAGGAATTGACAAGACAGTCGTAGATGGGACTCTAAAGGACAAGTTCAGCTGTGTCCCCATCCACGTAGAATAATAGACAAAAGCGAACCAAGTGCAATAGGTTGATCAGACCATCATGCACCGGTTCTGATTAGACAATATGTTAGTGGGAGCGACCCAATAAAACATATGTCATGATCAAGCTTGAATAAGAATATGCTTGCAAAACTAAGCTATTTTAGCATCATAGGTAGATAAAATAATAAGTAAAGGGTAATGATGAAGGAAAATCAATTAGTCCAAGATCTTATAAAATCCAAGTCCCGTCCGAAATTTGGGCCTATGCAGTCGGCTTGGTTGACTAGATAAGTTAGGGTCTACTGCATTCTATGGTCCAATTGAACCTATCAATGTGGTCCACAAAATGTTGTTTAGGTCGTGGGATATTCTACTCAACTTACAAGAATTAAACTAATGGTGTGATAGGTACCGCAATCAAGATAAAATACAAGGTTAAGCATGTAAGGAATTAAGTAGAACAAAATCGTATATCAGGTCGAAAGAAATGGAGTCGAGGTCGAGTCTCATCTATAGTTTAAGGTATAATGGTTTTACGGTAGGGATTAGAGTCCAGTCATTTTGACCCGAAAGTCACAATATGAAATTAGAGTACAAGAAGACGTGTTTTAGTGGCACGTGATATACCTACATGAAGGTGGGCTCGTGTAGGTCTTGCTTGTGAAATTTGTAGGAAGAAAACGTCTAATATTATGCTCCAAATACCCAAGTCACGGTAAAGGACACAAAAGAAATTAAAATAGAAAGTGGGAGTTCATGAGATAATGATTAACGAACCAAATAAATGACCGAGCTAAAGAATGAAATAAAGATAACTTAGATTCTAACAAATCAAGGTAAAATAAATTAGGAGTACAGTTTCTAGGGATATGATAGCCACTTAGATAGTGTATGATCAGGGAACGATCTAATCTTTTCTCAAGTTTCAAATAATTAGAGGGTCATGACAAAAAGATCTAGAATTTAGGGAAGGTCGAGTAAGTCAAAAGATATGTTCATCAGTTGGTCGATGACTAACTATACTTGTGTATATGCAATATCATAATCATAGGTGGCATGGCAATCTAATGTACAATACTTCTATCTCACTAGGGCGACCTTCCTTGCTTCTTGGTCCTCTACCAATATGATCTAATCTAAATTTCAAGTTCCTCGAAGCTTCTCAATAAAATTTTCGAGATACTCCACCAAAATTTCTAATTATCTTAAGCTACCAAGTCTAGTCAAAATTTAAATTCTTAATCAATCTCGAAATAGTCCTTGTATATCGAAAAATGAACATACATTTTTTTTACTAAAAATTTAAATATCCATAATCAAGGCTTTAAACTCGAAATTTAAATAACTCTATAAATCATAGATCATAGGACAAAATTTGAAATTTGAATTTTTCCTTCGAAGTCGAGATCTTCCAAAAAAAAATTTCCACCATCTCTTCAAAATTTAATAAACTTATATATCGTACGCATAATTTAGAACCTCAAGTTCTCTCCCTTCTAAACTTGTCTCTCTAGTCATCTACAAAATCATAAATTAAACTCTAAAAAATCTCGAGATATCCAACTTAAAATTAACCGTAAATCAAGTGTCACAATATAAAAACTCAAGATATTTCTCAAATTGATTTCATCTCTAATAATTCATAACTATTTCACAATTTCAAAATTCATAAAAAAATTTGTTTTCTCGATCTAGCTATCCTCTTGTGTATACCACCTTGTAAATTAAAAAAATAAAATTTAAACTATCCTTTTGATGGCGGCAATATACTACTACCCAACTTGGAATTAACTAATCCTTATGATCATATCTCTAGGAAAAATAAATGTCTTTATACTCAAATATAACCTCAATGGATATTAATTGTCAATGCAATCTATCTAGCCATGTGTTTAACCTATGGGCATATACTAGTGTAGTCATCTTACTAAACACGAAACTAAGAAATTTACGGTAGAAGGAGTCAAACAAGATGCAATTCAAGGAGGTCGAACGAGAGTTCAAATTTAAAGTCAAGAAAGGATGTCAAGTAGGTGGATGAGATTCTAGACTCTAATCCTATATTGCAGGCCCACTTCGGTACAATTACATAGCCGAAGTGACAAACTTGACCTGCATGGGCCACCACAAAAACATGTAACGCCCCAGTCCCAAAATACGTAGGACCAAGTACGTAGACATGACAGCTGTATACATACGAAATACATGGACCTCGTATGTATACATAAGCTGTAAATGTAGTAATCCAAGACAACTAAATCTCATCCACAAAGATAAATAATAATATAAAAGCAACTTGGAGTTTGTCATGTACACCATAGTTGGGCGGAGACAAAGTCCACTACCAACCAAATTAAATATGGAAAAATATACAAGGAAAGAATTAGCAAACGAGAGCAAGTGACGAATCCAAGAGTAATCATCACGACGAAATAGAGCGCAAGTCATGGCCTTAGCTAGAGCACCTGCAAGAAATCACAAAAATACACACCTGGGGAAAAACCAGGTCCTCAGAGGGACGTAACAAGACACATAATATCATGTCGATAAACTGAATAATAAAGCTCAACAGAAAAGCATGCATGAGTAAAGGTTCATAACCATTCTATGTGGATTGTAATTTAGAGGACAACGTTCTACGCAGGGGCTGTCTCAAGCATGTAATAAAGAGTGGCCAACAAGTAGCGCTCATCCGAGACACTATCGGCCGGGTAACACGTAGCGCTCATCCGAGACACTATCTCCCAAAATGTGTGTAAAAAGTAGCCCCTACGCTAGTAGCTGTCCCCTCCCCCAATGATACTATACGTGTGTCGTAACCATGACACACAAACACGTGTCGTTTCCACCATACTGTTTTAATATAAATAACTGTCAAGTCTTCTAATCATGCCTCTATTGACAGTTATTCCTACGCATGCGCACGGGGGATCAGTCCACACGCAAGTGACCTCTATATGATACTCACAACTCTCACACACAACTCGTGTACCATCGTGACAAGTCAATGAGACACACTAAATTGGACGGTAGTCTCTTAACTCTAAGCCAACTTCATAAAATATAGTAATTTGTATTTACATATTAAAAAAACAACTAAAACATGCATGATATTGAGCAGGAATTTAAACAGTAAAGGCAAGGTATCTTGCCTGATGTGTCGTCTGATGTGATGCGAAGATCCGACAAGTTCTGTTTTGTCCAATAGCCGAAGTCGATGAGTAAGCGTCCGAAATTCACGAGAAAAAGAAATGCACGATTAGTCGTGATCAAGGGGATAATTGAGGAGAATCTGTGGAGATAGATACATATACTAATTTTAGAAAATATTTTTATAATACTTTCACGTAAATACTTGAAAATATTTTATATATACAATTTGAAAAAATATCTTTTTCTTAGTCAAAATAATTTTAAATATCTAGTTGAAATAATCTATATACCTCATAAGTTTAGGAAATTTTTATTAGTCAATTCTACGTTTAGATGAATACTTGAAAATCAAAATTTGTTTTAAGGCAAAACTCACCTTTAAAATATATATAATATATACCTTGTAGAAAAGTAACTTTTTGTTAGTCAAATGAAATATAGGAAAAATAATTTTAGGCTATTGAGTGTTGTCAAAATAATGTTGGAAAAATATTAATTTAGAATAATTCACTAATAATTATAATAATAACATCATAAACAAAAGTATTTAAAATAATACCAATGATTTAATAATAACAATAATAATAATAAACTTAATAATATAATAATAACCTTATACAACCATTTCTAAGTAATAATAATAATCTTAATAATAATAATGGTGAATATAATAATAATGAAACTTTATACGAATAATGATAATAATAATAATAATAATAATAATAATAATAAATGATAATAATGATGATGATAGTAACAATAAAGATAATAATAATAATAATAAAGATAATAATGATAATAATAAAGATAATAATAATAATAATAATAATAATAATAATAATAATAATAATAATAATAATAATAATAATAATAATAATAATAATCCTTTCACCACTTTTACATTAACCCCCCAAATACTTCAGTAAGAGAGAGGAACGAAGAAAGAAGGGGAAATGGGTTTTCTCACCGAGGCGGCTCCGGCGTCGGCGGTGGGGTGGTGCGCCGCTCGCCGGAAGGGTCGGGCAGCTGGCGATGGTGGCGCGCCAGAGTTGGCGTGGTGCGGCGGATCGGGATAGCTGAAGGAGCGCGGTGGCACGGAGATCCAGGTCGGCGGTGCTCGCTGCGGCGCGGAAGCCCCAGGTGGACGGCGGCGTGGAGAGAAGCAGCTCGCCCGGTGGCTCGACCGACAGAGGGCGCGGCGGTTCTGTCAGCGCACGGAGGGGAGCTCCGGCCGAGCAAGGGGGCGGTCGACGTCGTTGTTTAGGCGGCGTGCTGGAGGCGGCGCGACGCCGGATCTGGAGCGGAAATGGCGGAGTCGGGCATGATGGGCGCCGGTGGAGTCGGGCGCGCCTGGCGCTCGTCGACGTACGGGGATTTTGATGGCACGCGACCTCGTCGGAGTCCGGGGCGGCGAGAGGGGTCCATGCACGGAGGATCTGGAGAACGGCGGTCGCCGACGGTGATTGGGCGGCCTGAGGAGGTCCAGGCACAGCGACGAGGGAGGAAGGGTCCGAAATCGGAGGCGGTGCTGCACCTAGGTCGGCGGCTAGTCGTCGGTGAGGTTGGTTACCTCTTCCTCTACCTTCCTGTGATTTGTTTTGGGAAAAATTTGTAATGATGATGATGGCGGTGGTGCCTGTGGCCGGGGTTGGCCGGAGAACTGGAGTGGTGATGGCAGTGGTTGGCGGTGGAGGTGGATCCGATGGTTGGACGGGGAAGATGGTGGTGGTTACGGGATGGTGGTCGACGGCTGAGTCTTGGCCGCCGATGGTGGAGCGGCGGGTATGAGGGTGGCCAATTTTTGGTAGATGGTGGCGAGACTCCTTGGTGAGGGTCCAGAGGAGGAGCGACTTGTCGCGGGAGGAGGAGACGATGGCGTCGGAGTTGTCGACGGGGCAGGCGATGGTGGTGATAACGATGGACGATGGTTGGGTTTGACGTGAGGGGTGATAACTGGTGGTGGCCGCGATGATAGCATGGAGATGGTGGTGGTGCTCGGTGGGTGTCGTGGAGGAATGCCGTCGTCTCCGGGGTGTCGGACAGGGCCAAAGTGTATTTGTACAAGAAATACATATAGTAAATGGCACGGGACACGGACACGATGCACGATGTTGTGGAGAAATTATGGAAAATAGAGTTTTGTGGATGAGTACTTGCCTCTTATAGGATGTGGGAATCCCCATTAGATAAGAATTGGGATGTTTAAATCCCCCCATTAGATAATATAAGTTTTAATTCAAATGATTCAAATCTAATTTAAATTAAATTCTAATTTAAATCTAGATCATCTAACTCAAATATATTTTCTACTTTAAAACGTATTTAAATTAAATCCAAAAATCAAATCTAGATTTAAAATGGTCACAAAAATTGTCAAACATATTTTTCCAAAATATTAATAATAATAATTTCGAAAATAAATATTTTTAAATATCTTTTTGAATAATAAAAATATTAATATTAATAATCTCGAAAATTATATTTTTTTTAAAAAATAAACTAGTAAAATATTTAGGAAGTATACACATATGCATAAGAAATAATTGTTATAAACGAAGGGCTTTGTATAAATAAATAAAATAATGAGCTTGAGATTTTGGTACGATAGCTAAAATAATTATTACATATATTATTTTGAATTGATACAAATAGAAAAAAAATTTTAAAAGAAATATGTACGCTCGCACATATTCGCACTCGTCGAGCAATTTTCGAAAATCAAAATTTCGTGCGTGACGTACAATACGACTATGCGACGTACATTACAAAAATTTTAAATCAGTACCAAAAATTAAAAATAAAATACAGTAGAAATTTAGGAGTTTTACACCAACCAACCGCAAGCTATGAGTCCAGGTATAGCTTGTTATGCTAGTGACCTCATATAGATGAGTCGGCATGGACGGCGATCCGCGTGTATGCCTTTGGATTGAGTCGAGTATTGAGTGTAGTATATCAAGGAAGTCGAGTTGAATGTGTGAGTATAGTTGGAACACAAAATGTTGGGCCTAAGATTTGGTTGCGACATGCTTCGACACGAGATGTGGTGTCGAGTCTTATGTTGTCGGCATATAAGTGCATAGTTTGGATGTGAGTTGTCTTGAGTTTAAGTCAGAAAATGCTGCAAGACAAAGTCGGTTGAGTGACACTTAACCCACAAGTCTTGATTGGGTCAGATGATGATTTAGTAGCAAAGGGCCGCGAGGCGGCGATATGATTGAGTCTCATTTGAGTTGCGAAGCACGGCCTCAACAAGGACTTATAGCACGGTCACACGGGAATGGAGTTTTATCGCGTAGGCATCTCTGATTTTGGCCGTAAGGCAAGCACGACTTGATAGGTTAACGTTGTTGAGTCGACGTTGTTGTTGCAAGCACGGGATGGTCTAGAGACACAAAATAGGCCAAGGCGTCGGTCCAAAAACTGATCCTAAGGCAAGACTAGAAAGACAATCATAAAAGGGACTATGTTACACACAAAGTAAATTAACGTGTTGGTTTTTTATGGGTGGGCGAGGAGCTCATTCCACCAGTACAGTTGAGTACTGACACCCACATAGTTTTCATGTGCAGGCACAGGTAGAAGCTCGTGGCACAGAGCTCGCTTGGGTGCGTCGAGGCATGGAGTTCCTTGGTGATTCGAAGCGTGCGGCCGTATGGAGTCAAGACTTATACGGGACATAATATATGGACGTCGCCTTCCGAAGCTTCCGCTGGCTCAAGACATGTATTGAGAGATGAGGGAGAGCTGAGTGACTTGTAATGTGAGATGAGTGAGCTTGAGAGACTTGTAATCTTGGCCTTGCGTCCCATTGTAACCTTCGTTTCAATATCAATAAAAGAGTGTTTTGCAATGACTTGTGTTTTGCTTCAAATTTTGCTGCTATTATTCAATATCTCTGCTTGGAACTTCTGTGCGACGACCCCGTCGCAGCTGCTGAAATTGGCCGTTATGGAACCCGCCTTGCACGAGTGAAATCTAGGTCCGTGCGGCATCACGCCTTAGCGAGGACGATCGCTCCTGCGGGAGCAGGACGTGACACCATGCGCCTATTGGTGTTATGTGCTTGATCTCGCCATGCGTCTATGGTTACTCATGCGCATGTTGGTTGTTATGCATCTTGGTGTCATGGCCAAGTTGCTATGCGCCTGTTTACTCATGCGCCTAATCTCCCCCCCCCCCCCGACCTGACCACCCTATGACCCTATGCACCTAATTGATGGATTTGCAGCTTTGGTAATTTTTTGTCATACGTCTATTTGTGTCACGCTCGCATATTGTCTGGTCTATGCACCTATTGCCCATTTTTGCCTGTTTTCGGTATTTCTTCAACTATTTTGATTTCTTACCATAATGAAGTGATTTTGTGAGATGTTAGAATATTGTATCCTTCACATATATGCTTAACACGAGTGTATATCCTATGCGATACTGTGGATTATTTTTCTATGTTAACCTACTACATTTTTGGCATAGGGTAATCAAATGTGAGCATTGTCCTATGTATTGCATGCTGTGAAATATGACAAGTGATAACTTGTGAATAGCTCGTACTTATGACTTGTCATGCTAGGTCGATTCTCTAGTATCTACGACTCGTGAATCGAGAAAAAAAAAGTTGTAGGATAATTGAGTAGTAAATCTCACATAGTGCATTGGGAGGGAAGGATAGTCGCATTACCAGCAACTCCGGCCGCTCAGGGCTCAAGAGGCATAATAACCCCGATTGGCATGCGCACATCACCTCCATAGCTCGTGTGCTGCGACACTTCTTGTTTTTTACTTGCTATGTATTTTTAGTTAATGCATGTATAAATGCTCATATTATTGCTCATGTTATGTTGTTTGCTCATAGCTCGACAAGCACTCCTTGGCGATCCGGGTTCCTGCAGTGCAGGTGGTAACGAAATTTCTCACTTGCATCTTTAGTAGATAAGGCTTGTGATAACCCTAGCTGGTTAACAAATAGAAAGTCGTAGGAATGCTTGGTCGTGTTCTGTTGCATGACTTGTCTTTACGCTTGCACTTGCTTTTGTTTTTGATGCGTGGTTGGAGTGCTAAGTCCTGCTCGGGTAACGGTCTGCAACCCCGGTCCTTATTTGGTTTGCGGGTTATAGTACTGCTCCAGTAGTTCCGATGCCCTTTGACTGCTCGTCGTCCTATCTTGATCTTTAGTGATTTTTTGTGGTTATCTTTATGTTACTTCTTGTTATTTCTCGAGATGCGTGCATTGGTACCGGACAAGCCTTGACCTACACTTATTATTTTATCGTATTTATGTATTTACTGTGGTTATAAGTTTTGGCCATTCACCTTGGACTTCCTTTGTGGTACTTGTTGCTTGGGGTTCTGGCCCCACTAGTTTTGTTTGGTCAGATCGGCCAGAGGAGCCCGAGGATCTGCCGTACCTTCCGCTGGATGGCTCTCACCCGTAGGACAGCAGTCGCAGCTCGCGAGTGGGTTCCTTCTCCATACCACTCGTTGTCGTCCTTATACTTTTGTGGTTTTATCCAGGGCACATGTTAGCCATTTTCTTTTTATCTGTTCATTACTTTGAGCAGTTATGATTGTATATATTAGACACGGCTGATATAGCGATCATGCAATATTCTACTTGCTAGTGTCGTATTTTGTACTAATTAGCTTCATGATCATATATGACATGTATTTTGGGACACCTTTTTACTATCATGTATGATTTACTCTTGTGACTTGTTGTTGGATTGGGATACTAGAATATGTTGGCCCTAGGACTGACATCGTTGCCTGCTGGAGTCCACCCACATGTCTTCTAGAAAACCGTGACCGCGGTACTACGTTTTCATATCTTATACGAAGTAGCTGGCCATGTCTGTCCTCGTACTCTCTCTAGTATTCTGGGAGCGGGACGTGACATACATGTTCATAGCCCCTCTATTTATAGCCAACCACAATGGGATGACTATGCGCACATAAGGTAGAGAATACACTATTTTCTGACCTTATGTGCATAGGATATGGTTACCGCATAGACTTTGCTACATGACGTGGGCTAAATCGTGTATGCATGTCATGCCCGAGCCGCCACGTGGCTTTAGTTAATTGAGACGCGTTGCATGACATGCGGCCACATAGCACACAATCTCCACGTAGTAGTAGCATGTGGCCATGTAATACATGCTCCATGTAATAATAGAGCATGCGGCCACATAATACACGTAGTACATGTACTTGTTGTCGCATATTGTTTATGTGCATGTTGTCTGTGCCACATACTGGATATCTATTCTACTATATAATAGGAAAACTTGATGGTGAAACTTTTAAATTCCGAAAATACCCTTACATGTCTATACTAATTAAAAATGGTTCATTAATTTTAATAAGGACAACTTAGTAATTACGAAGACTACCCTTTGGTCTTCCTAAAGAATTTTCTTAAGTTAATTAAAAGAATGTTAAAATACGTGCAAGGCACGTACACATATGCTAGTACCTCATAATGTCGATTCTATCCAGCTGTAAAGCAAAAAATGCTGACATCTCCACTACAACTGTCAACTACACACTGTAAGAGATGGCACGACATTTGATGTGCGTTAGGATGAGTCATGTGGCTCAGTTGTATGCGCCTAACTTGTTGGATGATGTCAAAATTCACTGTTTGATTTGAAAATTGCCACATGGACTCCACTGCTTTGATTTGAAAATTGCCGCATGGACTTCTAATGGTTGTCGCATAAGCAATGGTCTATTTATACAGAATCTCTCTTCAACACACAGCGTACAGTACAGCACATACTGTCTTTTTACAATTTTTGACGCATAGGATGAGGCACTTCAGCGCATAGTCATCATGCGTCTAACTTAAAAAAATTCATGCTTCTACAAGGAGTAGTTCCGTCGTATTATGCTCATATTTCGTTCTTATGTACTGCTCCATCAAAGTACATGGTCCAACGATCGGTATCTGGTCCAAGTGTTGCCTGTAGAGAAGCTACAATTTGTCTAAGGCGCGATCTCGTAGTTTTGTTAGCTTCGCCAGATGCAAAGCTACAAAGTGACAGTGGCCTAGCTCCGTCATTTCGTTAGCTTCACTAGATGCAACAACCTCAAATATACTGCTAGCAGCATTAGCTTTTTGCTGAAAGTAAATCTCATTCTTGACATAGGTCATAACCTTACAATAATGCTATCATTGTCGCAGCATTAGCTCCAAAAGCTAATTTGGCTGAGGCCTAGCCTCGCTGTAGATATGCGTGATGCATATTAGCATAGTTGTCCGACGTTCATAATAACTAAGAACCTAAAGTTCATACTATAAAATTGCAACTGTACTCCAGTAGCTTCCGCATGCTCGCATTGTTTATTTCTCACTGGCTTTCTTACCAGACAGGAAGGAAGCATTTTTTAAGAAGAGTACTATATAGGTAATCAACACCATGGTGCAATATGTATAATAGAACTATATCTTCACTCCTCGGTGATGCAGGAGATTAAAAAAAAAAAAATCAAGATGTAACAGTTCATGTTCGAAGTGCAAATCTGCAGGGAAAAAAGGCATTTTGCTACAATTTACCCAGGAAAACCAAGCTACCAATGCTTCAAATTTCTTTCTCAAATACAAACAACATATATACAGTTCTATTAACAGAGACAAAATAAATGGATTTCCCTTTAATTTCTAAAGAACAAAATTGGAGCGCACACCTTAACTCAACTCACAAACCCTAAAAATACAAAAAAAGCCGACTGAATGAATGCACTCCAAATTAATTGCCTAACTACAATTAGACTAATTTCTCCCCTTGATACCAACTATTTACCATTTTCTTCTTTCTTTGCTGTACATGTACAGTTAACGTAATTATGGATGTTATGCTTGCAACCGTTGCCTGGTTACCCTGACACTATTTGTTTTATGGCTACTGAAGTCAAGTTTCCGGGCCCCCCCTGTCCAGTCTTCGTCTTCATCATCATCGCTGCTGTTGCGGCCTCTTAGTGGTGCAGGTTTTCCGCCTCTTGTCGAACTTCTAGGAGCAGGAGGGCGCTTCCTGTTGATGGTAGCAGTATAAGTTGCATAATCCATAGTATCATCCTTCAGTGTGGCCTTGAACTCCTGCAGCATGTAATAATATTTACTGATCAAGCGTAGAAAAAAAAAACAGATTTTCCCAAGCGTGTTCTAGGCAGCAGGTCAAAACCAAAGACAAGGAGCATCAACTAATTACAGTTGGACTAAGACCTAAAGCTGTGGATGGAAAGATCAAAGTTCTTGCGCTTTCCACCTAACAAATACTTCCACATACTAACCAAGGTTCACAGTGTTGGCGGATACCAGTATGTATCAGTCATAGCTTATCGGTACTTCAATATCAAAAAACGTATTTGTCCACAAATACCGGTTGAATGCCGAAATTGGGGCTCTCTTTTCGGGTCAATTCAACAATAAAAGAAAAATAAAGAAAAGGAGTGAAGTACGGCAAAAATCAATGTGACACAATTATTTTATTGTGCCGAAGATCAACAGATACATTGTGTCAATAAAATCCCTTCTCGATAAATTGTAGTCATTATAATTTCAAAGATGTATTACTATAAATTCAAAATTAATACATCTAATCATTTCATTCAAAACTAATATTTGGATTTTGAAATAAAAACAAGTAAAAAAACATGAGAAATAATGATTGGAAAATTTCAAGGTTGTAGTTTCCAGTTCATGTCAGATTGAAATGTCAGAATCGTGGGGACACGTCAGAGAACTTAAAATGGTGGGTATTCACATTAGACTAATTTAATAAAATATACCACACTAAATGTCCAAGCTAAATGTACTAATGCTAACAACAAGCGTATCAACTACATAGATAAAATAATCTTACCATTAAAACGGTGTATCAAGGAAACAAGAGTCCAAGACAACAACTACAAATATAAAAAAAAACATGATTTACAAGTGAATAATTTAAGAGTCTCAAGTAATTAACACTTCAAATATACAAGTAATTTAAGAGTCTAAGTAACTTACCAGTCTAGTTTAAGAGTCTAAATAATGTAACACTTGTTATACATACTAATGATACATTGTTGAGTATTGATTTATCTATAACTGATAGAACATTCAAACTTTCAATAAAATATGTGATAAACTAGATATTTGTCATATGTAAATCTCGTATTTTAGCGTTTCGGGTTCCGTTGGAGCTATATCCAAACCCTAACCGTTAGGATTTTGGGTTTACTTTTTGAATTCAAACCCTATAGTTCCAACATGATCGGACCGGGTTCTCGGTTACCATTGACAGCCCCATATCAACCAACATCTACAACCAGACAAATAAATTATCTACTTCTAAATTATTGTTCTCGATAAATTTACCTACAAAGGATCCATACAAAAAAGTTTCCTTGAGTTTGCGTTTGGCATCCACTAACTTGGATAACTTAGTTCCAGAATCAGTCTACATTAATCGTTTATTCTGCTTCATGTTTAAGTATTTGTGATAGATATAACATTAATTTTATTTGTTGAAAAACTTAAATATATTGCACCTTTTTTTGTCCTAAAATTTACAGAATTTCACATGTTTAAATATTTGTGATAGATTTATCATTGATATTATCCGTGAGGCACGTGCTAAACTCACCTTTGTGCCTCTTTTTCTATGAGGCAAGTGTTACAAACCTAGAAGTGCGCCTCACACCTACTAGAGGCACCTAAAGCAAACAATGTTCATTGACCTAGTGTTTTTCTTTCTGTAATAAATATGTTTTAGTATTTAGTATTTATATAACAATTTAGCTAATATTCTATTGTAATTAATATGTTTTCTACCATGATTTTGATTTCATCGAGTCAATTAAGAAAAAGTATTGGTTGAAAATATTGTCACCAACCGAATCACGAAGAAAGAAACATTATCAAAGGTACCAAGTCAATCAACTCATCTTTGTTTTGTTGTAAAGTTATGTACTGGAGGATGATAACTTCGGAGGATACAAATTCATTTTAGCTTCTGTTATCTGTATGAATTGATTGGATATAATATACGTTTTCTTATTCAAAACTATATATATAAGAAAATTCTGAAAATGCGTGCCTCACTTTGCTTTCACTGTGCACCATGTGCCCAGGCTCCAGAGGACCACAGTACCTCAATTGCACCCAGCGCCTTTTAAAATATTGGTAGAAGCACATAGACACTATTCACTATAAGAAACATAATAGTATAAAAGAGCCACATCATACCCCCATACATATCATGATGCAGCTTAGGGTGTATAGTTCACAATATCGGTCATATCGTATCAGTTTTGGCATATCCCGATCGATGGTGACTACTACCATAGTAGCAGCCGATACCGACATTTAGACTATTGTTTCCTATCAATTTGACATATAAAAACTTAAAACGAAAAGTGAGAAATATGGGGGAAAAACATGTGTCATCATAATGATTCCACATGTCGAAGATTTACATGCTATAAAGTGTCAATAAGGTTCCTTATCGACACATTGTAGCCATTCCATCTGGCAAAGTTGTATATTTATAGATTTGCAACATCCATTATCTTAATGTTATTGACTTGCAAGAAATAACAATTAATACATATAATTATGATTAAATATATGAATATTTTTCTAGCTTTTTAATAATTAATATTGTTATTAATTTTGACTAAACGGAAAACTCCGAAACCCTGATCCGAAACCACCGAAATCAGCGATGCCAATGCTCATAAGAATCCGAAACCAATTGATATTGTGAACCTAGGTGTAAAGCACGCCCCTTACTACTCTCCAGAGAAAGCCTTCTCATTACTGAAGAAAATTGTACTTGTGATGGATAATCACAAGCCTAAACAAATTCCCAAATTTTATTTCCCAATTGCAAAAGCTGCCTTTGCTTTCCCTTAAGGTAGTATTGTTTTCTCAACTTTAGTCAGCTGATTCAAACAAATAAAATCATGTCACTGTAGAAAGGTATCCAGTTCATTTGGTTTTGTGGCACCAAATCATACTGTGATGAATCCACTTCGATAGCCACAGTTAAACCTTAGTAAATAATGATGATAACTCAAATAGTCACCTGGTACTTCTGAACCATATCTTGGAAGGAAGACGGCAGATCGGTTGATATATCACTAATATTGAAAGGCACGTTTTGCCTAGATATTGTCTCTCCAGGCTTTGGATGTTCTTTTAAAGAAAATGCCTGTTTTCAGATTAAATTGGAACTTCATTAGTCATAAGAAACTCAAAATCCAGGATACATTTAACTGAAAAAGATACTTCTGCAAAAAAAAATGCTTTTTTTGGACAAACCTGACATCGATCATCATTGAGAACATACACAATTTTCAGGTGTCTTTTCAGCTTCAAAAGCAGTTGCAAAGCAATTGCATCATGACAATCAGCCTAGAAAGCAAAAAGAATTCGAAGCCATAAATAATTTAACGAACAGGTTTCAGTATGTTGAAGAATAAAGAAAAAAAAGGGTACTTGGGAAGTGTGATAACGAAAATCCCATATTTGGGTAATCCAATAAAAAGTACATTAAACAATAGAAAATAACATATAAAAGGTTAGTGAAGTGCAGAAATTAACGTCATGCATTGTCATTTTGGAGTCAGTCTAGAGAAACTAAAGAACGAGAGTAGAGAAAAATACTGTCACTATCAAACATACAGCAAAGCAGAATATAGCTTTAGCAATGTGCTAAGTAGAATCTAGGGTCATGACTGAAGAAACAAGTACCACCTGAAATTTTTGCAAATCTTCTCTTGAAAAGCCACAACTATTTTCTGATGGCACTTCGGTCGTCACATTGTTTTCAGATATCTGACGCATTGCCAGCGTATCATCCATTTCATGGATTTCATTGGGAATCTTCGCTTGATCCTGCTGACGTGACAAGGAACTCCAGGTTTTCATATTTGCTTCAAGCCCCCCAGCCCTAAGCTGTATCACTCGATTTATATCATAAATTAGGTAAAGAGGCTCGTCAGGGCATGTAAAAGGGAGGGAAGCAAGAATCTCTGTGCAATATCTGGAAAAAGATTATGATCAAAAATTAAGCCTGAGTATCCACCAAAGCACAAAAGTTCCAAGAGTAGGGATAGTTTTAGCACTTACACAAGAAATGGTACTGATGCATAGTTCCAAGTTCCAGACTCGAATTTCCTAACAATTGAGTGCATAAATTTGTTCCTTGAAATACGATTTCCTCGGATAAGTCTGTACATTCGAGATATGCCTGTTCTGACATACGCAGTGGTATTGCCATCAGGTTTTCCTTTGACATTTGCAACCACCTTGTTGTTTGTTATGGAATGAACAAATGTAAATGACAACTGGAGGCCATCACCCAAACGACTTTCAAAAAAGAAGGATACCTGAAATATCCTACAGATAGTCAGTCTATGTATATGATTTCTGCAGGAAATTAAGAACTATGATAGTCATTCCATACTTCTCATTCATATTCATAAGCAAGTGATGAGCTAACTTTGAATTGGCCTCCAGTGGATCAGTTTCTAGTGCTACTAGGCAAGGAACACATGTAATTGGATGAACAAGACCTTGACGAAGTACGATTTCAACAATCTGCAACAATAAAAATAAAAAAAAAATCAAACAACTACATGAAGAAACATCACCAAAAATGTATTCCAACTTACACACAAGTCCTAACCGAAAACTACATCAGAAAAGTCTAGTTAGGTCCTTACCTTGAGAGCAGACTGGCGTACATGGTCATTCATATCTAAGCATCTTTCCAATATACTATTCCAATATAACTGTACAATTCCCCCACAAATGTTAGTGTCACCTGCACCAGCTGCCACAGGCACACTATTTCCAGCATTTTCCGGATATTTAACTTCCTTCTGGCTAATATTATCAGCAGATAGTTGGTTTTCTGCATCTAATAGGTACTCATACATGTTCTGCAATGCTTGCATCTGGCCAATAGGAAGAATTAAGTGGCAGCATAAATGTAATAGGCAAGCTAAAGCAATAAACAGACTGTTCACCTTTAGTCTAGAATCAGCACCAGAGGATAGCGAGGCCTCCAGTATCTTGCCAATGTCCTTCTCTAACATGTACTCCGGCTTAGCTATCAATAAAGATCCTAATGCCTGCAGAATAGGGTATGGAGGGGGTAAGGGGCATCAAATGCTATAGTCTGAAATCCAGATTGCAGTGAAAAAGAACAATGACTCACCTGCAAAGCTCGAACTTTCAAACTAAAATCCTCCATACGAAGATAATGTTTTAGCAGTGACAAGCTCTCCACAAAATGGAGGTGTTGATCATTGCAGGTTTTGATCAAAGCGCTGCCATACCTAAGAAGCAACCCAAGACAGAAAAGGGAACGGCCCAACAGCTGTAGTTGGCATAGATATTGCAGACCGTACAATAATCGTTTTTTTGGAAAATATTAGATTTTCAAAACAGAAGAAAGATATGAAATTAACTAACAAAAAAGTTGCAATGTAAGGTATGCAAAAGCTAAGAATACAAATCACATGTCATCCAACTAGAACCAACAATGAGAAGGAAACAAAAACAACTGAGTTTGTCAAACAATCAATAATTTGCACTAGCTAATAAGAATCACAGGCCCCAGATTAAGTTGTATTGGTTTCCTTATGACCAATTGCAATGACACTGAAAAATGACTGCACTGGTTCTAGAGGCATAACTATGGCTTTGGAACAATGTCCTATCACTCCTGACCTCATGTACACTAAAATGGTGCAGGTATAGTAACACAATAAGTAAAATTTATGTGCAACATACAGAAATATAAAACTTACACAAAAGTAACAAGTGAGAATGCTACAATAATTTGCAAACCCTTTTTTTATGGGAATACCTTAGACTGCAAAAACTTGGTGATCGGTATTGCTTGTTTAGATTATGTATATGCATGTGTATCAAGTAGTTCTTGCATACATAATTGCTAAGAAGCACGGACACTCCAAAATACATATCGTGTCATGTCAGACACATGTATCGAACACTCCACAGAAACTCCAAAATATACTAGGACACACCAAAATACGTGCTGACTCCGTGTCTCCGTGTGAAACATGTCATGTTGAATCCATGTCCGTGCAACATAGCATAATTGTCACTAAGATGGCATTATTCCCAAGTGTCCTGAAGCACGTGACTCTAGAAGCAGTTCTAAAATGTGATGCAGACTTCCTACGGTTATCCACTTTGCATTTTGGTCCAGGAGGATGTGTTAAAGTTCGTAGGTCAGAGATTGAGGATGCTGAACCTTCCGTACCTTCTGTCCTGATTCTTACAAGACCTGTCGACTTTACAGCTACATAGAACTCGCAGCTACTTTGAAGCTATACATGGCAATGCCTGAATCTCAACTATCTTCTTGTTCTGTCAAAACTGCATATAGTTGCTTGTTGTTTATTTTTGTTCTTTTATTGGCCCTACCTATCTTTATACATAATCAAGAGAAGCTAGTGTAAGCCTTTAAGTATTTATGATGTATCCAACTATCCAAGTATGCTTATCACAGGATTAATCTGATTCCATATAGCCAACTTTATCACTCTCCCCTCTTGATCTGAAGGAATTCTGATCTAGGCAAACAGAGACACTTGCTCCTTTACAGCATGAGCTTAACTAGAAATGATAGGTATACTTCCATCCCTAGCCCTTGCTTATGCAAGAAGACTAAGATGTAGCTGCCATGTCACTCGCCCAGTAAAGGGGCAACAGGAGATCTGAAAAACATGGCCAATGTTACCATAGAAACATTTCAATGTTAATTTCTGCTTCATAGCTAATCTCATCTACCATTAGTATTAGAGATTTTTTTGCCAAAATGATCCTTTATACAAATGGAAGGAATATTTCTTTCATTCCTTTAAAAAAATACTGGATCTGTCATATTTGGATAGATTGAGAAGGATGTTGTGCAGGGAGTTAAAATAGGATTGTTGAAATAGAATGTACTTCTAGAGTTCTTTGTGATCAAAAGATACCTTTGAATTGGAAATAAAATTCTATACATTTCTATAAGACCAACCACATCAGAGTACACTGGCAATCAAGGCAGAACATGTCCAGAAAATTAGCATAGCCGAATTGAGAATGCTAAGAAGATGAATGAGTAGCAATACATTAAAACATAGGATAAGAAATGAGTATATTTGTGGGAAGTTAGAGGTGCGCCAATTGAGGAGAAGATGCCAAAAATTCGTCTTAGGTGGTTTGGATATGCAACGCAGACCAACAAATGTTCCGGTATGGAGTGAAAAAAAAATTGTTAAAGGAGCCGCTAGGACTAGAAATATGCCTAAACCAACATGGATTGAACTATTGAAGCTTTTAAAAAGAAAATTGTTTATGTTAGTGTAATAGAGGACATGGCCCTTAACAGAGTTGAATGGAAGGAAAGGATTCAAACAACAGACACCAAAATTTTGGGATAAAGACTTCGTTGTTGTTGTTGTTGTTGTTGAATGTGTCCTATTTGAGTCAATTGGAGGTGGCTGACGTTGGAACATGATCAATTCGAAAAGAGACGACGGAGAAGGGTGCCTGTAATCCAAGGTTTACATGAGGGAATCGATAATTTTTCTCTCTAAACTTTTGTATAAGATGGAGGGGCAAACTTGTATGTATGCATGTCAGCTTCTAACCTGTGGTCTTCTATAAATTGAAATGGGTCTTCCATCCTTATGTTCATCCTTACACATTGCTGGAAAGGAATATCCTTATAGATTGCTAACGAAAAGTTTGAATTCCAAATTAGCATCCTTAGGGTCATCTTCATCATGTTGTTGAAATTAGACTTTCTGCAATGGGAGGCCCACCAAAAGTGAACCTTCTTGTCGGAGGGAGGCTGTAGGCTGTTGACTTCTAGCAACAGCCGCAACACAGCCAGTGATGTTCACGAGAGTTTGTAGTAGGATGTCTGCAAAGTTAGATGGAGAAGCAAGGTATTATCCACTCCGTCTCAATAGTATTCCCCTTCAGTATCGTGTGTGTCATCTCTATTTCTAATGTAAAATTCTTGGTGAAAGATGGTGATAGATTAGCAGATAGTTCTCCATATCCTGGTAGGAAACCCAAATTCTACCAATAAAAACTTAATGATGAGCCATTCAAAGTGTTCATTCAGTCTGATCACCTTGATTTTAACTAAATTAGAAGCCAAAAAATGCACGGTGAACTAGTTAGAATATTTATCCCTATCTACCTACAGCTTCCAAAATGCTGGGGGTAAAGTAATACATTACACTGAGATCATTGCCTTATAAGATCCAACTCAATGTTTGTTTGAATGAAATCAAACAAGACAAAATGTCTCTTTTCATGTGTTTAACTCATGCAAGTTGCAAACATGATTATCATGCGCTTGCAGGATGATGATTTATGGATAAAAATGGACAGGAAGGAGGAAGCTATATACAGCACGAAAAAAAAAATCAAGTCGACTGTTTAGGCCTTAGTTTGGGAGAAAGGTTTTCTGAAATGGAGTAACCTAGGTTCAAAGTATCGGTACCGGGATCGGTATCAGACAGATTGTATGAGTATCAGTATCGGAAGTATCGGTTGTATCGGCGGTATCGGATCGGAGTATCAGATTATTTAGTGTGTGTGTGTGTGTATATATATATATATATATATATATATATATATATAAGTCAGTCCATATATATATGTACATGTCAGTTCTAAACATTAGAGTTAAAATGAGTTTGTGGCTAGACGGCTGATATTAAGTGGATGTTCAAAACCAGCGGCCGGTCACTTGTTCGAGCACTCTGGTTTTTTTTTTTTTTTGGTTTTTTTTTAAACCCTAAATAAGTCGGCTACTTTCTTTATATATAGTGAGGGGAGGAGAGATTTTTCTCTCCTCTCCGCCTCCACTAACCGCCTCCACCGGACCTATGTCAAGCAGACCGGAGAGGAGAGAGGCCCCACCACACCACTCTCCACCTCTCCTTTCGAGCACAGGAGACAACAGCGTCGGCGCGGCGGCGGCGGCCGAGAAGGCATTCGCTTGGTCGATGTCCACGACGGTGCAAAGAAGAAAGGGGCTTCATTACTTTCTGAAAATTAGGTAAAAATTTTGCACGATTTCTCTAATTAATTTTCTTCTTTGTGGTGGTGGTTTTTTTAGACGAATTTGGATCTATTTATAGATTTTTTTTACTCGAACCGTTTCAAAGTTTCATTATTGGTTTCTCTGGGGAGGATTTGATGGCTACGATAAAGCAAATTTGGCTGTTTTTTGTCGGAGATTAATTCTTGAAGTTTTTTTTTCCTGGAAAGTTAGGATTTTCATCTATATCGGTCCGTATCGGGTCTATACCGATCATTTTCGGCCAGTATCAGGTCCGTATCGGCCGATACAAACCGATACTAAAAAAATTAACACGTTTCGGTCGATACCGATCATTTTTGACAGTATCGGATCGGCAATGTCCAAATCCGATCCGATACGGCCGATACATATCGGTATTGGACAATACTTTAATCCTTGGGAGTAACATTTATTTTGGAGTTTAGAGTTTTGAAACTAGGGTCTGAAATGATGAAACTGCAGTGACATGCAGTGACAAAACTGGAGTTATATTTAAGTTGGGAGGCATTCGAGTGTTTGGGGCTTTGTACAGATACAAGGAATGGAGTTTCACAAAAAATTATTAAGATTGGAGATAGCAGTTTTAATGTTATTTTGGAGTTAGAAATGGAGATTAGTATAACTCCAAAAAACTCCCAAACTCGAAACAATTTAGTTATCTGGAGTTTGGAAGCATAACTCAACCAAACAAAATTTTTCTTTCCAAACCTCGTCCCCAAACGCACCCATAGGCAGAGATAGGAAAAATCTTTTTTCTAAGCAGACACTACCCACCTACCAATGCATCCTTTTGTCGAACAAAAGAATAGGAGAAAATGATAGTTATGTTCTCTTTTTCCTTTTAAGTTATTTTAAGGAGGGGGTCCAACCCCCCTACCTAGTCCAACCTGATTCTTCGGACCTGAATTTAGATTGGATAGATTAGACCAACCACCAACCCAGACCTAGAACCAAAGGTCATCATCATAATCTAAGACTTGTACCTTTATAATAGGAGTGGCTATCGAGCACAAGAAAGCTTCACAAATTAATTAACAAAGTTTTTCCTATGACCGACTATCAACCTAATGTCAACAATATGAGCGGATATCATAATCCAAAACAAGGTTGCTACAGGACCTAGAAGAAAAGCTCACGGGCAAGTAGGCATACATATTTGGTTCATTTAGTTTAAACATTGTAACCAATTAATAGAAAGATTTGCAGTATCGACCAATACAGTACGTAACATTTTTGGCCTAACCCGATCTGATACTGACCACTTTTTTTTTGGAAATTGGCCACTATTGAAATTGGCCTATACCAACATGTGGCCCCTCTTTCTTGGTCCATTCAGCAAAGAAGAAATTACAAGAAAAAAAAGAGAAATATTGAAAAAAACAATGTTCTAGAAAATGATTTAACATATCGAATAACTACATGCTACTACTTATCAATAAGATTCTTTACCAACACGACACACTAACTATACCATTTGCCAATGTTATCTACTTATAGAATCAAAGCATTCAACGATCTGAATATCATTCCACTAAAAGCTAACAAATAATACATAAAGTATGCCTAAATATATGAAATATGTTCTAGTTTTCTAACAATAATTACTATTAAATTTTGACTTTCCGAAGCGAAAAACTTTGAAATCTCTTAAACTGCAGAAACTGAGGGCGATGATGAGTCTAGCCTGTGCGATGTGGGACATCGACAACGTCGGAGGACTAACGAAAAATGGCCACGACCTGAGCTGGCGAGGTCCAGAATGGGCGTCCGTTCATAAAAACTCAACGGATCGGACGCCGCACGGACGGTCGAGGACCGGCCATTCTACCACGGGTATAAACGACGGCCGACCACGCGGCCCGTCATGCGGCGCTGTAAGGGCGTCGTGAAGACGTCGGGGGTGCCTTCGACGTCGTGGGCAAAGCGAGACGTTGAGTTGCGAACGTCGAAAGACGTCATCGCCGTCTCGTGGAGCTCTGGAACGCACGGAGTGCACGAGGTATGCGTGTGGGGCGATGATGACAAAGCCAGTGCGAACAAGATCCGCACGAAAAGTCGAAAATGATATGACGGCCGGCTAAAAATCGTGTGCGGGGAGACACGATTTAACTGAGCCCGCATGTGTTGGAATAAAAGTTAAAAAAAGAAATAAAGGATATCAATAGTCGTAAAAAGGGGGTATGAAACCGAATCCGATAATGCAAACCTTGGAAAATAGTAGATAAAAAAATTTAATTTAGAGAGCACAAGAAAGCTTCACAAATTAATTAACAAAGTTTTTCCTGTGACTGACTATCAACCTAATGTCAACAATATGAGCGGATATCATAATCCAAAACAAGGTCGTTATGAGACCTAGAAGAAAAGCTCACTGGCAAGTAGGCATACATATTTGGTTCATTTAGTTTAAACATTGTAACCAATTAATAGAAAGATTTGCAGTATCGACCAATACAGTACGTAACATTTTTGGCCTAACCCGATCTGATACTGACCCCTTTGAAATTGGCCTATACCGACATGTGGCCCCTCTTTCTTGGTCCATTCAGCAAAGAAAAAATTACAAGAAAAAAAACGATGTTCTTGAAAATGATTTAACATATCGAATATCTACATGCTACCACTTACCAATAAGATTCTTTACCAACACGACACACTAACTATACCATTTGCCAATGTTGTCTACTTATAGAATCAAAGCATTCATCGATCTGAATATCATTCCACTAAAAGCTAACAAATAATACATAAAGTATGCCTAAAATATGAAATATTTCTAGTTTTCTAACAATAATTACTATTAAATATTGACTTTCCGAAACGAAAAACTTTGAAACCACTTAAACTGCAGAAACTAAAGATATCAATAGTCGTAAAAAGGGGGTATGAAACCGAATCCGACAATGCAAACCTTGAAAAATAGTGGATATAAATTTAATTTAGAGAGCATATCTCTCACTTCTCACCCAAAATAGTCAATAATAAATTGTATCACCTTAGCTCTTTTTCTAGACTCTTTATAGTCTAAGGCCTCGTTTGGTTCGCGGAAAGGAAAGGAAATCAATTCTTTGCTATTCCCTTTACTTTGGAAAATTGTAATTCTCATTCATTTCCTTTCCGGTGTTTGGAAAGGCCTGGAAAATTGAAAGGGAGTGAACAATTGGGAGTGTGAAAGTGAATCCATGGGGTAAGTGGGGGAACCATCCCCCTTCCTATTTTCCTTTCCCTTGGGAATCATTTTCCTTTCCTGCTCACTTCCTATGGCATACAAACACAGGAAGGAATGACTTCCCTTTTCCAAGGTCATAATTCTGTGAACCAAACGTGGCCTAAGAGAACTTGGAGGGTGTTCCTTGGTTGCATGAGCTTAAACTACATAACCAAAAGGTACATCTATGTACCCAAACTAGCCATTTAGGTTTTCTGGCATGTCCCTCTCATGTTCATAGATACCTCGGCCAAAAACTAAGCACCATCATAGAGGCTTGGTGTCAAGTGAATTGTTGGTCATAAAAAGTTCGCAAATTCTTTTATAGGGCTTTCATGAGACAAGGCTCGTAAATGAATGCAAGTCACTCTATGTCACCCTATTTTTATAAGATAAGGCTGGGATGTTGACGATAATAATGATGATATGATGTGCTATAGACTACGAAACCAAGGAGCACCCTCCAAGTTCCTTTAGACTAGAGAAGATTCTAAACAGAGTGGTAAGATAACATGATTTACTGTATCCTATAGGGACTTGCATTCATTTGCGACACATTGAGCCAATTAGCTGAATAGTCAAAGGAATGACATCCCTAACCTACACATCAAAAGTACAATCCTAATTAACATAGCAAGAAGATCTGAAAGTGTATGCACAAGAGGACTCATACAGCATAATGCACTTCAAACAACTTCTTCAAGTAACAAAAAATATATACTTTGTCAACTCAAAATAAATATAATAAAGTTAGATAGGTGGAAGCATCAGCTTAGTAAAATATCATTGAGTTAATAAAATATCGATAAGATTAAAGTATATACCTGTTTATTGTTAATGTTGGAACCTTGCAGATGTCTGAAAAAGACCTGAATCAGATATTCTACTAAGCTTGCACCTTTACCAGCAATTTTACTGAGTGAACATAGACACCTAAAATAATAACATTAGTCTGCATACTCCTCCAAATTTGATATACCATTATGAGGCTACAATGTAAGAGAAAATATAGCATAACCAAAGGAAAAGCATAGGATTGATTTTGAAACTCATAGTCCAAAGTAATAAACTCCGATCTGACTTAAGCGCATAATAACTATTAACATAAGAGTAGATCACCAAAGAATTTAACATTTAAAAAATATCACTTTTTGGCATGTTGATACAAACAGATAACACAACCAACATTAACTATACATGTAAAGCTAAAAATAACATTTAGCAGAAATTTTGATCTGCAACAAAAACTATGCAAATCATACATAATATCCGAAATTATTCATTTCAAATGTCATATACTTGTAATCAATGCTCAAGTCTTATAGAACAAGGTTCTTTATCCAAAGTATTTATGGTCAGCTATTTCAACCTTTTTCTCTTGTTTTGCTCTGTTAAGGTAATTTCCTCTCTAACATTAGCAAATACCAAACCCCTTTCATTCCCTAAATCAATATTCAAAAGCTTCAGCTTACCAATATTGCATCGCTTAGATTTGAAAAATGTGTTTGGACACACACACACACACTTTCACATCTAGAAATTATTTTCACTAGGCAAGTCATAAGCCCTTGTTTATACATTATATAGGATTTCCATAGAAAGAGTGTCATATAGTATGACAAAGCAAATGAAGTAAAACTGTGGGTCTTGAAGTAATCACCTTCTATACAGAGGTGCAATGAGCACATGAATGATCTCAGAACAGTATGTTTCTGTAAGGCTCAAATGATTTGAATATTCAAATGAAAGAAATCTCTAAAAAAAAAAAATCAAAGTATAACATATTAATCATGTATTAGCCCATTTAATTTTACATATAACAATATCAAAATACAAAATTTGTAGTTTATGCAATAGAGAAAGAAAATTACAAATATTGCACTGGATATTAGAGTATGCTGTCAGCAAAAAGCCTATGTGGCAAAAATTAAACAGGTTTTCATAGTCAAGGAAATTAAAGGCATTTGCACACTCGAGTTAGTTATTTTGAAAGAAAACTCAGAAGAAACAGATAGAGAATGAATCAACAATCGTCTGTTATGATTTCATGCCAGTTTCAATATAAGAATCACTCGCAGGTCCTGCACCCATTTCTAGCATTACACAAGATAGGAAAGGGAGCAAAGTTTGCCAGGTTTTACTCGTCCATTTTACTCGAATATGTATATTTCTGACTTCTATAGCTGAGGAACCGAACAATGATCAGAAACTACGTAAGTTTAAAGATACCACGCACAAATGCCTAAAATACTGTTTGAAATAATAAAGAATATTGCAGCTAAAATATTGGAAACACATACACAGGGTATCATGCGTCGTTGTATTCTGTACCTTTTCATGATTGTTGAGCCCATTTTAATGAAAATGCTTTCACATTTTCTCAATGTCTGTGATTAAGAATGGTTTTTAGAATTAAAAAAAATAGTTGAAGCTTGAGAAAAACTTTCTAGAGTACTATGATACTACATAAAAGAATTGATAAGTTAATTATATTGAAGGTTTATTAGACCTCAATCTTTATGGGCCAGAACAAGAATCATCGTGTCAAGAAAATGAGTATAGCCAAAATGAGAATGTTGAGATGAATAAATGGTGATTCAATGAAAGGATAGGCATGAAGATGACTTAATTTGAGGTACAATGAGGGTAAAGAATTGAGATGGTTTGGACTTGGAGCACAGATTGATAGATGTAGAATCAGCAAGAGAAGATAGAATCTCAGTTTTAGCAGTTGCTAAGACTAGAGTACAACAAAATAATGTATTGAGACCAAATTACACATTCTTGTTGTTAATCTCACCGAGGTACTCATCATTGGAGCTTAGGAGAAAAAGATTCATGTGGCTAACCTCAAGATTTCGGGATAAAGGTTTTCTTCTTGTATGCTTTAGATAAGATTCCCTTCTAATTGTTTTAAATATTGAACAAACTCGCAAAAACTTAGGTTCAAGTACTAAACCCATTAAAATTAATTATTAAAGCTCAATAAGAGGAGCTGGAGCAAGTTTTGTTTTTATGTTCAAACAAATAATCATCACCTTCAAACAAATTATCATACACTCCAGCTCCTTTGGTCATAAACGGCCAGGGGCATTTAGTTATTCATCACTTGACTCATTATGTACGACTGCAAGTGGATCATAACAGTTCAACCCAAAGATACTTCCGGAGCAGTTTATACTGATCAAATAATTTGATCGTGATAAAGCAGGAACTGGGATGTCAAGTGAGGGGAAAAAATGTGATCATCATGCGACTTCTATCAACTACACAAGATCTTCTAGATGCCCTTAGCCAATAACCCCAAACAAGCACTTTAGAAGTTGGATGGAGATTATATTGACTTATACTACAACAATATTATCATCTAGCACGATAACATCTATTAATAAAGTTATAACTAATAAATGCTCAAAATGTCACAACGGTGCATCACAGAAATCTACACCACAGTTAGGTGCTAATACTAAATAAAGATTATTTGTTTGAACACAATTATGTGCTAATACTTCTAAGGAGCATAGCCACCTCTGTGCAGGCTGGTTGAAGACTAGTCAAGCTAAGTTATGATACATAATAGTTGAACACGACTTTAGATGGAGATATAGTACAAGCCTAATTCAAGCAAAATTTCAAGCGAAGTTAGAATACATAATTCTAGTGTGCCTTATTCTCTCACTTAACAAAGACTTTGCACTATTTTCTTATGAAGACCTGGTCGAGAAAGTACGAAACACATGTGTAAAAGATGGACGGGATCAGTAGGTTGGTTATACTAAGGCGATGTAAGCCCTAAAGTACACGGCTTACGAAAAGGTAAGCGGTTAGGTTGACTTTGCCTCCATTTTCTTCTATTTTTGATCGAAACAACACATTATATTCTTCTTTCTTCTTCTTTTTTGCAAAAAGGTAAATCATATTAATATAAAAAAAAAGATGCTTTACAATAGAGGCTCACATCTCTCTCTCTCTCTCTCTCTCTCTCTCTCTCTCTCTATATATATATATATATATATATAGAAAAGTTTGCTTCACCGTGAATTTTTTCTTCCAAATATGCCCTTACCTAACTTTACTAATTAAAATTGTTCATTAAATTTAACGAGAGCAAACAGATAATTACGTAGAAAAAAAAAAGAGAGAGAGAAATATAGTTTGCTCTTCTGATGCCGCCTTTTTGCTCTTCCCAAGTATAGAAAAAATTAGTTAATCTACGGTTAAAATACGTGCAACGCAAGTGCATGTATACTATATATATAAAATAGAAAACTTCTAGGCTTCAGCATGGAACTTTCATGTTCCAAAAGTGCCCTTCTCCAACCATTAATATATATATATATATATATATATATATATATATATTAGGGGCTATGTTGCGCGTGTCTGGCAGCCTAAGGGGAGCATGGAGTTTTATGCCCGCGAGAACGGCTTCTATTATGTGAAGTTCGGTCTGGCGGAGGATGTTGCTAGGATCCTTCAAGGCGGCCCCTGGACGTTCGACGGCAGGTTTATCATTCTCAAGGAGTGGACCCCAGAGCTTCGCTGTGAGAGGGAAGTACTAAACGCCATCTCTGTTTGGATTCGCTTCCCTGAGTTCCCGATTAGGTTTTGGAACATACCGTTGTTGATACGGTTGGCCAGCTTGGTGGGCACCCCGATCAAGGCAGATGATGCTACTGCCTTTCGGTCGCGGTTGATGTACGCTAGAATCTTTGTGGAGATTCGGGCAGGGGGGAGCTTCCGAAGACGGTGGAGTATGAGATCCCATCTGGGGAGGTGCTTACCCAGAAGGTGGAATATGAATGGGTTCCACCTACCTGCCCACGGTGTTCTTGCTTCGGACATCTGGCTAGTGCATGTTCGGAGGTTGGACCTCCGGTGGAGCCTACTCTCCCTCCTAGGGAGGTTCCAGAGGCTCCCTGTGATATGGATCTCAGATATGATAGTGGCGGAGGTCTTGGAGGGGGAGGTTACACCTCCTGTGAGTGATGCTGGTTTGAGCCTAGTTTCTACTCAGCTGGCTCCCTCGTGTGGAGGGCTGACCACTTGCCAGGGGCTGAGTAGTAGTATAGTTACTAGAGGTATGGCGGCGTCGGAGATTGAGGCACGAGGGGATGGCGGATCGTCTGGAGGGCAGGTTTACTGTAGGAAGAGGCGCGTTGTCGGCATGTTGAGGGATGGCCCCTCATTGGTGGTGGGTCATACTTCGGACAGAGAGGAGGCGGTGTGTGTTGACAATCCTGCATGGGCGTTGGTTCTATTTCAGGTCGCTCCCCAACAGGCGGTTCCGTCTGGGATGGAGGACTCTTTAGCGACGGGTGCGGCACTTCCCCCAGGTGTTGATCCGGGAGTTTTCCAGGGGGACCCCACCTCGCATTAATTAATGGCCATTATTGCCTGGAATGTGAGGGGGACGTGTTCGCTAGGGAGGTGGAGAGAGATATGTGGGGTGCTCCACAGAGAGAAGTGTGACATTTCTGTTATTTTAGAATCCAAGATCAAAGGGGAGAAGACCCTTACTCGGCGGACCCCTTCTCATTGGGCCCAGCTGCACAACCTGGCCCTTTGTGACATGGCCAGGATTTGGGTTCGCTGGAACTCGAAGAGTTGGGATGGTGACTTGATCTTGATGACGGAGCAGTTGATTGCCATCTCCTTCGTGAACAAGGGTGGCTTCCGTTCTTACTGGGGGCGGTCTACGGCCACAATGACAGAAGGAGAAGGGAGTCACTATGGAGCGATATCTCTCGTGTTTCCGATGCTGCTGAGTCGTCGTGTCTCCCTGCTCTTGATCGGAGATTTCAACGCTCTTATGCATCATGGAGAGAAGCTGGATGGTCGTCCGGTTCCAGATTCTATCCTTTATGATTTTCAGAGATGCCCCTGCTTGCGGGGCTTCGGAAACTGTCTCGCTCAGGCTTCATCTGGACTTGGCACAACAAAGCAACTCTCAACAGGGTTGCTTGTCAGCTTGATCGAGCTCTGGGCAACGGGGAGTGGTTCCATCACTTCCCCAACTCTTCGGCTGAGGGTCTGGCAGCTGGGACGAGCGATCAGTCCCCCATCAGGGTTGGCTTCTCTGCTCGATCTCTTGGGAAGTCCCGTCCGTTCAGGTATAACAACAGTTGGTATCTCTCGGAGAGCTACCTAGAGGCTGTCGCAGAGGGGCTGTCTAGCGGTCAGGAGGGGACGGCTCAATTCCGATTGGTTCGTCGCCTCAAGGCCACGAAAAGAGCTCTCAGGAGTTGGGTGCAGGGGTTGCCCAAGACCACACTAGAAGATAAGGAGGCTGAGTTGAGATCTTTGCAGCAGGATTTGCAAGCTGACATGCTTAATGGAGATCTGGCGGCTAGAGAGAAGGAGCTGATTGGAGAAGTCAACATTCTGAGGCTGCAGAAGGAAATTAGCTCGGCTCAGCGAGCCAAATGTTCCTGGCTGAAGGATGGAGACCGTGCTCCAAGTTCTTTTATGACGTTATCCGGACTAGACAGAATCGGAATCACATATCCCAGCTTCTTGATGCGGATGGCACCCTGGTGAGGACGCCGGCTGAGATACAGGACGAGGCTGTCAGGTACTATTCTGATTTATATTTCCAGACTGACTACCTGTCCGTGTTCCCAGAGGTTGTTACGAAGCGGTTGGTGACTCCATTTGGGAATAGCATCCTACTTGCCCCTGTCACATTGGAGGAGGTAGAATCTATTGTCAAGGTGGCGGACCCCAACAAGGCCCCTGGTCCAACGGCGGATATCGTTTTGACCCAAAATTACCGTTTTGCCCCTGTGTTCAGAATTGGACTTAAGGACAGGCTCCTAGCTAATTTGACTAATTTGGAAATGTTGGTAACGTCTATTATAGCTTCTGGAGGCAGTTGTGAGACATGGACTTTCTGACTTGTTGATTAGCGATATATTGTTAGTTCTCCATACAACCCTCAGGCAAGTACACCTTGCCAAACTTTATAGTATTTACATGCATATTCTATATTGTTATCTCTTTCCAGTTCTTTTCATTATCTGTCATTCATGTTTATTATACTTCTTTTTCTTTACGTGCACGTTTCTTATTTAGTTATCTTATGCCACTGTTGTTCCATGTGAGTACTGTGACGATTTGACTAGTTTTCTACCTTCGTCCTTGAACTTGACTTGAACTGTATTCATGATTGATTGAATAGACATTAGCCCTGATATCTCTAGGACTGGGAGCGTCCAATGGCGTTACGGTGTTAGAGACTTCTTATCGACTTGTTATCCGTCTCTAGGACCGGGAGTGTCCCATGCCATTACGGTAGTAGAGACTCACCTTTTGTCTCGAGGTCGGGAGCGTCCCATGATGTTACGATATTGAGATGTCTTATTGATCTTTGTCTATTTTATATTTTTCTACTTCTTTCTCTCTTATTTACTGTACAGTAGGCATGTATATTATGTGTCTTGCTAGTCCTCTGAGGACCTGGTGATCTCTCCATGTATTAGATGAAGGTATGGTACACCGATGGAGGATGATTTCTACACCGAGACCGCATGTATATTTAGTTGATGTTTTATCTTTCTCTTCCGGGATTAGATTTTGTCCTATATTTGATTCTTGCTACATTATAGCCTAGTCTTGTACAAGCTTCTATTTTTCTCTAGCTTGTTCATGATAAATGTGTTATTGGGGATCCACTCCAACATATTTATCTAATATGGAATCAGTGTATCATGGCCTGATCAGCCTTACTGCACTTGATTCATCATACTTATTATTATTATGTGGATTGAGATATAGTTAATCTAGAATAACCAGACAGCTTATACGTATTCGAGCTGGGCTGGAGTCCTCTCGATATGTTGCTGGCATGTATACGTATCCTAGTCCTATGTATTTTGGGACTGGGGCGTTACAGCTTGCGTTGGTTTTGACTTGGTTTTCTGAATGCGTTTTCGTGAATGTTTTCGATGGTTTTCATGGCTTGCATTTCGAACTCGCATTTCCTATCGAACTTCTTGCATAATACAGTGTTCTAATCGGTTGCTTGTGCAATTTCAGGTAATCGCGTAGGCGACGTCTAGCGCGACCAACAAGTTCTCTCACCTCAAGCAAACTCAAGGTGAGTGGCTGACCCTTATCTTTTCGACCCCCTTCTTAGGTAAATCGAATTATTGCGAATGAAAGAATAAATGCAAGGGCACGGACACGATAAAATGATCAAGTTTTCAAAGAGAATGTAGGCTATACCTTAATAACTAAAATTGGCCTTTGCACGGTCATGGACAACTTGTCGACTAGGTAGAATTTTTTCCGCACGGCAACCCGGGGCCACGGGACCATTGCGGCTAAGAAAGGAAACAATTATATAGCTGTGCTGGGCACGGGTTAGGCGGGGACTTACAGCGGGGCTCGATACTCGCGCTGAAAGGGCTCTGTCTATCAAAAGCTAAAAGAGAGTGCACGATGGCTCTAGGAGCCAGTGACCGATCACACGTAATATTGCACTTGGTATGAAAATGATAACAATTGACAAGAAAGAACATGGTAAGTATCATAAGACACGGCACGGTCCGCCGTGGGTAAGTTCCAACGTATTTCACATTATGCTTGTCATATGCTTGTTTGAAATTCATTAGGATGGTTAGAAACATTCATAAACTAAGTCATATAAACTCTTCAACCAAATGAGAGCTTGAAACTTAAATAGCCATGTACCAGTACAAAGTGTAATGTACTGATCCTCGCTCTCCACGCAGGTACCCCAAACCACGAAGGACGTGCCACTTAAAGCTCAAGGCGATGCGAACACTTTTGAAGTCTCGTCCGTGTATTGAAGGCTTGTTTCTGAATCCCTTTGAAGACTCCACACTCAGTACAAAAGAAGAAAAGTTGACGACTCGACTTCCCTCGATAGCAGGTGAAAAGTGTAATTGTTTTGCTTGTAAAAAGGGATGTAATGTATGGAACGACTATCTCATCAGCGTTCGTTTTTTAAGTTGAGTCATGTTGTAAGCCCGCGCGGCACTGATTGTAAAGGAGTCATGTAAAAAAGTTTTATTATCAATGAAAAGCCTACTTCTATTTCAAATGTGTCAATCAATTTCTCTGCGTACTCTAACTTGATGTTGTGTTTCGGATAACGTTATGACTATGCCTTGTGCGATCACAACTTAGGTTCGCACGGCATCACGCCCGGGGGACGACTATCGATTCTACGGAATCGGGGCATGACATTTCATGAGAACACTGCTAAGGTATTATCTTATTTTGGGATAAAGCATTATAGTGGGAGTTTGTGTTTTATGTATTTTGGTGCTATACGTTTGGATTTGAACAATTTATGTATTTAAGTATTTTGGATATTTTTCTGATCAGATATATGAAAATTTTAGTTCATTATGTTTTCATTATGTTAAAGTATTGATGTCATTAAAGTAAAGGAGGACCAGTTGGAAATAAACATGTTTTGATCATATTGTGTATAATTTTTATGCTACACATCCATGATTGATCTATGTCGTTGAGCTAGTATATGTGATCATTGGTGGTTTAGTTACACTAAATGTGACGAAAACCGCTTTGATCCTATTGGTATGGTTGATGGACGAGATTGTCTTGATATACCTTAAGGTTAATATAGAAATTTTTTAGCTCACAAAGTTAACACATTTGTAAGTTTATAGATTTAATCCAATGGAAGATTGTTAGAGTTATCCAATAATTAGAGATTATACATGTAAAATTAATTGTGTTGTGCTATCTAAATAATTAAGCCAAATTAAATTGGTCTAATTGGAAAAAATAGGCATAAGGATATAACATGGAGATAATGTGTAGATACCTAAGAGATAAATCTAATTTGATGAGAGACTAAAACCGTATATGTGTGTGTGTGTAACAAATATATATATATATATATATATATATATATATATATATATATATATATATATATATATTCATTAGGGTTTATGGTCCCCAACTTATACTACCACATAAAGAGGACTTTTCTCTCTTCTGCATCCCATCAACAAAGAGAGGAACAAAGGATTTATCTTTATCATTAAGTATTGTATCAAGTTGGAAGATCTAACCGCATAGGAGACGTTCGCTACATGATCCATATAGCCAATCAATGGATTCTAGTATGCTTCTGTAATTAATTTATCGTCTCATCTTATGAATCAACGGGTAAAATCTAATAATAGACACTCATAGTACAAGTTGGGTCATTTGGTATAGTAGTAGGGGTGAGTTTAGAAGTATGGAATTTCAGGTGCATCTAAGGCCAGAACTCCTATGCTCCCTAACTCTCATGCGCCAGGAACATGACACTTGACACAGCAGAAAACAGCAAAGAAGTAGAGACATAAAAATGGGGCTTTTATTTCATATGAAAGTCTATTACATATCTTTTACAAAGGAGAATTCTTTTACAAAGAGAAAGAAAATCCTAAAAGCTACAGTTAGGCGCATCACTCAAGTGCTACAACTAGGCGCATCATTCCAGCATCTCAGTATAGGCGTATCCTGTGTATAGTCAGAGCGAATCACTTCTCGTCAGCATACGGGCATTTAGCAGGAGGAGT